>JAQFVV010000109.1:4025778-4406058 GCA_028023455.1 Epiperipatus broadwayi
CTATCTTTCTTTTCATTGTCTAACCTATATATATCATCGTACATCCCTTGCACATAATTTTATAAACTATTCATATTTTATTACTCCATTCATTTCTCATTTTTGCATTACTCACTAACTTTTTTAATGATTTGAAGGAGGTATATAAAATTCTGAATGATAGGAAAGAAGAACTGAATGATAATATAGGTATAGGATGGAAAAATAGTAAATCATTGAAAAAGATAGTGAGTAATGCAAAAATGAGAAATGAATGGAATGATAAAATAGGAATAGTTTGTAAAATTATATGTAAGGGATATATAAAATTAAAAGCATGTGAAGCACTTGAAAAAGAAGGTATAGAGAGTGCAAAATGTATGATGTTATATACAGGTCTGTTAGTGAAAAGCAAGATAGAAAGAAGGAAGGAGCATGAGAGAGCAATAAAAAGGAGAGATATTAAAGTCAGAATTATTTTGCCATTTCTTAGAAACAGGGCATGTTATGAAATGTGAAGAAAGTATTAAAGTGATAAAATATTGTAGAAATTATTTTTAAAAAAGGAAAATGTATGAGACAATACAATGTATATACAAGAAAATAAGGAGAAATGTTTGAATTTAGTACAAGGTTTAATAATATTGGGAGAAAAATGGGCATTAAATAAAAATTGGAAAGTATAAAAACATGTTTTATGGTTGACATTGGTCAATAGATGGAGTGATAGGACGATATGTAAATCACATGATATATTGAATTAATGCAGCATCTTGACGAGGTTCAATTTTGAATAAAAGTCAATTAGTTGAAAATAAATATATGATTAAAATATATAGCTTTCTATTAAGTTGATTATGTTTACATATTTAATTCAGTGAGAATATATATAAATAAAAAACAAAAGTTTGAAAATTACTTACTATATTTATGCCATCCTTTATTACAGCCACCAATATCTTGTGTGAAATTTGTGGATAAAGCTTCAGAAAGAATAGTTCCATTTGTCAGAACGCAAACAAAAGGGTTCTTTGCTTCACAGTGTAAATCATTCCAATAGCCAGATTCTGATCAACAAATTAAAAATTTAAATGAATAACTTGAGAATAAAAAAGTGCATAACAATTAAGCATATAAGTTTCATGTACACAATATGATTACATTTTTGAACAATATATAAAGTTGCAATTTACACAGAAAAAAAGTGTTTTTCTAAATTAACCAATGTCAATTATTCCAAATCAAACTGTCTCATATTGCCCTTGTATGAATGCATGATGATTTTGATAACCTATGTTTGAATTCAGATTTGATAAAAACTGGAATTTTCAAATAGCTTTAGCATATTTCTTTCATGCACAATTCATAGCTAACCTAACTAATCATCAATATAATGGTTGTTAAATACGTAGTTAATCATTTTAATAAAAGCAGGAAAACAGAAATTGGTATAATTGGTAAGTAATGACTTTTTATTCACTATTCATTTTACAAAACTGTTAGAAAGATCATTACTTTGGATAATGTAAGTGTGAATTCAAATTCAGTGTACATATATTTTTTTCAATGAGCTTAGAATATTTTCAGGTATTTATTCCATAGTCACTCAATCTAGCCATCTAATATTACATAATAAAAAGTAATTGATAATTTTTATTAGTTATTCATTTGACTGGAGATTAACTAATAAATAATATTTCTGTAGTGTAATTTTCACTATACCACTCTCAAGCAAGATAGAGACTGATTTTTATATGGTTTTAACACCTTGTGGAGGAATGCAATCATAAATATATGACCAAACACATGTGAAAATAGTCTATGATTCCCATGGTGCACATTTCTTGCTGAACCAGCATTCATTAGTTGGGCCAAACCACAATCTCTTACAAACATCTTATCATTGTTCAGTATATATATATGAAAAATAAAAAACCAAGTTAAAAAAACTTGCTAATGTTTGTATTTATGTCAACAGATGGCGTTCTACCAAAAACACCGTCAAGCATATGTTTACATAAACGTCAGAGCAAGCATTCACTATCTCTAACTTTAATTCCACTTTCAGATCATGATTTCAAGCTATTTGCTATCATCAGTGAAAGACAGGAATTTTAGAAACTAGATCTAAACACAAACTCTGAGCGTTTATGAAACAGTTTCTACTCAGCTTGCAAGTGTGAATCTTTTAGACACATAATGTCTTCAAACTCAGCATAGCAAGCCAGATAGCTATATGGGTCTGATCTCAGTTCAGCATCACTACATAGTAGAAGCCTCTGCAATATATATCATTGCTAGAAAGACCTCAAAGGTACATATATGAAAAAAAAACAAGTTAAAAACTTGCTAATCCTTGTATTTATGTCAACAGATGGCGTTCTACCAAAAACACCGTCAAGCGTATGGTTTACATAAACATCAGAGCAAGCATTCATTATCTCTAACTTTAATTCCACTTTCAGATCATGATTTCAAGCTATTTGCTATCATCAGTGAAAGACAGGAATTTTAGAAACTAGATCTAAACACAAACTCTGAGCGTTTATGAAACAGTTTCTATTCATAAAAGATTCACGCTTGCAAGCTGAATAGAAACTGTTTCATAAATGCTCAGAGTTTGTGTTCAGATCTAGTTACTAAAATTCCTGTCTTTCACTGATGATAGCAAATAACTTGAAATCATGATCTGAAAGTAGAATTAAAGTTAGAGATAGTGAATGCTTGCTCTGACATTTATGCAAACATACGCTTGACGGTGTTTTTGGTAGAATGCCATCTGTTGACATAAATACAAGCGTTAGCAAGTTTTTAACTTGTTTTTCATAAATGTACCTTTGAGGTCTTTCTAGCAATGATATATTTTAATGGACATTGTAATTTGGTCTTAAAGTATCTGCTGACAGGGCACCATCTAGGCCATTCGAACCTAGAAAAATTTATAAAGTAGGCAGATATGCGCTGTTAAAAATCCAACTTTTCTTTTATTGACCATTTGCCCTTGCCACCAGCTCAAGGAGACGCAGAGATTAATATAATATAAATTTTTATCCAATTATATTTCAATATTAAAAGAAAGAAATAAAATAAGCAACTGCCAATAATTAACACACAAATAGATTTTTATTAATGCACATTTAAAATTGAGGAATAAAATTATTTTTAGATTTTAACATTAATAATTTTTTTTAAATTTAAATTCAAATTACTATTTAAATAGACCGCACAGATGGATATTTCCGAGGGTGAATTTTTTTTACCGAGCCGCATGTGCTACTAACAGTCCTTCCCATACGAAGTTTTCCCGAAAACAAATCGAGTCATTCACCCCTTAAAAGAAGTTTTCCCGAAAACAAATCGAGTCATTCAAAGGGGTAAGTGAAGCAACCGACAGCAAAACACATACATATCAGGTAATGAAATTGAACCCTCCCAACTTTAACGTCACTTTTAATTAGAACATAATATACACACACACAAAAAAAATGAAATGGAAATGATTGCTTAAACATCTGCATAAAAAATATTAATAATTGATTTTGCATTTTTAAATCAGATAAGAGTTCTTATTTTCAGCTATTAATTAATTGCAATTTTTAGGAAAGTTCTTATTAAATAGACACTATAGTTCATACGTTACAGATTGAGCAGATTTTAGGGATCCGTCTTCGTGATCATTTTCATAGATTTTGTCATTCTTTGAAATGAAACTGCTACTTGTCATTCATTTGGTCAGGAACTATCATCCAGAGGCCTCAGCTGGTTGTCCAGAAAATCAAACTTATTGCAGACTTCCACATCATGAAAATCTGCAATATAGCCAGTTATAACGACATATTCATAGTCAGCTCTCAGATAACAATCCTCAGAATAATTTTACTTTTATATTTTTATTAGTCTCTTATCATCCAATCTTTGGATTCAAAGAGCAAGATGTCACTAATCCATTTGTGTTTCAGTTATGGTCCGTGCTGTCATTTTCATGTTTGCATTGGTCATTTAATTCCTTTGTATTCTCTTATCTTACCATTTAATTTATTTTACATGCCTCACGAGTTAGTTTGCTTTTGAACAATCATTTAATTAATAAGACAATCATTTCCATTTTCTAAGACTATAGAAATCAACATTATTTCTATTTTTAAAATATCAATCTTTATATTTTTACTTTTTTACAAAAAAAATACTTTCAAATGCTTTTATCTGTAAAAGCCTTCAAAGTTTCCTATCTGTGCGATCTATATACGTTACACAACTTTTAATTTTCAGTTTTTGAGTTAAGTTTTTTTTTTTTCATTTTAATAAATCAATTTTTCTTCGCGATCTTTTTATTTTAGTTTTAAAATAATGTAACGGCATATTTATATACCGTTACAATATATTGCAGAGGCTTCTACTATGTGGTGATGCTGAACTGAGATTTAGACCCATATAGCTATCTGGCTTGCTATGCTGAGTTTGAAGACATTACATGTCTAAAAGATTCACGCTTGCAAGCTGAATAGAAACTGTTTCATAAATGCTCAGAGTTTGTGTTTAGATCTAGTTTCTAAAATTCCTGTCTTTCACTGATTATAGCAAATAGCTTGAAATCATGATCTGAAAGTGGAATTAAAGTTAGAGATAGTGAATGATTGCTCTGACATTTATGTAAACATACGCTTGACGGTGTTTTTGGTAGAACGCCATCTGTTGACATAAATACAAGCATTAGCAAGTTTTTAACTTTTTTGTTTTTCATAAATGTACCTTTGAGGTCTTTCTAGCAATGATATATATTGCAGAGGCTTCTACTATGTGGTGATGCTGAACTGAGATCAGACCCATATAGCTATCTGGCTTGCTACGCTGAGTTTGAAGATATTATGTGTCTAAAAGATTCATGCTTGCAAGCTGAATAGAAACTGTTTCATAAACGCTCAGAGTTAGTGTTTAGATCTAGTTTTTAAAATTCCTGTCTTTCACTGATGATAGCAAATAGCTTGAAATCATGATCTGAAAGTGGAATTAAAGTTAGAGATAGTGAATGCTTGCTTTGACGTTTATATAAACATACGCTTGATGGTGTTTTTGGTAGAACGCCATCTGTTGACATAAATACAAGCGTTAGCAAGTTTTTAACTTGTTTTTTGTTTTTCATAAATGTACCTTTGAGGTCTTTCTAGCAATGATATATATTGCAGAGGCTTCTACTATGTGGTGATGCTGAACTGACATCAGACCCATATAGCTATCTGGCTTGCTATGCTGAGTTTGAAGACATTACGTGTCTAAAAGATTCACGCTTGCAAGCTGAATAGAAACTTTTTCATAAATGCTCAGAGTTTGTGTTTAGATCAAGGTGATCACTCAGTACCTTATAAATGATCAAAAGCCCCACATTTAGCACCAAATTGTAAGCAATACAAACCAAACTAAAACAGTCTAACCTATAAAACAAACAATTGCCATCAAATGCTTCTTCAAGATGATTGCTCAGTACCTTGTAACTGACTGAAAGCCAACACATTGTGCAAGTCAAATTATAATCAATAAAAAGGTTAAACAATATTATTGCATATGCTAAACTCAGTGAAGTTTCAAATATGCCATATGCCACAATAATAAAAGAAAATGGTTAAATAATAGGAATAATTATTAAGATAAGGATAACATTAATGACTTAAGAGAAGAATTCTTATACTGTTATAAAAATAGACTCTTAATATTGGAAGCATATATCATTAAAAATTACATAAATTCTTTTCACATCTACTACTATCATAGTTCTTATCAATCTTCTAAGCATCTTATTGCCATGGTCAGAGGAACATTTGATTTATAAAATATGAACTTGTTTTTTTAAATATTTGCAACAATGTTATTTTATTTGAAAGAGTTTCTTCTTTAGCAATAATAATTTCTTTAATAGGATGGTTTGTAAATAAATTGGGTAGCTCAGGATAAATATGATCTCTTTCAATTCTTATGGATCATTTAACAAAAAGTAAAATCCTAGTGACAAGAACAGTGAGACATACTCTTTTTCTAAGATAATGTCTCACACAATTATGATAATAATAATAACAGTAATATTTTAAATAAGCATGACAAATGTAATTTAGAATAAAAGAAAAATTATCTACTAGGAAAACATTTGGATATTAAAGATGGATAAGAGATTTTATGGCGATCCTAAATAATAAACCTATTTTAAGCATTTCTGAACTTAAATAAAGTAATTTAATTATCTAAACTTATTATGGAAGCACAGTTTTATAAATATGAAAAAAATAATTTAAAATCAGAATAGTAATCTTTAATAAATAAACAAAATTAACTAGAGTAATCTTGAATGACAAATATGCAATTACGATTCATTATTCAACAAAATCATCTCTTTCTTAGAGATAATATCTTAGATGCAATTTCAATAAAGTGATTTATCAATCAAAACTTTAATACCCATGTACTCTTAATGCAATTTGTAATACTCTTATGATTTATTAGACTTCTGAGTAATGAGAGTTTGATGTGGAGAAATGACTATAAGAAAAATTTAACAATAAAACAATATTTATTTTAAGATTAAACAAAAACCAAACAATAAATATGATATATCTTCTAATGCCATTAAGCAAAAAGTTCTACAGATACATTTCTTTTTCTAAAAATATCAGAAAAAATACAGCTTACAAATTTATTATGCAAAAACAAAAGAATAAATAAATTAAAGAAAGAAATATTAATATAGCTTGTCCATAAAACTTTCTATAAATTTAAGTATGACTAAGTTCTCACATTTACATAGCATTCATACTATTGCAGTGTCTTTTATAAATATTTAATATGATTTAAAAATATACGCTTACCAATCCAGTGATCTCTGCTAAAACATAATTTAAAATTTTGAATCTTCATTATTTATCCAGTTCACATCCTAAATAAAGCAAAACATAACTACAGAACCTATACCATAACAATATAACTTACACTCAGATAAAATAGCAGTGTAACAAAAGATAAAAGTGACATTCCTCAATATCTGATGGAAAAATATATCAATCACCAGGATAAAATAAAGGTAAGATATTACCCATGGCTTTAAATAAAATACACTACCAGTAAAATAAATCTATATTTGGACTACAAAGTGAAGGGAAAATAAAGGTTTGATGGCATGAACTCACAAATAAATGCATCTACTTCTGAGGGCAATAAATAAATAAACTAGGATTTAATCTCTAGTTGTGAAGCAATGAGGATGAACCATCAGGGTACAATAATAATAACTATTTGCCTTAAATGAAGTACTACATGCTTTAATATGATAAAGACTGATAAAATACATTTGAAAATATAAGAACATAGAGAGGGTCTAAGCCACAATCTCCAAAACTATACTGGCAAGATAAACATTCTTAGAAAATAACAGACTAAGCTACTATCTCTTAAACAAATACAATAACTAACAAATATGTAAAAACTATAAATAAATAATGCTAAATCTAGCTTAGTAAAATTAGGTATTGAAATAAGCAATAGAAATATTCATTCACTTATACTTATTCACATAATGGTACACCTTCAAAAAATAAATAATTCATAAAGGCATGCATAACATCTTCAAAATATATTATTACGAAATGATAATATTCTGAGAACTCTGATAGAACTATTTATAAAAAGAGAATAAAAAATTATACCCAAATGATTTGTATATAAAAATAGTAATGACATTATAAGTAAAAATCATAAATATTAAAACTTAAAATTAAACTCTTTTATCATTTATAAAGAAACTAAAAGTCTTTCAGTTTCTAACTATTATGCAAAAATAAGTTTAAAAATTCTGTACACAATAAAGATATCCAACACATAAGAGTGTAATTAGGTGGTATGAATAATACTTCACAATTATACTTAAGTAGAAAATATTTAAAAGAATGCTAGCAGGAATGTGTAGATATGGCCATTCATTTTTAAAAAAATCCACCACATATAATTTGCAATAGCAATATTTCTTTCACATAATTAAATATATATTTATCTTTTTATCCTTAAAGGCATTTTATTAAATAATAATGATAATATGAAGCAGAGGAAACAATTTTTAAATATCACTTTAAATACTATTAGAGAAGTTTCCAGAGTAGTGAGCAGGCTTTCATTATTAACACAGAAAAATTCATATTAAATTTTATTGAAGATAATAATAATATTATGAATATTCATATTCTATTTATAATTTATAAATGCTATAGTGAAGTATTTGCAGTATATTATAAAACTTCTGAAATAATATAAGACAACTGCTTTCTGTTCATAAAACCAAAAAAAAAAAAAAAAATACATTTCTTTCCTCAACATGAAATAGACATATTAAGGTAAACTTCCTTGTACACCCCTATTTAATAATAAGAAATGTTTGCTTAAAATAACAGCATAAATAAATTTATATTCATATAATATAATTTAAATAAGTTAAATGTTTTTTTGTCAAAATATGTATAATTTTATATGAGATATTTAAACAATATTCTCATAATAATGGGCAAGTTATTATTATTAGGAATTTAAAATTCTTCATTCAAAATAAATTTATCCCAAATAACATTATTTTAAAAAGATGAGTATCTTTAAGAAAAAACTCTATTAAGCAAATAATTTTAAAGTCATTAATACTAGGAAAAAATTTAAAAATAAGTAAACTTGAATATCGAATAAACTTTAAATAAGAATGAAAATTAATAATAGTTTATACATATTAAAACAATGACAATGCTGTCTTTCATGTAGTGAAAAACTGAAATAGTATAAGTTTAAACCTTATATAATAACTAATTAGTTTTACCATAATGTTTACTGCAACATAAATCCTGTGCACTCAAAATCTTTAATTTAAAAATTATGCCTAGATAAAGTTATTTTCCTAGTAAACCATTACTTTTATTAAGAAAAATAAAATTATTTAAAAAAATAGTAAACTTATTAAATTAAAATGATTAAATGACTTCCAGTAACAATAAATAAATGTGAATGCAACACCCTGTGTGTGTTCAAGTAGCAGTTTCTCTTATTTATATTATAAGTCATGTGATTACTTAATGATGTTTAATATTGACAGTTTAATTTTCACCCCATTTATTTCATTGGTTTGAATCCAATGTTTTTCTAATTCTATGGAGAAATTCTAAAAGTAATCTCATTATATATTCAGTTTTCTAAAATCACTTCATTTATTATTTATAAAATCATATATTTTAGTAAAAATAAAATACATTATAAAATAAAAATTACATTATTCCAAATAAAAACATTACTTTATAATATTTATTTAACATATGCATTTTAATTTAATTTAAGTACTCAGAAAATTTAAAATTGTCTTTCTAAAAAAAGATATTTAAGATATATTTATAAACAATGAATTGCTAAAGAAATTCACTACTTTACATTCATTCATCCAGATATTCATTTATTCACTTTTAATCCCTAGTTTTAAAATCTTCTTCTTTGTTATGACTTTTTTTAACTAACAAAATCGAAAACATTTGATTATAATATTTTATATTACAATCGGAATTGAATTAAAGCATTTTACTAATTAATTCTAGTATTTAATTTAAATATTAACAAACCTAAATATAAGGGTTTGAATGTGGTCTTCAAGTTTATTGTTACGTTTTCATTTACCATTGTCAAACTTCCTCCACTCACAACTTTGACGCCATCCATTTCAGATAAATACACTAATGATTATTACTAATCATTTTCGAAACTAGAGATTATCTCTAGCACAGATATAAACTTTAAACCTCAGTTAAAGATTAATATATCTGATTTTTTAAATTTACACACACGGCTTCAAGTTTAATACCAATATCAAATATCAAAATAATTTAATAATTAAATTATGACTATTTTAAGCTTATTGGCTTGCCAACTACATTAAATAATACTTTAAGTTCACAAAAATTTAAGTATTTTAAAATTACAAAAAAGTATTTATAGAACTAAAATATCATAACTAGGTCTCTAAAATCATTTTAGTTATAAAAATTGCAGAAAAGATTCCTACACTGATTTGTCATGTAAATAAAAAAAGCATCATTAAACAGCATCAAACTTCATTAACAGCCTAAAAATTAAATTAACTGGAAAAAAAAATTTTTTGACATTAGGCTGAAATATAACTTGACATTTAGTTTCTAGCAAAAGCTACAGGTCACAATAGGTAGGTGGGTGGGTAGGTAGGTATGTAGGTAGGTAGGTAACTAGGTAGGTAGGTAGGTAGGTGGGTGGGCAGGTAGCATAGATAGGGAGAGAGGTAGGTAGGTCAGTGGGTGGGTGAATGGGCAGGCAGGTAGAGGTAGGTAGGTAGGTAGGGAGGCGATTGAGGGAGGTAGGTAGGGAGGTGAGTAGGTAGGTAGTTAGGTAGATGGATAAATAGATAGATAGATAGATAGATAGATAGATAGATAGATAGATAGATAGATAGATAGATAGATAGATAGATAGATAGATAGATAGATAGATAGATAGATAGATAGATAGATAGCAAATTACTAGTTTATTTGATAAGCACCAAACATGCTGTCCTTATAACTTTGACACAGATCACTTAATAAAAATATATTAATAATTTTTATTAATCATTCATTAGACTTGAGATTATCCAACAATGAATAATATTTCTGTAGTGTAATTTTCACTACACTATTCTCAAGCAAGTTAGGAACTGGTTTCTATCCACTTTCAACACCATGTGGATGGATGTAATCATAAATATATAACCAAAGACATGTGAAAAAGATCTATGATTCCCAAGATGCACATTTTGTGCTGAAACAGCACTCATCAGTTGGCTCAAAGCACAATCTCTTACACATATCTTTATCATAGTTCAGTATGTGTATATATATATATCAAAATATTAATATATAACAAACTAACCAAAGGAAATACATATAAAAACAAAAAAAGACTTATAAATCCAATAAATAATATTATATTTCAACCAGAGGACTGGTTTTCATCAGAAAGATTTGTCATGTAAATAAACATAGCATCATTAAACAGCATCAAACTTTATTAACAGCCTAAAAATTAAATTAACTGGAAAAAAAATTTTTTTTGACATTAGGCTGAAATATAACTTGACATTTAGCTTCTAGCAAAAGCTACAGGTCACAATAGGTAGGTGGGTGGGTAGGTAGTAGGTAACTAGGTAGGTAGGTGGGTGGGTGGGTAGCATAGGTAGGGAGAGAGGTAGGTAGTCCTCTGGTTGAAATATAATATTATTTGTTGGATTTATGTCTTTTTTTGTTTATATATATATATAACCAATCACTAAACTTTACTTGATAAGTGTCAAATTTACTGTTTTCCCAACATTAACAGAAATCACATAATAAAAATATATTAATAAATTTTATTAGAAATTTATTAGAGTAGAGATTATCCAATAATGAATAATATTTTTGTAGTGTAATTTTTAGTGCACCATTCTCAAGCAATGTAAAATGGTGTAGTGAAAATTACACTACAGAAATATTATTCGTTATTGAATAATCTCTAGTCTAATGATGGCTAATAAAAATTATTATATTTTCATTGAGTTGTCTCAATGTTATGAGGGCAACACATTTAAACACTTATCAAATAAATTATACTTAAATAAGGCTAAAGCCTTAGTATATGCACTTTTGAGTCCTTAATTTCTTACAAGAGAGACCTCTACAAATTTAAATGCAAGATTCGACTTTATAAAGATAAGAACGGCCACTCTTATCTTCAATCTATTCCCAACTCCTCACTGAAGAGACCCATAGGTCGAAACCGGTCGGGGGATGGGGACCATGATTTGAATGCCTTCTCTTGTAGTAGCATTTATCATAAATAAAATAAAAAAAGCTTGTTTAGAGCTATTAGCACGCTCTTAACTTTACATATTAGTAAGTGCAAGCTATATATAAGTCATGTGACTTCTGACTTGTTACTATTACTATACATATAGGCAAATCTAAAAGCATTATAATTTGGGAGCAAGAAGCTAATAAATTCTTCACTGATTAAGTCCAATACATATAGAAAAATAGGTTGAAGATAAGAGTGGCCACTCTTAACTTTATAAAGTCGAATCTTGCATTTAGATTTGTAGAGGTCTCTCTTGTAATAAATTAAGCACTCAAGATGCATGTACTAAGGTTTTAGCCTTATTTAAGTATTACATGCTAACATTGCACTTAAGAAGAATTAATATTTACAAATAAACTATAGTAATTATATATATATATATATTAAATGATAAAGATACGTGTAAGAGATTGAACTTTCAGCCAACTGATGAGTGCTGTTTCAGGACCAAATGTATATCTTGGGGATCATAAATCTTTTTTACATGTCTTTGGTCATATGTTTATAATTACATCCCCACACAAGATATTAAAAGCTAATAGAAAATAGTTATTACCTTGCTTGAGATTGGTGTACATAAATATTATTTGTTAATAAATCGCAAGATTTAGTTTTAAAATTATGTACAGAGTTGTTTTTGTACAATAGGACAGAAACTCTTTCATAACTAGCCATTTTCAATGATCTCAAGTCATCTTGTCTTATATTGGTATATTGATAATGAATGATGAAGCTTATAATCTGACTTCAAATTTAGGCTAAAATGAAATGTTTTTGTCATGTTTTAAACAGGTTTATAATTTTTCTTTCAACCCAATTGTCAGTAAATAGATACCTAATTACTTTAATAGAGGCTAAAACAAAAACAGAAAGACAGAAGTTGTGTTAATTGGTTAGTAATGCCTTTTTGCAATTCTTCTATTGAGCTATAAAAGAGAACTTCGCCTAGCATTATCTTAGCTTGAATCTAAGCTTAGTAACCTAGAATTTTTTCAGATGTTTATTCCATAACCAATCTTTTTAGCCGTCTAATATAAGTCAATAAATAAAAATGGAAAACCATTCAAACTCTCACCAGCCAGAAATTGTCAATATTGGTGAATAGATTAAATAAAAAACTCATTTATTTTTACCTTACATGTATAAAACTATAAATGCACATAACTAATTGGTTATCATACACAAACCATATCATTTATCATTGGCAGTGTTGATTACATTTACATATCCCTCCATTACTATATAAAAAGCTAAGAAGTGATAAAAGACTGAAGAAAACATATGTATATAAGATTACTTATATTTTTAATAATGGCATACTTTGAGCTACTGGAAATTTCTTTCAAGTATGAAGTTTGAATTATTGCATAAGATATGCAAATAGTTTGTCATTATAAAATAAATAATCAAATTATCATATTGAATGTCATTTATAGAAAGAAACGATGTTAAATAAAACCTAATTTCCTTGTGTAAATATGATCCTGAATTGTAGAATTTACAAAATGCAACAAGATCCATTAGACATGTCTATTAAATTTATCTATACAGATAAATTATTTTTTTTTGAAATTCTTCATCACTATTCATTTTGTCTAAAGTCTTATTCTTTATAGGCAGGCTGCTCAGGCCATAGATTGTTTATATCTTTGTAAAATAGTCAGCAAATATTTACTATTTTGTGGTCAATCTTACTGCTCTAATTTTGTTAGTGGTGTTGGTGTCTTTATTTGGAAGATCCAAGAAATCTATCATTATCTTCACTCTGAAGTGGATTTACCACTTCCTTTATTTTGGCTATACCATTGTCTTTTTTTTAATGCCCGTATTGATATAAAAATACGGAATACTTTTAGGTGATCTATCAAGAGTAATCACTTGTTTTAAATTTAGCTTGCTATCCGATTTTATTATTTTAGATCTTTTTGCATTACTTGTACTTTTTCTTCTGTAGGCCTTACAATCCAGAGCACCTTTATCTTTAATGTTTTTCATTTGTCTTGCTTTACAATCTATTTTTTTAACATCCTGATAACAAAATTCATTACTATTTTATTTTCGAGATTATCTACATTAGCATTTATATCAGTAAAATATCCATTCACTTCATTTCTATCATCATCTTTTACATTAATCATTTTTGTTTTTCTCATTTTTCTTCATTTATATTTGTATCACAATACTCATCCATAATTATCCACAGCTTCAGCATAAATGCTATATTTATTTATACTATTAATGTCTTTTTCTTAATCTTAGCATAATTAATTTTTATTTTATTCATAATTGTAAATAGTTATTTTTAAATTTCTTGCATCTTTTATTGAGTCATTACAACCTTTTCTTGAATTTCTCTAAGTATTTCTTCAAATAGTCATTTCTGAATTTGATCATCTTTTTGTTTAACTTTTTCATTCACTTCCAATTTTTGATCGTTTTGAAAATATCTTACATTCTTGCTTGTATTTTATTCTCCTTAAAGTCAACAGACTTTTGAACAATTTCTTCAGAATTGATCAGTAATATTGCCTTTACAAGCTCCATTTTTTCTTACACTCACTCTCATGTTAAAATCTATTTCCACGATATTGCTGCTCATATTCTCTTACATCACTTTAAATTTTTCTTTCATTTCTTGGGTTTTTTAAAATCTCTATCTCTTCTCAGGTGTGTTTATTGATTTTTTTTGTACCATTTTTTTTTAAGTTCTGCATTTCTAAACTGTTGAATTTTTTCATTTCTTGCATATTCACTAAACTTTCATGAGCATTTCTATAAAAATATTTGACTCTGAATATTCTTTTAGCATACTTCTGATTATTTATGTTCAATTGCTCTTCTATTCTTTTTGATAATGATCATGTTATGTTTATATCTACAACAAAATATTTTATTACTTTATTATTGTTAATTGACCATTATTATTATTTTATCCCTTTTTGGATTTGTTACAACCCTAGATACTTTTCTCTCAGTCTATTGTTAAATTACCACACCAGTTGCAATCTTTCCTATGCATTTTTTCCAGTACTTCATAATATAACTGAATTTATTATTATTTTATATTAAATTATTTTGTTGCTTATAAGAAATTCTCCTGTTTATCTGGATTTGAACTATACCTATATTAAAATGTTGTTATACATATTTTATGAATACTGATTATATTCTCCATTCCAAACTATTTAATCCAATTTAAACATGCATATTGCATCCAACATATACATCTCACATTATGTGCTCTATTAATTTATGCCCAAACATTTGGTACCAAATGCAGTAGTATATACTAAGTATAGCAATGATGTGATGAAAATGATACAGTGATTAAAAAACAGCATTCCGAAAGATAACTTCCACCTAATTATTGCAAAAGCATTTTTGGTTCAATCTAATATAGCCTTAGGTGTCACTTTTATTATATAAAGAATGCTTCTGATCAAATACTTATCTATAATAATCATCATTACTCCAGCTCATTCTCCATAGAAATGCTTGACTTCTCAGATCTAGCTGTGTTAAGATATAAATGAGTTCATATAGCACAATAACTATATTTTATATAAAAAAAGAACATGATCATTTATTTGCAATAATTATATAATACATAAAATAAAAAAAATTTGCTTACATATTTGTAAATAAA
The DNA here is from genome assembly GCA_028023455.1 of Epiperipatus broadwayi. NCBI lineage: Eukaryota > Metazoa > Onychophora > Udeonychophora > Euonychophora > Peripatidae > Epiperipatus > Epiperipatus broadwayi. The sequence goes on from JAQFVV010000109.1 coordinate 4,041,302, forward strand.
TTAAATGCCCATACGTATTTAATTATAGTAATAAGACAAATCAATATATACAAAAAAATATTTAAAATTTTTAAATAGTCCTGAATAAAAGTTTTAAATGTAATTAGAAATAAATATACTCAAACTTTTATTAATAATAATTCCATGACCTTATATTTGAATATTAGAAATCTCATTCATATTATAAATGTTTTAACTATTGTTTTGTTATTATCATAAGGTTATGATTCTGTTTCTTTTGAATATCTTAGATACTACTCTATACAAATTGAGTCTTTCTATTTCAAGTAACTTTCATGAAAATCAAGGCCTGTAGATTCTGTGGTCATTTTTTTTTGCAATATGGCAAAGTTGTAACATATGCATGATCCCTGCTCATATTCAGATAAAACTACATAGTTTTAGGTATTCAATTGGTCTGCCTTTGATTTCTTAGTCACACATCACAAATAGATTTTTAGCAATAAATGCCATAATTGCTGCATTAAATTCAATATTGGAAGTAACTATTAAACATCCAGATGTTAATCAGCAATGTAAGGCTATTTTACTATATAAATCACTAGAAAAAGCTTTTAAGTGGTGGTCTTTTTTCTACAAGAAGTGAAACAACTGCACCATTACATTTATTTGGGGCTAGTTATAGCATTTCATTTACTTTGTATTCTTTCTGAAAATAAGAGTTCTACCTTTCTTCTGGCATTTTCTCTTCTTTTTTTAAAAAAAATCAGTTTACAATAATGTCTTTCCTAATTGTATTATTGAGAAGGCTTTTTTATAATTTTGCTCAATAATAAGATAATCACATCCGATCACTCTAAGCTTTTAATGGTATTTTTTTTATATCATGTTTATATAATGCCCGAAATTTATTTATTTTATTCATAACATAAATTAATTAATCCTGCATTAATTTTTATTACAATGTTTTCCAAACACCTTTATCTGAAATCAATATACTATTTTAATTATACAAAACATGTTTTTAATATTTATATTTTAATTAATATTTGTTTTTCAAATAATAATAAAATTTTAATTTATGGCAACTGGAAAAAAAAAGAGGTAAAAAATTATTCTCTAGTCTATTTAATTTTAATTATATATAATTTTCAATAAAAATATCTGGATCTACCATCAAATTTACCACAAAAAAAGGCAAAGTGATTTCATTATGCCATTTATCCAAGACAGATCTGAAAAGCCACAAAATTAAATCACTAAACATCACATGATCACATAGCACTACTGTATGGAGAGTTTTGCCTGTTTTTAGGTCACAAAATGCAGTACACCTTTTATTGAATTATGTATTCATTTTATTATTTTAATTGTATATAATGAATATGTAAAAGAAGGACACAACCAGGTAGGTGTATATCAAAATAAAAAAATTTAATTACTAATATGTCACTTTACTGTATAGTGTTTGCTTAATGCAGTACAATATGTATTACATTACCAAAATATTTTTATATATTTATTAACACTATAAATCAAATTCACCTTTCACTCAATATAACTAAATGCTACATTTGTATCTAATATACGCACACACATATGGGAATCTATAATAATAATTTTGAAATTAATTTATTGTTTAAAGTAATTTATGTTATTTTATTAAGTTGTCTATAATCAGACGGATTTGAATCTAGACTTTCAGGCTCCCTTTAGTCATAATTTAGTCATATGCCAGCCTTGTAATGTGAACAATGATACTTGCAATCAATTTATAGCATTACAACATGGATATATATCTATATCTGTATATATTGAAGCTGTATATATATATAGCCTTATATGTGTGTGCTTCACCATTTACTACTGATCCTAAAGTCAACCACAGTGAATGGATATTAAAATAAATTGTAAATTATTAATGAAATGCATATGTATATAATTTAGATATATATAAATATTATAGGTGAAAATTAAGAGAAAATAAAAAGTTTTAAAGTAAAATAAATAAAAAATTATTGCATCAACAAAGAGATGTTAGCGAATGCATTTTATATAATACCAAAATAGATTAAGTAAATATTTAACTTCAGATCCATTAAAGAGAAAATGATGTGGTATAAAATCGATTGTTTGTAATCTAAACAATAGTGCAAAATCATATGTGCTCTTAAGAGGTTGTAAACAATGGAAGCATTGGTAGATTTCAATTAATTAATCAATGTAAAGAAATTGAAAGTTACTTTTTTGTTGTATAATTTTTTGTTCTAAAGTCTTGACTATCATCTAACAGATCTGCAAATCTCTAAGTTATGCTCAAGTAGAGAAGTTCGCTTGTCCTCCCGTTAGTCAGTTCTTGGAAAGGTGTCCTAGAGACGAGGTCCAGCCAAAGATCCAAGGACTATGCCTGAAGACGGCCTACCTTTGCTGCCTGGAAGAAAAACCTATCTAAATGAAAACAGAAGCACCAACATCTATAATGCAGATCTTGGGACATCAAGAATGAATGACAGCATCATGAGGCCTCCAGTATGAACTCATAATTTTCCACCCGTATAAAACATAATTCATATAAGCACTTCTTAGTTACCCATAACTTTTATTTTTGTCATTTTTTTATTATTGTTCTAGTTAATTTTATCTATAATGTAGCATTTAAGCCAGCATTATATATATTAACTAATTTTACCGTATGTATTCTAACGATCAATTAGTTTTTTTTTTTTCGTTATATAGATTTACATATCATTAGCGTACCTACAAAATCAAGTTTTGTTATTTATTATGCCATTAGTAATATGGAATATATGTATATAAGTGAGAAGTTGGATAATAGAGTTTAAAATAAGTTAAAACATTTTTTTTTTTTAAATTTTTCTCTCAACCCGTTATGTAAGGCGGAACTCATTTCTAAATAAATTATAAAAAGTTATTTTGATTCTAAAAAGATTCTTCATCCACCTTTTCCCGCAGTTGTTTTTATTAAATGTTTTTCTAAAAGAGAATACATTGCCAATTAGTTATTTAGCTAAACTCTAGATTCACTAGATAATTACACCGAAAAAGATGTTCATATCGTATATATATATATGCGTCTATTTAATTTACTGACTTTTTTTTTTTTTTTTTTAGAAAAGTACCTCCTAAGTGTTATTTTAAATATACTTAATCAAACCAAATGCTTATTAAATAACTACGCATTAGAAGACATGTTATATACACGTCTGTTATTTTTAATATTTTGTAATAAAGAGGAACAGTGGGATCTTTTTCATACAATCATTTATTCAATAATCATCATATCTATGTGCATAAATTGTTAAACAATGATAGCTATTAATTAATCATGCTATACATAAGATGCTGGTATAAGATTCATGTATAATTCATTTAATGACTTTAAAAGAATTAGTTTTTATCATTTTATAAGGGATTTTAACATAGTAGCATATGGGGATCATAAATCTATATTTAATAAGATTTCAATATTTATGATCATTTTAGAGTATTCCCATTCTGCATACTTAATGATAATGATGTGTCTCTAAGCTTAAGCTTTTCTATTTTATTGTTTTCTGAATTACTTCATCCATTCTCTTCAAATAAGTTAATTAATAATGTATAGGTTATATGAGCACAGACTTTCACATGAACCACCACTCTCCACACTATCTCATAACACTGATACACTTGAACACATATATGTTGAAAAGATAAATAATCACCAATATACGTATTTCATGCTAAACCAGCAATCATCAGTTGGTTCAGATCACCATCTCCACACATATATGCTATAAGTGCTCAGATATATATTAACATAGCCAAACCTCATACTTTAATGGACAGGTTTCAGTCTACTCCACCCTCCAACTCTTCAACCATCCATCCAATTGAAAATCTGATGATGAAATGCTCAAAGGCCACCCTGAGGCTGAGAATCTTGTCACACCCATGTTGACCTAAGGTCAATCTGACTCCTCATGTGCAGGACATAATCCATTTAATACATATACAAGGGATGGGCAGACATCTCTACTATGTAATAACTGAAACACATAGGCTTATTATATACCTGTGTCTATATATGTAATATATGGGGTATATATTTTATAAAACTTATTTTGAATTCAGAGACAATATATTAAATTTATTCACATTGGGTTTCTGAAAATGTTGTGACATTAAAATTAGCCCTTGAAAATTATTAATTATTAGAATATATATTAACATTAATGCATCTTTAATTTTTTTTTATTATGCATCAAAACTTATTAAATATATATAATGTACCCTGCCCAAATGACCACCCACTACTATGATATGATGGCAGTAAATAACAATCCATCCAGTAAAATACTCTTTTTTTAACATTAAGCATCAAACACTACTCCACTAAAATATTAATAATACTCCCATGACTCACAATTAAGATAAACAAATTATATTTAACATTAAAATTTCCTAAGTTAAATTTAATTGTAACAAAATATCCTAACTTTTGTCTATTCATCATCAACCATTATCAATCCACTGCAGGAAGAAGGTCTCTCCAAGTTCAATCCATCTTCTCCGATCTTTAGCTTCTCTTAAAATGATTATTAAAATGATTATATTTCTCCTTTATTAATATTTCATAACTCAATCAATATCTCAGGTAATTATTATTACTTCTTAAAATAAATAATTAATTTACATAATCAAATGTAAAGAGGGATTTTACTTACATTTAACTACACTTAAAAATAATAATTAACAACAAATATACTCATCAATTCTTTCCCTTCGAAATAATTAACTACCTATTAACTATAAACAAATTTAAAATAATTTCTTATCACTATATATTTAATGTATGCGGATTCGAACTCAGACTTTTACACGACCCTCAACTCTCCACACCATCTCATATTGCTGACTCACCTGATCACACACATATACCATATATTATAATCTAAACATTTTATTTTTATATGGCATATTAGTTATCAGTCTTCATTATGATCTTCAAGATAAAGAAAATTTATATTACTTAATATTTTACATGCAATATCAGATATCTTTAACAATCACAATATTTTTTTTATTTATTATTTTATTTAGACTATGTGCAATAATACCAAATATCTTTTAATTATTACAATGTATGTGTGGTTAGGATGATGAATAATGACTTGGAAAAACAAGAAAAGAAACTCTCAACACTTTATTAATTTTAAAAACATTAACATTTTATTACAGCAGTAATGCAAAATTTAAGAAAAATTTACACATCCTAGATTTACTTAAAAAAATATTTAACATATAAAAAAGAAAACTTAAAATTAACACTAAAAAATACTTATAATAAAGTAACTAATTTGCACTTCATCTTAAAATTATTTACAACTAGAATATAGTATCTTTCACTCTTAACTCTGTGAATATTAAGATACTCCTTAATATTTCCATATTAAAACATTTCAATAACATAGACAACTTATATTCTTCTATGTTTATTATTAATTATAAAATAAACATTTAATTATTTAAATATTAATTATATGCTTTATTATATTATTTGCAATAATATAAGTCATTTTCAGGTTTTCTTTTCATCAGTACATCTTTTATAACTCGCACATTGATTCAGTATCTTGATCTCTAAAATTTAATAAAAAATATAAATAAAATCTTTATTTATATATTCTTTTAATGTTTTATTTGTTCCATATTTAATTCTTTTTGCATTGAATGAATTATCTTGTCATCATTTGAAAGTTTAGCTATTATCATTGCTCAAATATACAATTCTCTAATATGATGTATATACCAGTATGATTTTTGTGATTATAAGTGCGGAATGGATATCTTATAAAACTATATGAAACAACGATATCATGAATTATTAAACAGGCAAAACTCTCCATACAGTAGTACCACCCTGTGCCAACCAGAGTAATCAATGAATGCCAGGGGCTTGTGCATAAAATCCCATCTAGTGCCAACTCATCCAATGATTACTCTGGTTGGCACAGGGTGGCACTACTGTATGGAGAGTTTTGCCTGTTTAATAACAGTAATGTGCTAGTCTAAGAGATAGATGATGATCATGTGCTTAGTGATCATGAATTATGTAACTTAAGGCCACATTTTCTTATGTCTACCTTAATATTTATCTTGGCTTCTATTTTTGAGCTCTTCCAGATGTTCAAAAAATGCTTCTATCCATATATCACAAATATTCTAACTTACTTTAACTGTATTATATTTAACATTAATAACATATCCCTAACACTATAGGATTTTTAAAAAAAACTATTTTTCTGAACTACTACTTTTTATAGCTTTTCTTACAAGCACTTCACATGCTTTTAATTTTATTTATTAACACTTCATATAAATCCTCAACATTGCAGAAAAATATTTTTATCATTACTTAAAATAATATCTTAACTTATTTTTAATATTTTCCTATTTTGAACATGCCAAAAAGATTAAAATAAAAACAAACAAATAGTTCATGATATATAACCTACCATAAATATACTAAGTTTGTTACCTTTAACTTATTCAGAGATTAATTATACATACACTTTTATAATCATATTCAGATTATCATAAATATATTCACTTGTCTATCATATACTATTATAAAAATATACATATAATCAATATTATACATATTTATTTTACCTGATTCCTGGTTTAAATAATCAAATACCAATATCTTATAGTAAAAAATAATATATTTTTATGATTATTATCAATGATACTCTGGTTGATATAAGTTCTTTTACATTAGAGAATCATAATCAAAAACAAAGAAAAATTTTAATTATTTTTTTTTATATATCCAAAAATTTAAAAATATTTAAATCTAAAACTAACAACATATTAACTAATAATTATAAATAATTAACATTATCTTAAAAACTATAGTTTATATACTAAAGTAATAAAACAAAAAGTTTTTTTCAATTTTTTGCACTGAATAATATATTTTCAAGGAGAGAATTGTTACTATGACGACCATCAATTGTTACTTGAATCTTCCTCTCCTATTCTCTCCCTTCCATTCTTTTTCTCTATTATTCTTAGCATAATTGAAAGCACGATGAGAATCCAAATAAAAATAAATTACAAATAATACTAATAAGTTTTTATATTAAAAGTTTATACTTCATATATCATTGATAAACAAAAAACTCCATCACATTTAATAAATATGAAATTTATTATTTAATAAAGTCATTATTTTTTTAAAATATATTTTCTTTCAGCACACTTTAAAAATATTTACTGTAGAATCATATAGTTCTAGAGTTCTCAAAATCATTCTCATTTCACATATTAATAATTCCAATAATATTTTCTAGTAGAATTATAAAGTTCTAGAGTTTCCTCCAAGTAATTCTTACTTAATAGAATATTACAGTTACTAATTATTACATAGATGATATTAAACTTAATAGATAAACTTTCAAATAAAAATTAGTCAGCACTATATTTTTTTCTCTTTAAAGCTATTGTCATCCTGCTAAAGTCACTAATAAATTCATATCAGAAAATGTTAATTGTTTTATTAAAGAAAAGTCACTATCTTTATCACTGTTAATAATTAAAGTTAGGAAAAAATGTATCTATTATTCTGCATATGAAAATTAATAAAAACAAATTCCTAACATATTTTTTGCATTGTATTGTAGACAAAATGGTTTGATACTCTGCAAGGTTTTTTTTTATCCAAATACATTTTTATTTTTTTAAATGTTTTACTTTCTTCCATTACCATAAGTTTCTAGTCAGCTCCTGTAGTATACAAATGAAAATAGTTTGGTTTTTTATTCCATAGTGAAATTAGTACATAAACTTCTTAAAATATATCCCATGCTTTTACAAGCTATTACTATCACTTTTAATGTTAAAATAATAAAATTTTAGTAAAGTTATACTGTAATGGTCATATTTGTACATTCACGCAACAAAATCCAGAGTCCTGGAAAATTATACCAAGGCTGATCTAGATGAGGGTTTGAGATCTCAAATTTGATCACATCTCAGCTCCTCCACCAACACTCCATGACTTACTACCCTATGAATGACATATATGAGGCTACACTCGGAATTTCTTAGTTCATGTGCTGGCAGTAGAAAAGGGTGAAACATGAGACTTGGGGAATAAATGACTCAATTACTATATAATATCTATACACACCTACACACCTATGGTTACTTAGATAATGCATATATCAATAACTAATAATAATATGATAAGTTAAAGTATTTAATTGAAAGGTAAAGAGCTATGAATAAGACATTGAATGTAAATATATTTTATATATTTATTAAAAGAAATAAATACTAACAATATGGCAATATTGTATGAGATTACATAGCAGGTGTTTAATGATGAGTGGATGTGTACAAAATTTCATCTCTACACTTTATACAACATTTATCAATTAATTATTGCCACTCTCTTAATTTGGTTATCTATGGTTAATATGCCTGATTGATGCTATGTCATGCCAAGGTTTGCCACGTTTAAACATACAAGAATGCCACTATTAATTATAACTTCTTATTAATATTACATAATGAGCATAAGTGTGCTTCCTATCTAGATCCTATAGATAAATTATATTCAACATTCAGATCAATGCTGAACTGACTAATATAATGGAAAATGAACTGGCACTTTGCAGCAGAGCTTACAAGACTATGGCGCTACATAAGTTAAATAATGGTTGTGATTCGAATGTGTAATTACTCAGAGAATTCAGTACCAAGTACTCAGTTTCCTGTTGACTGGATGACTTGCTATTACAAAATACATGAATATTTACTTCGGGTGATCAGAGCAGCTTATACAACAATCTGTACCCTCATGTTCCAGTTCTAAAATAAGATAATGGGAAGGCCCTTAAAACTAAGCCCATTTATAAAAGAAAACTATCCGAACTAAGAGTAATGGGGTGGCCCTTACAACAAAGTGCATTCTAATAAGAAATACACATAGCAAGGCGTAATGCACAGATGTGCTTCATAAAGACACATTCACAACACTTTCTAACATATAAATCTTAAAATTAATCAAGCATTAAATTTTTAGTTTTGATCTGCAAAATTATTGTATGCTCATTCATAAATTAACGCACTTAAACATGCTAAAAAGGGTTAATTAAATGATTTAGTTTACAGTCAATCTATATAGTTTATAATAAACTAAGGAGGGCTAAGCATATTTAGGACTTATCTAGTTACTTATAATATGCTTAAAATATCATTCTTGCTATTATTTAACTAAATGCAATCATTTAACATGCAAACCTGATTATACAAAGCTAAAACATAGTAGCTCAACATATATAAAAGTAGTTTTCAGACTGGAGATTTATTTATGTGCTAAAAAGCAATTTAAAATTATCAAGAGTCAAATTATCTCTCCACTGTTATAGTATTTAATAATCTCCACTCTGAGGGATAGTATAGCATATTAATGTAATATCAAATAAAAAACAAAGTAAGGAAGGCATAACCACAGATTGGATAAATTAAGAGGAATAACTAAGAGAGTTATCATGATTACAGAAATATTATTAATTAACTTTTAATTAGGCAAGATTTTACATTATTATTTTAAACAAGATTACTTACATTAAGATATTTAAATTAACAAATACAAACATTACAGAGTTTTAATTATTAATAATAATTTTAGTTTAATAGTTTGTGCACATTTATAGAATAGGTAGCTTTAGAAAATTATAGAAATAATTTAATAAACTTAGTTTAAGAACTCTGTGGGGGATTAGTGATCATCTTCTTGCTGTTGTGGCTGCATGGCGAGGCATTTATATTCCCAGATGGGCTGTTTCATTCTTGGTGGCTTCAGCAGGCTGCTGTTTGAACTCACACCATCTTCTAGACCAATTTTCTCCACAAGAAAAAAGGCAGGGTAGGCCTTCTAGCCTCAGGTATTCATCATCAATTTTGACATAGCACTTGGCTGTATTCGATCACAATTAAAAGTTAGCTTATTTGAAATTAAAACCGGGGTTTTTTTATAGAATGTCTTTCTTACCACTCTCAGACCATTAAAAGTTGTTTACAACTTTTAATTTTCAATTTTATAATCTTTAGTTTCCAGGTTTTTTTTTTAGATTTTTAATGGCCCACATTAATTTTAACAAAGACAAAAGATTCAGCTGTAGTTATTGACAAGGAGAACCCAGTTAATGATTTGTCTTTGTTTTGTTAACATTATTTTTAAAACATAGTAAAATTTTGGTTCTCAGTTTACTTTTTAATTAATGAGAAGTATTTCTGAGAATTCTATAACCTTTGATTCTTTTTTTTAAAAGAGATTTAAGTTCATATATGTTTGTGGGATTACCACAGAAATTAAATTTTATATATGAATGCCATTTAATATAGAATTTTTAACTAAAAATAATGCAAATTTAAATTAATTTAAAAGAGTTGTAATGCTTTTAAATCTATTGTATTATGGCTTCTTTTGCATATATATGTAGGTAATTACACCCATGTAACCATGTTCACACACTTCAATAAAATTTTATGAAATTTTACAAATAAAAATTATGTATAAAATTATAAATAAAAATTATAAATGCATATATATTATATGTATACAAACATTAATATGCTATTTGATGTGCTTGCAGATACAAATACACACACACATAAATATATGCCATTATATATAATTTAATGTTAAATTAACTAATACATGTGGACTTGGATGAGTTTGAACTAGAAAAAATATACTACTATGGAACATAGTAAGTGAAACAGGCTCATGAATAAATCACACTGATTCAATACTTAAATTTTAAAACAAAATGAATACAATTTTTTCCTTGAAATTTTTTTGATTTCTGTCTTCTCTCATTTTCTCAACCTAAATTTATAAGGAAAATTTTTCAATATCTGATTGGTTAATTATTTCCAGACACATGATAAAATTTGAATTATAATTACTTTACTAATATTATTAAATAATATATTTTCCTCATTTTACTAATGCAACATTTAAATGAATCTTTTAACAACAAAACACTCTTTGTTTAAACTTAAATTTTGATACATAATATTTATAATTCATGTTATTATTATAACTACTGATTTTAGAAACATTTTTTAATAAAATTGATACAATTAAATAAAATATAACATTTGATTTAAACGAATAATAAATTCAATTGAGAACAAAGAAGTAAGTTGAATTCATTATTAAAGAAATGTGTGTGCACACTATTAACACATACTTCACTTTTCATTTATTTTGTCATTAATTAAATGATTTAATAAATAAGTAAATAGCAATTTTTAATTTGGCATTTTATAATAAAATATTAACTTTAATCATTATAACTACTGATATAAAACTATTTTATATGATTTGAATTATTATTCACTTTTGTTTTAAATAAATAACATAATTTATATTTCAAATTTATACCTTAAATAAATTTTGATTTAAGAAAAGCTAATTTAAAATTTAATATTACAAAAACTGTATTTTAATCTCTTCTATAAATTAAATAATAGGTTGTTACTAGTTATTATATAAAATTTAAATTTTTTATTAAAATTGACCATTATTTACAACCATATAATGATGTAGCAAATAGAAAGGCTACTATATATTTATATAAAGAAGTAAATTACCTCTCATTAAAACTGCACACTTTTCACCTCCAAAATTATCTGGTTGTCCTGGTTTAAAATAGTTAAAAGTAAAGTTGCTACCATCAGACCATCTATAAATATATATATAATATTTAAATACAAGTATATTGTCTATACTGAATTTAATGTAATTAGAAGAGATTTTCTCAGACTTTCAAACTTCCTACAGCTATCCATTATATCTATACAACCAACACACATGACCACATGCATATAATGTATGTAATCATGTGTGTCAGTTGTATAAAATGAAGTGAATAATTGTAGTGAGCTTAAAAATCTGAGTTCATATCCATACTAAATATATGTATGTTGAGTCAGCATCATCATGATCATGCTTTCATTGCTAAATATATACATTTAAAGGAAAACAATTTAAAAAACAATAAAATGATCAAAATATTTAAAATGTTGAGTTTGTTTTTTGTAGGATATTTTAATTAATCAAGTTTTAGATATAGGTAAAGCTTGAAAGACTTGTTAAAAAGACATAATTGAAGAAGGGAATTAAACTGTATTGAGTACTCATTGATTTCTTCAGCTTACAATAGGTGATACTAGAATAGTAGAAATAGAGAGACTACTTTTGTTTATACTATAGTAAGCTGAAAGAATAAAGTGAGTATAAGTGGCATCTCCATAAAGACTATTACCTTCATTTTGAATGAAATAAAAAAGTTCTTTTAATAATGCTAATCTAAATATATAATAATACCAATCTCTCTCTCTCTCTCTCTCTCTCTCTCTCTATATATATATATATATATATATATATATATATTGAAGCAGTCAGATCTGAGTTCGATCCTAGCTTCATGACATCTAGCCATAAGCCCACTTCAAACACATAATACTAACCTTAAATTTCAGATGCAATGGGGCTTTATACATTCAATCCACGCTAATTTCCATAAAGGAAACTTATTTTATAAATGCATACTAAAATTAATTAGTTTCACTTTAAAATTAATCAATGCTATTAATAAATTCATGATAGAATTATTCATGAATTTATATATTATAACTGCTTGGATTGTGCGTATATATTTGTAAATCTTTAATATATATATAATTGTTTAAAAGTTTCATTGCATCAGGAATGATTGATTTTATTTTTAAATAATTTGTTAAAGTTTAATGATTAAAAGCTACATTCTTTCGATAAGCTTTCAGATATTTCCTTTCCAAAAACAAAGTTAAAGTTTTATTAATTAGAAAAAAGATAAGGATTTCCTAATTAAAATCATTTTCTGATTTTAAGAATTCATTTTCTAATTAGAAAATGAATTCAAGTTAATGAGTTTGAAAGCCTTATCGAAGGAATGTATCTAAAAACAACCAGTGAATCTAAAAACATTGATAATGAAAGAAGCGCTAGCCTGAAGGCATCAGAGGACAGATATATAGCTCTGAAAAGTTTGGAAAACATCTTTGTTGTAGAGAAGTGCAGTAAACTCAGTGTATTTTAAATAGTGTTTCGATTATGGTGAAGGGCTAGAACATCAGGAATCTGGCTATGGTTCCTGAAGCCCTTTGAGAATCTTCAATGAAGCTGCTAAATCTTTCCAGACCAATCATGCTGCTAAAATTGTGAAAATTCATTAAAATACTGTTCAAGTAATCGACCAAATGGTGCCTACATTTTTTTACCAACCCGGATGTGTAACTTAAGGGAACCAGCCCCGGAAGAAATGGGTAATATATTGGCCAGTTTCCGAATTTTACTTTACACTCCCTTTAAGAGCTCTTCTCATTTATAATGTAATAATCTTTATAAAACCTTTTATTTATGCTATTTTAAATTAGTAATTCTCTCAATCTCTAGTCTTTAAATTTAATTTTCCTTCCCTCTATGGCGGTTTATTTACTATATTATATATATATTTATCGTGTGATTTATTAATGTTGTTTATTTTAATTATATGCCAATAATCCTTTGACTCGATGAGCCCTTTGTTCTCTTTGCCTTATGCAGATATTAAATCTGATAATAATTCTCGTCCATTAGAACTAGATTTATACAGTTCTATCAATCATCAAGTCGAAAGAAATTATTAAATGTTGTTATTTTTATATTTGGCTAATAATAAATTATTAGCTCCGTTTCTCACCTATGTCCCCAGCTCCTATCTAATTTACAAATGTTTATATATTCATATATATATAATGTTAAAATGTTTTTCTCTCGTATTCACCAATGTTTATTTATTCACGTATAATCTAAAATGTTTTTGTAAAAAGGGTAGATAGGGAATCAACTAAATACATTCTAATTCAAATTGTTTTCACTGTCTATTAATATTCAGGAGGGGCACGATGATTGGGGCATAATTAATATGATTTTACAAATACTTTAAAATAGTTTTCATTAAAAGCGTTTGACTTTAATTAATTGATCAAGTCATCACGTAGAGCATTCTATATGGGTTTTAGTATTCAAACGATGACTATCAAGTCATCATCTTCAAACGTTGCTGACGTAGGGCAATCTTCCGCTCCGTTAGGCTGGTCGGTGATCATATTTCTGTTATTTTAAATTATCGAGGAAGAAAGCACTTCCTCTCCCGTTCATATTAGTCAAAGGGCATAAGACTTGATAGACGCAAGCCGCCATAGGACTTCAATTATCGACTAGCTATCATCTTTCAATTTCATTTTTTAGCTCATAATTTGTCAGCACAGTTGCCTCTCTGTTCCAGTAAAGCCCATTCTGATACTCGTAATTCGTGACGAAGTGATTTCAATTAAAGTCAAACAAATTCTCAGTTATATTTAATTAAATAAGTTTTCCAATAAAGATTAAAGTTATGCCCTAAAATACGTATCTTGCTCTTCATGAATGGATTTGCGAATGTGAAAATAAATATCACATTCTTTCGTATAAAATTAGAGTAATAATTTCCTTTACTAATGAATACCTTTATCTGCCTTTTATTTTCTTGTTGGGGGCATAGACATAGAATTCAAATATTGCGTAATATTCATTGGCATATAATAAGGACCGCCACTCGTATTATAATTATAAACTTTGTTTAAGGACTAGAATTAATTAATATAATCATTATTTAAAACTCAAACAAAACAAATTATTATTATTAAATATTTTCTAAACACACTTGGTTTCTTAGTGCTTAATTCTTTCATAATTATTTTAATGTTAATACTCACTGTCTGTGTTGGCAACCTGAACATATACATATGATTCGATTTAAAATTATTTTAGTCAGTTTATTATCAGATATTAATGTCAGTTCAGGGGTCTCTGATCCTCACCAACCGTTGAGCTAGTTTCTTGGTGCATAGCACTGTGCCGTCGATTTAGATTTCTACTAATCTGAGCTGGTGAGTTGGGTTTGAATTCAGTTTGGTTCAGCTGAGTTTGGATCCGACTTGCAGTTTAGGTGGTGGGTTTTTCGACTGGTACATGGTTATGTTTTTGGTCGCCCAATCGTTGGAGCTCGATTTAATAAACCCCACACATACCCTGGAGATAGTAATTATGATCTTAGTTACTCAGTCAATTGAGATCTCAATAAATTGAATGTTTCAGTAGAAAGTGATATTTTTGTAGAATGTTATATATATTTGAAGAAAAGTTATGCGAAAATTTAATAAATTAAAATGTCATTTTGTAATTTTCTTTTTTATAAAAATGTTTTCAAGATTATTTTTTAAATGTTCGTCAGTAAAAGATTTGTGAGTTAGAATAATTATTTAAATATATGTATAATTAATTACACGTGTACTATATCAGCATATATATTATACGTTTGTGTTATACGCGTTCATGACAGTAGGAAAATTATCCTTAGAAAAGTAGTAAGAGGAGATCAAAGCAAGGGGTAAAATAAATGAAATATTTTGTCTCTGTCAAAATTAATAATATTCATCTCAGTTGTTATGATTTAATTAAAATATCCAATATGATATCATGTTAAAAGTTTTAAATTTCAAAGTATTGCTTGCTAGCACTTATATTAAATGTTCACTCCGTATTCTTAGTAGCCTCAAAGCAGGTAAAGACCTTCAAACTGGGTATTATCTGTCAAGCGGTCCGATGCAGTGTGACATTACGCTTTAATGACAATAATTTCTAGAGTAACCTCAAAGCAGGTGAAGACCTTTTGTGTACACCAAGCAGCCAGATGCAGTTGGCAAAATGCTTAAATGGTTTACACGCTTTTATGCTAGCAAGATTAAAAATGATATCAACAAATAAAAGTTCTTGTGTAATATTAATTTTGACATTTTTTTCTTTGTGTGTGAAAGCCTCATGCTTAGTGAAAATAAAGTAGTGAACTCCTATATTTAAACTCAGGTCAGGAACGCATCAGTTGTTATTAAATAATAAATACTCATCATCAATAAAATTGTTCTATCAAAAATTAAGTCAGTCATATGTAGTTTGGGGGTCAATGGGTTATTTCACAGGCCCTATTGATCTCATTTTGCTCACTGGCGCCCATATAAATAAATTTGTCAGCAAATTTGATTGTCAGCACAGTAGTGGGTTAGTTGTCTAAATAATAAAAAAACCAAATGTGTCCAATACAGAGAATTACTTATAATACCTGCTAATATATATGTATAAATATTTGTATATCACTAATCATCTGTATAGTTTTTTTTCAGACATGGGAGAACAGTTGAACAGAGGGAAAGTGAATAATGTTTGTTTCTTATCTTTAATAGATTTTCTAAATAAAATACATGTCTCATTCAAAGAATTAATAGAAAGAGCTAACCAAGAAAACGTAGGCAAACTAAAACCAAACTAAAAAAAAAAAAAAGGCAGATTACATAGATTGGGGAAATAATACGCAGCAGCTAATAAAAATAGGGACAATGAGACCAGTAGTCAGAGACCTAATTAAATGTACTGAAGAAATAAATTATTATTTAAGTATACAGAGAGTGCCATAAGTTTGATTCACATTGTTTATTATATTATTTACTGATTTTCAAAAATGGGAAGAGACACTTTACATACGATCCTCAGAGAAATGAGAGAAGACAGGAAGCTAATGATGATGATGATGGAAAGGATTTTAAGGCTTGAGGAAGCACGAGGCATCCAAACCAACTCAAACCCAGAGAATGTAAAGCATCAGCAAGAAATAAATCCTTCTGAAGCCCCAAAAATAGATGATGAAGATGATCAGACCACACCAAAAGAAGATGACAGCAAAGAAGATGACAGTGGAGAAGATGAGTCAAATCAAGAAACGGTCGAAGAAGCTGATATAAATACAGAAAGGGAAAAAGAAGATGTTCAGACCACTAGTCAAATAAAACCAAAATTAGAAATGGGACGGATGATGAATCCTCAACTTAGTATGAGGACTTTACAGATGCCATTCCCTGGATCCTCAATACAGACTCAAATTTTCAAAGGAGACCCAGGAGAGAACCCCATCGCTCATCGAGATAATGTTAAAGAATTGTTTTTTGTGCATTCAGTCGCAGAAAAGGCCATAGAATTAATGACAGCAATAGATTACGGGAACTTGACACCGACAAGAAAGGACCAAGACTACGACCATTATCAAAAGTTAAAACCATATGTGCCACCTGATCCAGGGAAACAATAGGACAACCATTAAATGACAGATATATATACAGACGACCGACTGACACGACCATAGGGAAATGAGACTTGTTTAACGGACCTATTTATAAGCTAGATAATATTTTTTTAAAAATGATCGCAATGAGACATGTATAATTTTTGTACAGATTATATTATTCACACTAATGCTGTTCTCCCAGAGTCTACCAATTAGTCAAGTACACTTATGCGAATGTATCACGTATAAGTAAAGCCATTTTTTTTTCATTGTTTTTTTTTTTGAAGTGAAAAGAAATGAAGCAGTCGGATCTGAGTTCGATCCTAGCTTCATGACATCTAGCCATAAGCCCACTTCAAACACATAATACTAACCTTAAATTTCCAATGCAATGGGGCTTTATACGTTCAATCCACGCTAATTTCCATAAAGGAAACTTATTTTATAAATGCATACTAAAATTAATTAGTTTCAGTTTAAAATTAATCAATGCTATTAATAAATTCATGATAAAATTATTCATGAATTTATATATTATAACTGTGTGGATTGTGCGTATATATTTGTAAATCTTTAAATATATATAATTGTTTAAAAGTTTCATTGCGTCGGGAATGATTGATTTTATTTTTAAATAATTTGTTAAAGTTTAATGATTAAAAGCTACATTCTTTCGATAAGCTTTGAGATTTTCCCTTTCCAAAAACAATAGTTAAAGTTTTATTAATTAGAAAAAAGATAAGGATTTCCTAATTAAAATCATTTTCTCATTTTAAGAATTCATTTTCTAATTAGAAAATGAATTCAAGTTAATGAGTTTGAAAGCCTTATCGAAGGAATGTATTTAAAAACAACCAGTGAATCTGAAAACATTGATAATGAAAGAAGCGCTAGCCTGAAGGCATCAGAGGACAGATATATAGCTCTGAAAAGTTTGGAAAACATCTTTGTTGTAGAGAAGTGCAGTAAACTCAGTGTGTTTCAAATAGTGTTTTGATTATGGTTAAGGGCTAGAACATCAGGAATCTGGTTATGGTTCCTGAAACCCTTTGAGAGTCTTCAATGAAGCTGCTGAATCTTTCCAGACCAATCATGCTGCTAAAATTGTGAAAATTCATTAAAATACTGTTCAAGTAATCGACCAAATGGTGCCTATGTTTTTTTTACCAACCCGGACATGTAACTTAAGGGAACCAGTCCTGGAAGAAATGGGTAATATATTTCCATAATGAACCTTAAGCTTTCTGGCCAGTTTCCGAACTTTACTTTACACTCCCTTTAAGAGCTCTTCTCATTTATAATGTAATAATCTTTATAAAACCTTTTATTTATGCTATTTTAAATTAGTAATTCTCTCAATCTCTAGTCTTTAAATTTAACTTTCCTTCCCTCTATGGCAGTTTATTTACTATACTATATATATATTTATCATGTGATTTATTAATGTTGTTTATTTTAATTATATGCCAATAATCCTTTGACTCGATGAGCCCTTTGTTCTCTTTGCCTTACACAGATATTAAATCTGATAATAATTCTCGTTCATTAGAACTAGATTTATACAGTTCTATCAATCATCGAGTCGAAAGAAATTATTAAATGTTGTTATTTTTATATTTGGCTAATAATAAATTATTAGCTCCGTTTCTCACCTATGTCCCCAGCTCCTATCTAATTTACAAATGTTTATATATTCATATATATAGTGTTAAAATGTTTTTCTCTCGTATTTACCAATGTTTATTTATTCACGTATAATCTAAAATGTTTTTGTAAAAAGGGTAGATAGGGGAATCAACTAAATACATTCTAATTCAGATTGTTTTCACTGTCTATTAATATTCAGGAGGGGCACGATGATTGGGGCATAATTAATATGATTTTACAAATACTTTAAAATAGTTTTCATTAAAAGCGTTTGACTTTAATTAATTGATCAAGTCATCACGTAGAGCATTCTATATGGGTTTTAGTATTCAAACGATGACTATCAAGTCATCATCTTCAAACGTTGCTGACGTAGGGCAATCTTCCGCTTCGTTAGGCTGGTCGGTGATCATATTTCTGTTATTTTAAATTATTGAGGAAGAAAGCACTTCCTCTCCCATTCATATTAAGACTTGTCAGATGCAAGCTACCATAGGACTTTGATTATCGACTAGCTATCGTCTTTCAATTTCATTTTTTAGCTCATAATTCGTCAGCACAGTTGCGTCTCTGTTCCGGTAAAGCCCGTTCTGATGCTCGTAATTCATGACAAAGTGATTTCAATTAAAGTTGAACAAATTCTCAGTTATATTTAATTAAATAAGTTTTCCAATAAAGATTAAAGTTATGCCCTAAAATACGTATCTTGCTCTTCATGAATGGATTTGCGAATGTGAAAATAAATATCACATTCTTTCGTATAAAATTAGAGTAAAAATTTCCTTTACTAATGAATACCTTTATCTACGTTTTATTTTCTTGTTGGGGGCATAGACATAGAATTCCAATATTGTGTAAGATTCATTGGCATATAATAAGGACCGCCACTCGTATTATAATTATAAACTTTGTTTAAGGACTAGAATTAATTAATATAATCATTATTTAAAACTCAAACAAAACAAACTATTATTATTAAATATTTTCTAAACACACTTGGTTTCTTAGTGCTTAATTCTTTCATAATTATTTTAATGTTAATACTCGCTGTCTGTGTTGGCAACCCGAACATATACATATGATTCGATTTAAAATTATTTTAGTCATTTATTATCAGATATTAATGTCAGTTCAGGGGTCTCTGATCCTCACCAACCATTGAGCTAGTTCCTTGGCACATAGCACTGTGCTGTTGATTTAGATTTCTACTATTCTGAGCTGGTGAGTTGGGTTTGAATTCAGTTTGGTTCTGCTGAGTTTGGATCCGACTTGAAGTTTAGGTGGTGGGTTTTTCGACTGGTACAATATATATATTATATTTATAGAACCTGACATTGGTAATAATACTTGATACATTAATATGAAATTTTTAATACAGAAAATAACCGTATTAATTTTTCCTAAGTAACTAATTATATCCAATAATGATAACCAATAATATACAGATTTAATTTACAGTAGTTATTCAAAAAATTTAGATAGATATGTTATAAATGAATACTGGAAATTTTTATAGTGTGCAAAAAAATTAATAAATAAAAAAATTATTCTTATATAACTGTATGATAAATGTGATAGATGTATAAAGAAAAAGACTGAAAAAAAAAACTGATTGGATGAAAAAAAATAGATTTCTATAAAATGAATATCTGTTAAAAATATCTGAGAATTATATATTTAAAAAACTATAAATATATGATAGTACAAAAGACAGCTTATTATTATTTGGGTCAAAGATATGCTGATCAAAGAAAGAGGTGAAAATGGATTAAGGATTTAAAATGTAGGTGTGATCTATGTGAGAATAAAGTAGAAATTATGGATTTTTATTATCTAAATGTAGGTTAATGACAGAATAACAGGATAATCTATATGCAAATATAAATGTTGAAAAAATTAAAAGAAAAGAGATTTTTTGTTTAAGATTTTATAAAAGCAAAATAGAAATAAACAATATCACAATAATATAGTGAAACTGTCCAAAATAGACACAGCTACTATGTAATACGTTTTGTAAAATTTAATTTGGTGTAACTTATCAATCCTATTTACAACTTCAATTTATAATTAATTACTTAAACAAATAAATAAATAATTTCTTACTCAAATGTCTTTTTTCTATTTGGTATATGAAGACCAATCCACAATTGTGAAAAGTAACTTATCTATAAAACAAAATAATATGTTTAATTAATTTTTATAAACATAAAAGATATAATTCTATACAGTACTAAATGCACTTTTATGCATTTTTTATCTTAAGCAAAGTTTAGAAACTTGAGTCTAAAATTATAAATAAACTTTGTTTTATTTTTTATATACAGTACTTACAATTACAATATGATGAAGTAAAATAATGAAATAAAAACCCCAATATAAATACCTTATAATACTGATTATAAAATAATTAAAAGATTTATGAGAGATCATGTGATGTTTGAACAAAAAAGATATTCTGCCAGGGGAGAAAGATAAACGTAAATAGCCATGTGTGTGTGGGGGCTGAAATCGGATATATTAATCTTTAACGGAATTAAAGTTTATATCTGTGGTAGAGAATATCTCTAGTGTAATAAATAATTAGTAATAATCATTACGTGTTTGTCAAGAAGTTGATAACGTAAAAGTTGGGAGAGGAGTAAATTGATGCTTGAAAATAAAAATGAGACAATTTGCTCTGCATAAATACCCTTCATGTAATAAAGATATATATGAGAGATGATGACCTGGGCCAACTGTTGAGTGCTGATTCAGCACGAAATGCATCCTGGGGTTATCTGTCTTTTATTGTACCTTTATATGAAATTATTTATGAAATAAAAATAAAGAATGGAAAGGTGTGGAAGTTGTCTACAATAGTTTCATTTAATTAAGAAAGTGTAATTTTTTATGTAATTAAACTAGATTCAAATCTGGGCTTTTTTGTTCAAGAACATAAATTAAGGCCACATGACATCATTCAAGTTAAAAACTGGGAGGGGGAGTTTACAATATCACATGATAACTAAACATCACATGATCATCACTAATGTATGGAGAGTTTTGCTTCTGTATGGGGTTTACAATATCAGATATTTACTGATAATCTGTTTTACTATTACTATAAAATAATTTGAAAAAATATTAATGAGAAATGTAAAACTAAATTCAAATAATAGCAATGCAAATCATAGATCTCTCCAACAAACCTCAACAGAAGAGTGATGAATGAAAAAACAGTAAATGTGTTCTAGGTTAGTTGAGTGATCTGAGCATTTATATTCTACTTTTACCCTCTAGTTAAAATTAGCTAGATACCCATTATTCAATTAATGAATCGATGGTTTGCTTGTTTAGAAAATATGGTCAATGTTTATTTGCATTTGAACCCCATGTCATAAATCTTTTAAATCATTCATCTTAAGATTTTTTTTACAAAAGTGACTCAGGTATTTGTGTGTAATTTCTGTTTAAAGTTAAGCTATTTTGTTTTAAAAAAATATAAAAATGGCTGAAAATACTTACTCCATTTTCCAAAATATAATTTACTTCTTTTAGACTATGAATAGATACTAAATTGCCCTTTTTTTGAATACATTGTTTCAAAGCACCAAACCAAGAATCTTGTTGATAACTAAAGCTTTGAAAAAAATAACATCTCCCTTCGAAATATTCACCTTCTAAACAAGCTAAAAAAATATGACTATAATATAATCTATTTTATTAATAGCAAAACATGTTAAATATATGTTTTTTCTGAAAGCCGATTCTTTGAACTGAAAATTAAAAAAGAGACTGCAAAAAATTATCATTGGAAATTAATCATAAGTTTAAATTATGATATTCCTAAATAATCGATCACTTGATAATCTGATCCATTTAAAAATTATTTCAAATTATCAGTAAAGAATCAGAGTCAGAAAAATACAATGAAAATTATATAAATAAAAATTTTGAACAGTATCTATGAATTATAAGACTAAATATAATTTGAATTGTTGAATAATTAAAAGACTAAAAATTATAATAAAACATAAAAGAACAGCAACATAAATATCAGTATAACAAGAGTATTTGTGATGTTGATGTAATGCACTATGGTTTCCCCTTTCTCAGAGTCGGGAATCTCTCAGCCACTATACTGAAAGAAACCTGTTAGCCACCTTATTCTCTTTCCATTCCCCATCCTAAATTTTCCCATATTCTTTTCTGTTCTTCTCCATCCCATTTCCACAACATTATCTTTAACAACTCTATGGCATTTGTATCAAAATTCCCCTTTTCTTTTTCCAAACCAAGCATTTTTGTAATTTCCCTTATTGCAAGTTAATAAACTTGTGTTATTAAGATATAATTTGTTATTTATTTAACAAAAGAATTGATGTGATCCCAGCTCCCAGCAGATATTAAAAATACATCCATAACACAACAGAGTGACACAAGTTGACTATTGATAAAGCCAGCGTAAGTTCTCAGGATAATGGCACAGTTATGATGTAGTTCATCAAATTTTGCAAGCAAGCATAGCAATGTAAACAGTAAGAATGGAAGCTTATAATAACATTTTTCATGAGTTTTATGTTAACAATGCATCAGCATAGAAATTATATGGTGAATATATCAAGCAATATATGCTTATAAACAAAATTATAAATGACAAAATTAAAGTATCTACACTTTAGTTGTCTTCAAAAAAAATATTTTACAAGCAAGATAGTTACATGATCTCAAAATTTCTAAAGACACTTTATATGATTATAAGATAACGTGAATGCTAATTTCTAGCTTGAAATTTCTAAATAAGTGACATCTTTCAGATTTAGGATGAGAAAGTATTTCATGAATGTTATCTGGATTATGAATTAGCATGAAGAATAATTGTGAATGGATGCCATTTTATCTTCAATCTAGATGACATGTTAATGGATCAATTTTATTTGGAATATTCGATCACAATTTTAGGAATACAAAATTTCAAGCTTCTATACTGAAACAGTAAGATCTGCTTTGCAGATCTTCATTTCACCTTTTCTCACCTATTTCCTACCCTCATACCTTAGTTTGAACCCCAATCGATCGTAGTGTGTCTGCAATACGCTTATATACCGAAAATCCCTCCTAATTTTAAACCACAAGTACAATGCTCATATTATATATATATATAACTCATTCCCAAATAAATAAAAGATTATAGATTATGTATATGTTCACATAATTTTGATTTATTAAAAAGTAGGTTATATAAGTCGTAATTGCGCACACACTATGATATGCATTTTAAAACATATCAAAATTATAAATTGTTAAAGTTATTTTGTTTGAATCTGTTTATAAATATATTACCGTCGTAATATATTTTGATTTAAAATAAAACTCATTTAGTAAATATTCATTTAGTAAATAGATTCAAATATTGCAATTTAAAAGTAAAATAATTTTTGTTTAATTTAATAAAAGTCATTCCAAATATTTCTGTTGAATGAGGGACAATAATTTAATAAGTTTATCTAAAAACAGCAGATGTCCACTTAAGGTTTTCGTTAATTAATAAAAGTAATTTTTAATTAAATCTAGTTTGTAATTCGAATGTCGACAGGGAAAGTAACAAAAGAAATTAATTAATGTTGAATTCCTTTAGACATTCGGATGATTACAGCTGATAAGTCCGATATATTTTTGTAATGCTCCAGGGCAGTTCTATTGTTGAATTCTACTATAGAAAGGAGGTTTTTCTTTTGTTCTCCATTCTTCTAATGTTTCTAGGAGAAATCATTCTGAGTTCTATTCTAATAATTTGCTAACCTTGACATGACAGAGTAGAGGCGTCCAGATGGCTATGTCCCCTCGGAATAGCCAGCTGCTGCTCCAGACCATCGGAAGCTATCATATAAGGAACCCCGGAACTGCTGCTGCTGTCAAAAATATGAACATTTTCAGATTTTGCTGTTAAATTATATAAAAACCTGCCGACCATCAATCTACCTAAAATGCTTCTCCACAGGTAACCCTAAATTAACCCAAGAGCTCTTGTGATAACTAACATGCTATAGCTATTTAAAAATGTTTTTTCTTATATTTCACATAACTTCATTATGTATTTCTTTAATGTGTTTAAATATACTCAACATTTTGCTCTCTATCCTTGGGTTAATATTTTCTATTTATTAAGCTTTCTGTTATTTTATTATGATAATGTGTCAGAATCGTCTTTGACCGAGTGAATTATTCCTTTTGTTGAAACTAAGACGCCGCTATAAAGGCATATTTTAAATTTCTAAATAATTTTCAATTTTTATTATCTTGCAAATCACTCGTTCAAGGGCGATTCTATTCTTTAATATATAATATAATCACATAGTTTAAAATCTACATGTTATTGATTTTAATCTAATATGAGAGTATGTGTGAGGTCAATGATTTAAATGTGTCCCCAAATGCATGATTGCGTATATAAATCTGTACTTACTTTTCAAACCTGCAAGCATGCATTTTCTTATTTTAATTACCGTGTTCTACTTTAATTACAAAGTTCATCATTGATGTCGAGAATGTGCGGATCCTTTTAAATGAATTTTTGGGAATTTGATTGGGCATTTCTCTTAATCCAAGTAAAACCCATTTAGATATTTTATATATACTAGTCTCGTATTGCTGGTACATGAATTGGTTGTTGAGACCGCTTTGTTTTACTTTTCCAAGGATTCTTTACATGGCTAAGTCCATTCTCTTCATTTGTGGTTTCCAGGCAGTATGTCCCCAAGTGACACACCTGGGAATTAAACGCAATCGTCACCCAGTCGCTAAGTTTCGGCTGTTCATCAAAATACTTTCCTACGGTTTAGCGGCAAGACGCCCTCCGTATTCATTCCGGATATTCGATATTGTTTTATTTTATATTTATTTTACAAAGCATCCGTGACTTGAACGTGTCACACCCTCCAACTTTAATAAATTCATTGTCAGCAATACTGACCTCCCAATGCAACTCTATTATTATTATTCTCAAATAAATGCTTTGATCACATTCCCACTTTGTTGCTTAGTAAGCTTTTGTCCGTGCTATTCTCGAAATCAATAAATATTTTAGAACACTTAATTTTCAAATATTTTCTTAAACTTGTGTAATTGCTCAAAGCACCTCTCACATACTTCTATCTTATCAAGCACATTATCGTAATGCTATTAGCCCAAGGAATAGAATATATCACTTTGCTTTAAAACCTTTTGTTATTTATTGAAATATAATGTCCACAATTATTTAATACGCGTCCCTGTCTCATATAAGCAAACAGTGGCATTATATATATAATTTATATAAATAAATTTTGTGAAATTATTTAAAACTAAATTTGATCTCTTGTTTTATTTGATTTTTATCACTGTCTTGGTCTCTATATATATTTTCTGCATTTCTTTTTAAATCCATAGACGTTAATTAGCCACCCAAGCTTCTTTTAGTATAGAGTCTTTTGTTTTTCCCTGACCACCAGGCACCGGTCAAAGGTTATACTAGTAGTGGCATCAGATGCATTATCACGTAGATGGCGCTGTGAAATTTGGACTTTAGGTTCGAACTTAGTATATCTAGAAGGCAACCTCTCCTAGAATGTTCAGTTTCGTGTCTGGGGTTTGAATTCTGCAGTGTGTTAGCGAGATAGACGATTCTGACTGTTACAATACACATGCATAATAATAATAGGCCAAGTTGTAAGAACTCCAAGTGCATTTTAGTCTGTTACTGTTGTAAACAAATGATCATATAAAGAGATTCTGCAAGTTTAAAAAACATGTGTAATGAGTGTAAATCAAAAGGATATTTTGCTTATGTCTGTTATAATAAAGACAAGAATTTAAAAACCAAGTTACATTCAGACTTTAAATCATGGGGAGATAGAGTGGGGAAAAATGGTGAGCTGTTACAATGTTCCAGCTTTAAGTTTTTTCTTAACTTAAAAAATAAATGGTGAACTGTAAGAGAAAGTTTTAACTTTACTTAAAAATGGCAAATTGTAAGTTTAACCTTATATTTAAAATTTTTTTTTTAAAAAAAGATAACATACAAAGTTTTAGCCAATAAAAAATCACAAATATATAAAGTTTTACCTGGAAATATATTTTTAAACATAAAACCTTATTACTTATAAATGATGTGAGAGATAAAATAAGTGGGGGTTTTTTATTTGTAATTTGGTATTACATGTGCTAAATGTTTATGTATGGCAGGGGGGAGGGAAAATAAAAACTCACAAAAGATACTGTATTAAAAACTAATACCTACCTGTTTTTATTTAATATCATAATGTGTTTTTTCTTTTTTCCAGAATGAATATATCTCTACATTTTAATAGCACAAAATCATTACAAATAAAAAGCAGAAAATCACTCAGATCAGCACATTTTACAACTTGGTTATATGTATATATGAGAAAAGTTAGTAACTTGTAGATATTTGACATGAATTAGTCATATCAGGATTCTAAGATGGCATGACATTGTAAACGGAAACAATAATTATTACTGAATGAAAATGTCACCAGATTAATACAACATAGCAGGAAAAATAACAAAGTACCCAATTTTAAACATATTACAACCTTAGAATATTACATCACCAGAGTGATATGTCATAGCAGGAATAATACCAAAGTACCATAAATTGTAATCGCTATATACTTTGAATGTATATGAAAAAAAATTAATCTTTTGAATAATCAATAAAATACTTTTGAAAATATAAAATAAAAATATCCAAAACAGAATTAATTTTTTTACTTGTAACTGTTGTAATTCTATTTCCTTCTTTCTTACCTGATGATTGGTAAAAAAAAAATTTTTCTTAAGAAAAAAAAAAGAGAGAATGAATTAATTAGGTTAATTTATGTAGTTTCTGAACAAAAAATAAATAATTTATTTAATTATGATAATTGAAAAAGAATTTATTTTTTTATTTACAGTTTCTGTGCATAAAGAAAAAAAAAATTGGAAAAATGTTAATATGAATGAATATAATTATTTTATTTTAGGTTTTTATAAAAATGTGTAAATAATTAAAATTAATTAGAAAAAGACAATAACAAGGATGCAATGCATGAATCTCATGACATTTACACATACCTAAAGTTAATGTAAAGCTCTATATAAAAAATATTTTTGTACATATATATTGCAAACTCTATTTCACCATACTTTTTAACAGATATAAATAAAAATAAGTGAAAAAATAAAAAAAACTCAAGTTTCATTTTTGAATAGAATCAGTTTACTCTTCAATTTGACACTTTCTAATCAAATTGTAATAACTTTTTTAAATTTCTTGAGAGCATATTACTATTCCAGACATTGTTGTTTTTATACTAAAAAGGATTTATAGAAAACTAAAATTTCAACTATTACCAACCTATTTCTAATTGAATTTTTAACAGAACTTCTTCACTGAGTTCTTTAATAGAACTATATTAAAGCTTCAAAAAAAAAGAAGTTAAATTGATATAATTGTGTGATAGCTTGTACTTTATATTATATTGCTAAAAGTGATTAAAACTTGATTTTATATGTAAATATTAAGTAAACTATTGTAATGATCACAAAATATATGTTGTAAAAACACACACATATATGTCTATCTATGTTACATATTTTATAATTTGAAATAAATATACAAATTATTAAGAAAAAGAGAAATGAAAAACAGTTTGAAAAAAGTAGATTTGCACAAATGAAATCAAAATTAAAAAAATGCATAATTTTTTTTAGAATAAAACTTTATTAAAAATAGAGTGGGGGAAAAATCAAGTAAGCTAAATATTTAAGACACATTCTCTTCCTTTTATAAATTAAATTTTAAAAAAAGTAAATATTAAAAGAATAACTAAATCTGAAATGTCTCAAATAAAATGACAATAGTATTAATTAATTACAATAAAACTCTTGAAAACTATCTCATTGGCAAGAATGCAATAAGATAGTTGATAAATTGAAAAAAAAAGATTAGATAAAAATTAAAATTAATTAAATCAAATTAAAGTTATGATAAAAAATAAACAATGGGAGAGTTAGGTATTAAAAATGCAACTTGTCAATTTCTTTCAGTTTTTTCCAAGTTTTGTTTCAATAAGTAGTTGCAGAATTTCTCCAGCTCATCAGTTTATCAGAAAATATAAACATAGAAGCCACAGAAATAACAACATGCATTGCTAGAAAACCTTTGTAGTGTTTTCCTGGGATTCATGCCTCAGCTCCAACAAGTGCGCTTACCTGGAATCAATGCCTCATCCATAATGTACATACTGCCATATTCTCTCCTATTGTCCATCCAAAGAATGGAAGTAAATCCATGATGCCATTGATGGAGGCCAAAAGGTCAACCATTTGAAAAACAAAACCAATGGTAATGCATCATCTTAACTTAATGAAAAATCTAGGTAAATATATTTTTGATCATAAATTGTCTAGACATATATTTTTTAAATTGAAATGAACTGTAAATGAAGGACAATCAGTAATATTGATTTTCTAACAATGTGTATTTATTTATTTTCTGTATTAAATTGTACTGTTATATTTATTTAAATATGTGTGCCTGTGAATAAAAAAATATATTTGCTTAAATGTTGCTTGGTCTATATTTTCTCTCTCATAACTGTTACCAGAAATTTAAAAGTTATAAATATTTCCATGTGTTAATTAATACTGCACTGCATCACCTGATTAAGATTAAGATTTAGCCTGGGTATACTTTACGTGCTAGGTTCATGTGCCTATCATCTCATCATGTGGGCTACATAACATATATGGTCAGATGGCACCTGAGACTTGTTCTCAAAACAAATAAAATGTATTGGTTGGCAAGTTTTGGGCCAGCAGTATGAAGGGGTGCTATGGCCAGGAAAGATGGTTGAGGTTATCCATGTGTACAGCCTTGATCTGGCTGTAGGTATCATTTATAGTTAATCTATCAATGATATTCTATCCCTCTTCTTGAAGGTGTGATCCAAAGCTGGAGACATTAAATAAGAAAGTCAATCTTATAAAGTAAAAGAATAAAATGTAATAACTAATGTTAATAAATAATCAATATAGCAAAATAATTGATAATGTATAATAAAAATGATAAATATAAAAATATTTTTAGACTATGAGTGTTGGCAAATAAACCACAAAGGTCCATGTGAGTGATCAGATTGTTATACTATCTTTTTTACACTTAATTGTTGCAATGATTAAGTTTTAATTTAAAACCATCTATCTTTTAATGGTTAAACCATTAAAATCTTCTTTTGGTTTTTTTATCTTTTTTAAAGATTGTTAATTAAGTGAAATATTGATATTATTAATAAAATTTAAACTCAGCAAAAATTAAAGTGTTAAAAGAAGACAATTTTCTTAATGAATAAAATGCAAAATTACTAGAAAGAAGAGCTATATTTAAATAATTCTATAGGAACAAATGCGATTTAAGTGTAATTGAACTTACATTTTTCTATGTAGCAAACATACTTTATTTTTTGATTACAGGGGACATTTTCAAAAATATACGTAGAATACTTATATTTTAATTTAGGACAAAAGTTTGTTTCATTTAGACCTAAAAAAATACATGAATATGTGTATGAAATTAGAGCATTATGAAGACATTTTAATGAATTAAAATTTCATTAGATATGCATTTATAATTTATATATATATTAAGTATTTTTGTGAAATAATTAAAAAGTAAACAATAAAAAAAATGAATTTTCATTTAGTAACTTTAAAAATATATTCAGCAATGATGTAGCTTTGAAATGATCAATCAATTAAAATATCATTCCGAAGCTGAATTACTTGCTCTAGTAGTGATCAATAGCTTTTTGTTTGAGTCTGTCTCTTTTTCTCACTAAATCAACTCAGGCAAAGATATTGGTAGCTACTAGTTCAATGAATATTTCCCACTTATGTCTTATATATATATATATTACTTTTTGGGCCAAACCATGTGTTATTTTCCATTACAAACTGATATTTTGACAAATTGTCAAAGTTAACTTTTGACAATGGCAGATGCTAGTTCATCAAAATATCAGTGTGTAATGGAAAATAACATATGGTTTGTCCCAAAAAGTAATAATTTATCTATATCATATAACCATAAAAACATTAAATATAATATATATTGTAACAGGTCTGTTATACGGCACACAATAATATAATGTGTGTGCAAAAATATGTATGAAGTTGAAAGGAAAAGAAGAAATAAACAGGTATTAATTTTTATAGATATTTCCTATATTTCATTTGGAATAATAATGACTGTAAATGATAAATAACTCTGATTTAAAATAAAATTTTATTATAAATTAAACTTTTAAAAAAGTCTGAATAAATATAAATATTGTAAACAAAGGCAAAACTCTCCATACAGTAGTGCCACCCTGTGCCAAACAGAGTAATCAATGGATGCCAGAAGGCTTGTGCATAAAATCCCTATCTAGTGCCTACTCATTCAATATCCCCAGACTAGTTTCTGGCTTGTGGCCATCATCAGTGAGGAGCCTTGGATCTGAAAGCACTGCACCTAGATCTTAGGATCTAATGCAACTCTCCAGCAGCCACCTGTTTGGCACAGGGTGACACTACTGTATGAAGAGTTTTGCCTTTGTTTATAACAATTATGTGCTAGTATAGAGATGGTGATCATGTGATGTTAAATATAAATATTGTATTATTATTATTATTCTGATTTCAAAATTTAAAAATAAGTACAGTATTTTTGAAATGTAATTTATTGAACAAACTTTCTATCTATTAAAAATCCTCTAAACATGTATATCACACTTTGATAAAAAAAATCAAGCTTATTTTCAAAAAAAATTAGAGATAAAAAAACTGTTTTCAATCAAGGTGTTGTTATCACCTCAGATGGTTGTATAAAAGGACTGATAAAAATATCAGCTCCAGTCTGGATTGTATTTTTTGTAAGAGCTGGCCAAAACAGTTTGGTTAGTAAAAACTTTTGAGCAAATGGCAGCATTTAGCTGACCAAAATAGATAGCTGCAGTTCAGGCATTGGTGGTCGAGTGTTCAGCACAGCTGCCTTACAAGCAGTTGTCATGTGTTTGTAGGTTTGCTTCCTGCCGATGCTTTGACACACGAAAAAAAAGAAATAGATCCCATGAAGATGTAACTGAAGTCAAGCCAGTAGATTCAGTAGTGAGCAGTCTAGTGGTTCTATATACTGGAGTTTTGAGATACTTGAAGACTGGGTCACATCAAATGGATCAATTAGCCTATTAAATGTGTTCTAATGAGACATCTGCTTGACTAGAACATTTTTGAACAGAAGCGACATTATTGCTGACAAAATTAGGTGAACTATACCCCTCTCAATTTGAACAAAAAAACCAGCTTGCCCAAGAAAAAACATCAGTAGATGAAGAATTAATTATACGTAAGCACAGATAAATGTATATATAGTTTATTTTGATGTTTATTATAAATGTATATATAGTTGGTGAGTTATTTTAAAATAATACATTTAAAAATACACATATAGAACAATATTATTTTTAAGTCGGTTAAAATCTATATATTTTAAAAGAGTATAAATAAGTAATTCTTCTTGAATTATAATTAAGAGTCAAGAATAATTCATTGACCATCCGGTTTTAAAGGCAAAAGAGACATTTTTGGACAATAATCCTCTCAGACTGATTATTTTTTAAAAAATTATTTTAAAAATATAAAAAAAAAATTAAAAAAAAATCTTTTAGACTATAAAATAAAAATAAAAATGCTTGATAGATATGTATATATAACAAAAATTTATTAGATAACATATATTTGTAATAAAAATCTTAAAGCTTACAGGAACAATAATATCATTAAGAAGTCCTGCAAGGGATTGTTTATATTTGCTTTTAAACTTAAAATCTATATATGCAGATGTCTCCAGAGTCTCAGGTCTATTGCATTTTAGAAACTGTGAGTGACATTAGTTTGAGATTTAGGCTTATTTTTAGAATCAGGAAATTGTTTTTACAAAATGCCTACAATTATAGTGACTTTATATGGTTAGAATTGAACTCTTAACTTTGTAGCATTTAAAATTCTATGACAACTATACACGCATTTATGTTTCATATGTTTTCATCTAATATTTAATAGGTATTTTACATTTCTTGTTAATAAAATCTGTAATTATAATTAAACAAAATTATAGTAACTTTTTATCAATTTCCAAGTGGAAATGTTTGATTTTAGTTTGATTTTAAAAAATCAAGTAATCACTATTGGACATATGTTCCTGTCAATAACTGATGACATCAGAAACCTAGAAACTAGCTGAGATCATACCAAGCATAGAATTGAAATTTTTATCTAACTCATTCTCAATGTTCAATTTGACATCCATGCAAACTGCAACAAATATATGTAATAAACAATTAAAGCATAATAGAATTTGTCTTTTAAAACATTCAATAATAAATCAATCGATGAAGCATGCTTTGAAATACTTTAATGCAATTTTTACCAATTGCAAAATTTGCTTCTATGAAGTCAAAACACATCATTGTAAAATATCAAATGAATATAATAATGAATGGCCCAGTATGTTCTATATGTAGACATATTTATGTTCACAGGTGGGTTTGTACAGTCATTGCAAACTTTTCACAGATGTATTTTTTATATGTATACATTTTTCTGATGGTATAAAAATGACTTTACTCATTTGTGAGTATTGCTACTAATAATGATGATTAATCACATACTGCATTAAATTGCATATATTAACTGTGAATGATTAGTAAACAATGACCGACCAAGAGTATCTCTTGTAGCATTGTAATATAAAATGTTAATTCATCGAAGATTAGATGCTATTTCTGATACAAACATTATTCCTTGTCTCTTTTTTACTTACTGTTTTCGGATGCTAAAATTAATGTAGTACATGGGCATTATGGCAGTCATCATTTTATAATGCCTGTAAGAGTGAAACTAAGTGTTTGTGCAAATATATTCTATTATTAATTACATGCATAGAAAAATCTGACTCGTGTAGAGATGGTAATCTAGACCAACTGATGACTGTCGGTTTAACATGAAATATGTATATTGGTGGTTATTTATTTTTTGTCTTGCATTGGTGGTCGAGAGGTCAGCATGACTGCCTTGTACTAGCAGGCAGTTGCCCAGGTTGCGGGTTCGTGTCCCGGCTGATGCTATGACACTTAAAAAAAAATCTGACTCCAATTCTTTTTTCTGTTTTTGGAGATAAGTTCTTCAAGAATTACAAAGCAACAATAGATTCAGATTTAATAGATGACAGTCTTTACTTGTAATCTCTTCTTAAGTCAATACACCCATTAATGATTCAGTTTGGAGTTGCATTTGGGGCAAAAGTTTAAACTTGTAAAAAAGTGTATGGTTAATTAACCCAACTTAAGAATTCTCCTGCCTTCCATACATGTGAAAAAGACTTTTAAAAGATACCTAAAAATAGTGTGACAATTGAAATAATCATAATAATAATAATAATAATAATAATAATAATAATAATAATAATAATAATAATAATAATAATAATAATAATAATAATAATAATAATAATAATAATAATAATAATAATAATAATAATAATAATAATAATAATAATAATAATAATAATAATAATAATAATAAAAAAAAAAAAAATAATAATAATAATAATAAAATAAAATAAAATAAAAAAAAGAACAGAATGCAGTGTATAATACTAAAGATAAATATTATAAATCTTTTTTTCTAAATATAGGTACTTGGAATATATCAACTTCATTTTAAAAAAGCTGTTCAATATTTGAATCATTAGCATTGATAATTAAAGAGCTGACATGATTTAAAACTACTATACCTGCTCTTAGTGAAACCTGTGGTAACAAGTTTTTTTCAAAAAGTAGGTCAACCAGTAAAAGAAGTCTTCATGATATTTATGTAAAATTTAATATAGTATTTTTCTATTTTTTAAATTACTTGATATATCAATGAAAGTCTGATGGTATTAAAAGTTGGCTTGCACAATGTTAATACTGCAGAGTTAGTTTCAAAAAACTCAAAAATTCTTTTTCCTTGCTTTATGGCATTACTTTTCTTGGTACATGCAGAAAACATTACCTGAACATTGTTGGAAATAAAGATATTTATGCTGTTAATTTCAATGGAAAACTGTTGTTGAATTTTCGCACAACACACGAACTATCACAACACTTTGTTCAGACAGAATAATGGATATATAGAAACATGGTTGCAACCATAATCAAAATAATGGCATTTATTACATTGGTGGGTGAGTGGTCAGCACAGCCGCCTTACAAGCAGTTGTCCTGGGTTAGCAGGTTCACTTCCCAGCTGATGCTATGACACATGAAAAAAAAAAAAAAGTTCATATTGTTTGACCACTTATATGATCAGATTGCTAGACAAATTATACATTTCTGCACTCCACTATTAAAATTATAGTTACATTAAAATAGATATTATTTCCATCATGTGAACAAAAATTTGATGTTCATGCTTTAAAAAAATATATTGTTTATGCTAAAATTCAGCAGCTATTAAACACTAAAATTGCTACTTTAGGTTAGTAGAATGTCACCTAAATGTAGAAGTCTTTTAAGGAATGTATTGTAGATACAAGTGAATATATTCTTGGATTCTCTGGCCATGAACTTATTATTAGAGACTTGTTTTAAAAAGTATATGTGGCAATTTCTTCTTAAGAGAATATTAAATACGAAACTTCTGAATTAATATAGAGATCTGAAGACAGAATTCAATGACTGAAGGAATGACTGAAAAATAATTGGTGGATCAAAACTTCAAAGTTGATCATGATCATTGACATTTCTTTGATTTTATTTTTGATGCATTGAAAAATATATGTGGACATAAAAATGATATCATAATCATATTACACACATCAGTGGCATTCTTTTATATGATAGCAATAATATTTTGAACATATGAATGCTGTATTTTATCATCTTTTCAATGTCAATACGAGAATTGAAGCAATGATTCTTAGTGATATATTTATTTTACCCTATCATTTAGATTTGAACAAATATGTTATGCTCAAAGAAATTCAAAAAGCTCTATAAAAACAAAAGGTTGCAGGTCCTAGTTAAAACTTGGAGAAGTTTCAAAATATGATGGGATGGATGTTACTTTCAAAAATATTAGAAATTTTTATAAATGTGTAGACTCGTAAAGTTGTGCCATCTAATTTGAAGGATGCTTTTGTTTTAATTTTTCAAAATAAAGGAAATAGACAAGATTGTAATAATTATTATGCAATGCCATTTTGTCCAATACTGCAATTATTCTTTCAAAAGTATTTTGAATAGGTCACTTCCAGAAATAAATGAATTGTTACCTGAAATCCAAACTGACTTTAGATAATCAAGAAACTTAAAGAAATGCTAAAATTGAGATGACTGGATTGTAAATAAGAAATTTACTAAAAAATTAGAATAAAAATATTTTTTATTGCTTGCAAGATTATAAGAAGCTTGAGCATTAAAATTGATAAAGATAAGCCAAAATCCATGGAGTCTTTACTCCATAGTTACCACTCTTTATCATTATGTTAAATCACATAGGGTATAAAAGTGATAAAGATAGGCAAAATTGCTAACTCAGAATTTATATAACATGCCATAAAAAAAAAGCACGATGATTTCAACTGTAAAAAATAGCTAAACATTTTTATGGATATTTGTGGTTTCTAAAGTTGTTATGTCAATATTTTCCAATGTTTTTTTTTAAATATTAAAAATATAGAGTTAAATTTTAAATAAATCTTGGCTGTTATTAACTGCTATTATTTGAAAAAAGAGAAATGCATTTTCTGTCACTAAATTTTTGAAAAGCATTGATTTGATAAATAAATATTGTGTGAATACTTTCTAATTCCTTTATGATAACACAACTATTCATTACAATCAACATTTATTTAATGTTTATAATTGTGCGGGCAATACGGTTATTTCTACTGCTTAGTCATTTTCAATTTAGAAACATATATATATTATTATAATTTATTTTACAAGTATCAAACTTCAGAATTTATATTTTTCATATCATTCATTTT
This sequence comes from Epiperipatus broadwayi, assembly GCA_028023455.1. Lineage (NCBI taxonomy): Eukaryota > Metazoa > Onychophora > Udeonychophora > Euonychophora > Peripatidae > Epiperipatus > Epiperipatus broadwayi. Next base: position 4,078,265 of record JAQFVV010000109.1, read on the forward strand.
AGACAAATTTGTTAATGATTATTATTAATAATTAGCTAAGCTAGAGATTATCATATAATTCCTAGACAAGATATAAACTTTAAACTCAGTTAAAGCTTAATATGTCCACTTTTTTAAAAAAATTAAACAAATATTTTTTAAAGATATTTTTATTCATATGTAGTCAAGTATTTTGTTAAGTATTTATCAAAAAATGTAAATAAATAATTAAAATTCTTTACCTGAGTCAATTTTCGCAACAAATGAAGGCATAATAGAATTTTCTGCTATCCAAAATTCAGTAAGAATAAATTTATAGGATCTGTTAAATATATACTGAATTTTTAAATAAAGTTTGTTTTTGCAACAGGTTAAAAAATCTAAAATTTACACTATAAATAAAATAAAATAAAAAAATTAACAAATAGAATAAATTAAAACTTTCTTATTTAAGAATTAACAATGAATATATGGTTCTAATCTAATCAGCTATCTACATTTTCCATTTTTATTAACTCTTTAAATACTGCCTTTGACATCATGAAATAATATTGGGATGAGTAATCGATTACTTGAAGGTTTCTTTTAAAAAATGGTGATTTGTCATCATAATTCCTTTGACTTAATTGATAAATTCAATGTGTCATCTAAAACCTGTTACTATTAGTTTTTGTTGAAAAAAATTTAATGAACTTTTAGTAGTATTTTTTTCAATTTCTAAGAAAAGTTCAATTTTCAAAGGGGGGTGGGGGGATTCTCAGAATTGATTGCTTTAGAATTTCAAAATTTTTATTTTGATCTGTAATGAGCAGATTTCTTTTTGGACATTATTCTATCTTAAAAAATTTATGTAAATTTATTGCTTCTTATTGGCTTTTTAATTAACAAAGTAAAAAGTGAGTGGAGAGTGAATGACATCTGTAGTATTCCCTAATTCAAACAATCTGTTTTGATTTGTAATGAACAGATTTGATTTGAAATATGATTTTGTTTTTAAAACCTTTTTAAAGTTCATTTTATTAACTGTTTAAAAAATTAGAAGAATGTGAACTGCATTTATTATCTAATTCAAATAACTTGTTCTGATTTCTCATTGACAAATATATTTTGTCTTTAAAAATTATCTTCTTTCTTATGGGCTATTTAAATAAATAGTGAGGAGAAAGAGAGGGGAGTGGGGGAGAGAGTTGTGGAGTTTAATGCAAGTACCAATAAACTCACTGGCTATGAAAAAAAAAGCTTAATAATATTCAATTTTTTATTGATTTGGATTTTTTTGTTCTAGTTACTGTTTCCAAAAACATTTTAAATCAACAACAAAGTTTATTTTAAAACTAATTTCTAAAAAGTTTAAAATATATATTTCTTGCAACATGTTAGTGGCAAGAAAATCTTGTTCCTTTTTTATCTTTGACCTTTTTTTAAATTCATATTGAATTTTCAAAAAAAAAAAATAAAAGTTGACCAAACAAAACAAAAGAATGGTCCAAATTTCCAAACTGATGTTTTTTTCAATTACAAATAAAAGAATGATTCTTTGAAATTTATTTACATTTTATAAATCACTTATTATTTTTGTTTCCTCCCCTCTATCCAGTCCTACATGCACACATGACTTGGCACCCACTCCTTCACTTCCTTTTCTTTAAATTAAATAAAAAATTGGAAAAAGAAACAATTTCCAAAAAATAAAAGGTCTGAATCAATAAAAACTAAGAGGATTTAGATTAAACAGTGGATTTATAAACAATTTCGTCCTATTATCACTAGGATAAATTGTCATTTTTGCTACAATTTCTTGATTAATCATTCCACTGTTTAAAGATTCAAAGAAAAAAAATCACATATAGATAGCTAATTAGAACAGTACCAAATACACTTATAAAATTCAATTTCACCAGATATACCTTAATTAATAAATGACCCCCAAATTGCATTTCCAGCTAAACCAACACACTTTAGTTGGCACGGGTCGCAACCTTCTATGTTTTCATTAGCTTAAAATAATAATCATTAAGGCTCTTATCTAAAAGGATAATCCTATAGATGTAAATGCATGAAATTTGGTTGTAAATTAAATTATAATGATAAGAATTAATAATATTGAGCTAATTTAGTTAAATAATACCAGGGGTTTTATTATTTTGTGATATATATATAAAATGAAATAGTAAAATAAGCTATTCTTAAATATATTCAATTTTATATCTTTTTATGATTGATTTCAAATATTTATTATCAGCATCATAGTCAACTATTATCAGTCCATTGTGAGATAAATGTCTTTCCATGTTCAATCTAGTTTTGTCATTTCACAGCTTCTATTATTCACACGGTCAACAAATTTGTTTATGTTATTCTTCCAGAATGGTATTTTCTAAATCTTTTGTAATCAGTTGTAATCCAGTGTTAAAGCTAAACTTTATATCTATTGAAATCTTTTTTGCAATATGACCAATTCACTTCTACTTTTAGCTCTTAATTTTTTCAGTAGTGTTAATGATATCTTATGTTTTCTTACACATCACTATTAATCCCTCATTGTTAATACTAACATATATCTTTTTATATTTTATTTTCTATGTTTGTAGCCTTTTTATTGCTTTTTCTGTTAAGCATGCAAGTCTCAGGATCATATGTAAGAATTGGTAAAACACATCTATTAAACAAACATTTCTTGTGAACTAAATAGTTTTCATTTTAAGTTATTTCTATCAAAAGCTCATTATGCAAATTTAATTTTATGATTAATTTCAAGTATGTTTCCATCAATGTTAATAATATGACCAAAGTATGTGTAGTTGTTCATCTTTTCTAATTCAGGATTATCAGTCTTTTTTTCTTTTTCTATGAAAAATTAATAAACTTTACTTCAATCCTTTCAGCATTCATTTTTATTTATAATTTTTTGCTTTCATCTCATAATTCTTATATCAGTTTTTGAAATTCTGAAGCATTGTTGTCAAAAACAACATCTTCTACAGAATTTAGATGACATAAATGATTTTTATTTTCTAAACTTTTAATTTAATACAAAAACACATCCAATAAAACAGATGTATAGAATTTTGGAAAGATGAAATATCAGTTGCTTATTTTTTCAGTGTTACCATGTAATCTAATCATTGTTGCTGCATATTGGTCAATATTCTTTTAGAATTTGACATTATCCCAAGTTTATATCTTCATGATCCAAAGTTTTATTCTCTATGGCAGTGGTCTTCAACCACCGGTCCGTAGAAGTTTTTTGCTGGTCCACGCTAGACTGGAGAAAGTTTTTAATAACAAAATAATAAGATTTTAAACTTTTAATGAATATAAACAATTTTTATTTATTTTTTTCATCGCACTTTTACCTGATTAAAAAAAAAAGAAACAGAACAAAAACAAAATCTAATCAATCATACATAAATTAATTTGTTTTTCTAGTTATCACAGATGTTTATGGGGGGGGGGGGATATAATTAAATTTTTTATTACTTTTCTAAAAAAATTCAAAATTAAAAAAAAAAAGTTTTTTATTATACAAACTCCATATATATATAACTTCATCTAAGGCTAAACTGTTTACATCTTTAAGAAAATTTATCTATAGACTTCTGCTGGTCCATGAAACCTTATTTTTGCCGGTCCGCGAAACCTTATCCTTATTTTTACCGGTCCGCAGGTGTGAAAAGGTTGAAGACCACTGCTCTATGGATATGCTTATAAAATCAAATACATTTTTAAATTCTACAAATTCAAATTATAATGTCAATTTATATCTGTTGATCCTTTCTGTAAGTTCTCAAAATATGTGAGTGAGAAATGTTGTCTTAAAACCAGTTTGATTTGAATCTAAAGTTTTCTGTAAATGAGTTATAATGATCCTTGTAAAAATTTTCAATCAATTAATAGTCTAATAGGTGTATGAAGCTACTATGTTTTTTTTTGGATATCAATATCAATATTCTATTCTTCCAATCATCTGGTTCATCTTTTAGACATTTAGTTTGCAGTTTTTCCCATTTCTTCAGTTGCTTCTTTTTACATATCAGTAATCATTTCATCATTTCCTGGACCAGATTTATTATTGATAGATTTAATCACAAATCTAACTTTTTATTTAAAATGCTTACCAGTTAAGAAGGTGTAGTAATTGTAATGGTTAATTTCTTTTTCTTTTTTGCTCTTTATTACTACATATTTTTTATAGAACTCATCACATATTTCATGATGTTATTCCTTTCTCTAAAATAATGCTATTCTTTTATAGTTATTAAGACAATTTTCTTTCTAATCATCAAAATATTGTTTTTATTTATGATACTTTAATTTTTTCCCCAATTGCCAGGTATACTTTTATATGATCTCTTTTACATATATTTTATTTTGGTAATAAATTATTTTACATATTTTCACAATTTTTTTTTCATCATCATCATCAAACATTATCAATCCACTGCAGGATGAAGGTCTCTCCAAGTTTAATCCATCTTCTCCGATCTTTAGCTTCTCTTCTCCACAACACCCCTGCACATTTTCTTATTTCATCCATTCATCTCACATGTGGTCTCTTTCTGGGTCTTTTACAATCTCTTGGAATCCAGTTTAAAATTTCAATTGTCCATCTATTATCATCTCTTCTAGCAATATGTCCAGCCCAATTCCATTTCAATCTTTTAATTTTTTCAATAAGGTCAGTAACACCTGTTTGTTGTCTTACCCATACATTGCGTTTTCGATCTCTTCTTGTTACTCCCAACATACATCTCTCCATACTCCTTTGAGTGGTCTGAAGTCTCTGTATTGCTCTTCTATTAAGTGTCCAAGTCTCAAATCCTGTTTATTTCAGTTGAAAATTTATTGATGTATTGCTACTTTTTTATACCTTGTATTTGCATAGCAGTTTATAGTATAGTATAAATTAATTATTATTGATTTTGTTCAAGACTGTAACATCTTCATAGTCTGTTAATATTTTAAAATATTTCACAATTTTTAATTTAAATTCAATGGAGTATTTTTAAAGGTTAAAAATGTTAATTACTTTGTGCTGCTTTTCTTAATAACTTTTGATTATTTAGATTTGCATTCGCATGTATACTATATTTTACTAATTGATGATTACTGTTTGTGTTAACGCTATCAAGAATATTACAGTATAAAATTTTTTTTTTAAAATCAAAACATGATTCAATTCTGTTATACCTGCATTTAGATATTACCATGTCTATTTTTGTTTAACATTTTATTCAAAGAATAAATTCATAATATATGTGTGTTTATTCAACACTTTAAAATAATTTTACAATTCTAGCATTAAAATCTACCATGATAATTTAAAAACATTGTTTGATCTGATTAAAGGCATTTTTATATCTATATAAAAACCATCAATTTTTTTTATCACAATGGGAATTTGTTAAAAAAACGGAATTATGTGTATGTGGTATTCTTTCATTAATCTGAATAAATAATCTCATTTGTCTAGCTTATATACCATTAATCTTTACAATGTTGTTTGATTTTTATATATAATAATCCCCATTTTACTTGCACTTTTAATATTTATGTCTTTATAGTTGAATCGATGTCTATTTTTTAAATCAATTAATATAAGACATTTCTTTTTCCAATTTATATAATTGTTGATTGGAAACTGATCTACAAATGGACATAATTAAATGAAAGGATTAAACAGGCAAAACTCTCCATACAGTAGTATAATAAGATATGTGCTAGCATAAGAGATGGTGATCTTATGATGTAAATGAAAGGATGAAGGTAATTAAATGAAAATCCATCATCCAATGATAGTGTTGGTCTAAAATATTGGAATTCATAATGTTCATTGTCTTTGGTAGCAGCTTTTTCGTTTGATGATTTTTACACCCTTTTGTACAAAATAAGATCATTCATACACATATTCATATATTATTCTGCCTTCAAAACATTTAGTCTGTAATACTTTTTGGACTTAAACTCAGAAATAAAATGCCAATAATCTCACCATATTAATTAAAAATATATCAGTGAACAGCCCATCCATGTTGTTTATGATATAAATAATCACATATTATTAACAGATCAATAACAAGAACATATGAAAAGAATATCAGAAATTTTTTCTATTCAATCTATTTAATACCTCAAGAAAGAATAAAGGAGCCTCCTTTCAACTAATAGCAAACTATTCTCTATAGCCTTGGATAAATATTAATAATGATTAAATAAATAATATTTTGCACCATATATTTAAAGTATTTTATTTTTTAATTTTTATGACATTTTAGACTGTGTCTGCAGTCATCTAAAGATTTTTTTTATTTTGAATTGAAAATAAATAGAAAAAAGCTTCTGAAGATATCTTCAAATACAAGTGAAAAGGTTAGAAATAAAAGAAGGGAATGAAAAAACATTAAAACTCAATGCAAATTATTGATTTATTTAATTGTTACCAAATTTTCCAAGAAATCTTATTCTATTCAAACAAAATCTATTGTAAGTTTGAATTATCAATAATATTACATGGTAAAATTAGTATTTACATATACTAATATCTGGCCTTTGTGATTGAAAAACATGAATATAATGGTTTTATGACTAATGTATTCATGCATTTAGTGGCCATCTTATGTAGATATGTAATAATGCAACCATTTAGTGTTTATTAATTGTCCAAGCTCACAAAGCATCTGAAATATATCAATAGAGAAAGCCACACTATATTTATCTAGAACAAATGGTGTTAAGAAAGATACAAACAGCGGTAAATTAGCATCAATGATAATAAAATGTTGTCAACTGATTGTGGATATCATTTTGTCTACCAATCTTTGTCTTCAAGAAAAATGTTAATACAGATTAATTAAAAGCAATACTAAGTTTTTATAAAAATTATTAATACTATAATAGTAATAATAACAAGTCAGATGTCACATGACTTATATATAGCTTGCACTTACAAATATGTAAAATTAAGAGCGTGCTAATAACTCTAAACAAGCTTTTTTTTTTTATTTATGATAAATACTACTACAAGAGAAGGCATTCCAACTCCTCACTGAAGAGACCCATAGGTCGAAACCGGTCTGGGGATGGGGACAATCCAAGATAAAAATGATTTGAATGCCTTCTCTTGTAGTAGTATTTATCATAAATAAAAAAAAAAAGCTTGTTTAGAGTTATTAGCACGCTCTTAATTTTACATATTAATACTATAGTATTTTAAACAGCATTATTCTATAAAATAATTTAATGATGTGTGTGTGTACAGCCTGATCAGTATGGAAATGTATAAACATTAGAAAAATAATGATATGCTGAAAGATAAAATTAGTTTATTACAAAAAGCAAATGCTACTTTGCCTGTCAATAAAATCTAATTTTATGGAAATTAGCAAGGTTCATAAAAATGCTTGCACAACTTCAAATAGCGTTTTATGAGTTTTGTAAGTCTGGTTCAGTCAGTAGTGTCTAAAGTTGTAATGTGAAGAGAAAAAATGAAATGTTAAATGATCTAGAGCCAATTGATTTACTAATCCTTTCTACTAATACTATTATTATTCAGAGCAATTGAATTCTTGGATTTATTATTAACTTTTTGTGTTTGTTTTCTTTCAACAAATTGTATAATTATCCAGCTACCAGATTATACTTTAGCCCTGGATATATTATAAAGAATGATAACTTTTTAAATATCTGTAATTAGAATGAAAGTAATTACCTCCCACTAAGTTATGTGTCATCAAAAATCATGAAAGATAGGGTGATACTACTCTGCCTTTAAGATCTGTTGTTGCATAAGCTTACATTGTAGTTTTAAAATTATAGGTTAAATTTTGTCTATTGTTGTACTGTATGTATAGACTAAATAATCTAAAATCATCATTACTTTACACAGAGGATAAAGAACAAGTCTTACTTTTAAGAACTCTGAATATTAGATGAAATAGTAGTTTTAATAAATATAATAATAAATAATGTTTTAATTATCTGTAATTGAAATGGAAGTAACTATTTCTCAATATATTATGTGACAAGAGAACTTAAAGAGAGAGTGGTATCATTCTGTTTCTCATTATTTTTGCTATCACATTATTCAGTGGAAGGTAGTTATTTCTGTTTCAATTACAGGTATCTAAAAAGTTAAAATCATTTATTATTACATTTATTTAAACCAATATTCTATCTAATATTTAGAGGTTGTTAAAAGTAAATCTAATTCTTCATATTCTATATTGTAACCTTTTAATTGGTTAATTATGTTGATTGAGTATACAAAAATGTATATTAGAGTCCAAAATTTTAAATTTCAAATATATAATTTGCACAAATATTTTAATATATGAGATTTAAAGAGAGAAGTCAGTGGGGATAAGGAATACACATCTTTTATTTCTAATTATTTTTTTAACAATGATGTAATTTTAATATAAGTGATTTTGATAAATGAAAACACATTTATCAATATAAATATATCAGATTTAAATAAAAGTTTCAATAGGAAGAAATTCAATCTTAGTATTTTATATTACAGTGATACTTTAAAAGATGAATGTGTTATTTGCTGCACTGAATTCTGATAAATACATCAAAATAAAATAATTTATTTTCTGGAAAATAATGATACATTTGTAAGCATTGCAGTAATAATAATATTTCAGAAATAAATATTGTTATCAAAATATTTTAGTTTAAATTAATTAAAAAGATAATGTATTTTAAATTTAAAATTGTTTAAACTATATCAGTTTTAAAAATATTTATTGATTTTATTATTATTAAATTGTAGACAGTAAATTAATTATTCAGAAACTGCTAGTTAATTTTCAATTAATTTACCAATGATGTGTATTTAATTGGTTTTTTGACATCATGCTGTCAGGACATATAAAAGGGAAAAAACAGATGAATTAAAAAGAGAAAAAAAGAAAAAGGAGAAATATAAGTCATAAAAATAAAGTGAACCATTGTGTCACATAAAAATTTATAAAACTTATAAAATATAATATATTTTATCTTGTAAACAGTAAAAATAAGTGAATTAATCATGCTGAAAGGAATATAATATTTTTAATAGGAGTTGAAAAATGATGGAATAAATCTTTGTTTGTAATACAATTACAGTCTAAAACATCAATTCACAATTAAAAATGCTATTGAAGAATAAGTGCATGGATAAATTATTATTATTACTATTATTATACTACTACTACTACTACTACTACTACTACTATTATTATTATTATTATTATTATTATTAATAATAATAATAATAATAATGATGATGATGATGATGATGATGATTGGAAAAACCATGAAGAATAAGGATTTTCCACTTCAATTAATTAAAAGATGTAAATACTGTCACATAAGGAAATAAGTTTTGTTTATCTATACTTTGATGATTAATTTCAGGAATAACTTATTAATTATGAAAAGGAGCAAAAATAAATACAAAGTAATAACTTATATAAAATAATGAAATTAGTTTACTAAACTTTAAAATAGTTTTTTAATGGAAACTAGACATCAAATGAAAATAGTGATCTTTTAAATTAAAGTGACTTGTATTATTCGAATTAACTTTATAAAACTGTAAAAAAGAATACACATTTGTTGTATATTTAATAATTAAGAAATAATAAGTAAATAAATATGATATTGAAATTTTATTATATTAAATAATAAAAGCTTATTCTAAGAAAAAACATTTTGTGTAGTAGTAAATAAAATTATCCTATAGTATAAAATAATAAAAGAATAAAAATTTAACAAACAAAGCTATTAATTTTTATCATGACAAACTTTGATAAAATAGTATATTGGCAGATAAAAGAATGAACTTTTTTATGTTTATTTTGGAAAGAAATAATTATTAAATAAAATATAATGAGGAGAAAAAGTGGAAGTAGAAATAAGCTATGAATTAATACTATGTATAATAAAGTTTAATAGTGGAGAGATTAATATTCAAATGTGTATTGAATTAGTTATTCAACTACAATTTTATTAAACTTTTATGATGGTTATTCATATTTAATATCAGAACATACTCAGATCTGAAAGCTTAAACAAAGATTCATCAAATTTTTAGAGTTTTATCAAGTTGTTGTTATTAGTGATTTTTATTGTTTCATACAGGATTCTAAAAGTTGTTGGGAAAAGGAGAAATAAAATTAGTAGCTCACAAGGTGTGAAGCATCATGCTGAAGATTATAATGATGCAGAAAAAACTAGGAGGAATAAGAAAAAATAATAATATTTTTTTCTATTTGGTTATTATTCTTAATATTACTGTGAATGTAATATTAGATGTTAAGCTTAATGATGAGGTAATAATATTAGATGTATTTGATTTGTATATTCTGTTAAATTAATATATTTTATATGTTTAATGTATTTTTTATAAATAATGATATTAAGAAATAGTAAAATATAAAATAGTAAATGTTAATCTTATGGTATTATTATCATTAGAGTTATATTAAATTTTAAGAAAAGAATGTAATTTATGTTTATAATGTTAGATGTGATTATTATTGAGATGACTGGATCTTAGTAAAATCCCTCCTATTATTCAGTTAACTTACTGTTAGTAAGTGCTATTATATTATAAGAGAATTATTATCCTTGAGATACCCATAAGATATGGGTAATTATTATAAGGTATTTTAGTACGCATTTAATTTTACTATTTTTTATCATTATCATTAACCATTATCAATCCAGTGCAGGATGGTCTCTCCAAGATCAATCCATCTTCTCTGATCTTTAGCTTCTCTACTCCACATCACTCCTGCACCCTTTCTTATTTCATCCATCCATCTCATACGTGGTCTCTTTCTGGGTCTTTTACAATCTCTTGGAAGCCGGTTTAAAATTTCAATTGTCCATCTATTATCATCTCTTCTAGCAATATGTCCAGCCCAACTCCACTTCAATCTTTTATTTTTTTTCAATGAAGTCAGTAACACCTGTTTGTTCTCTTACTCATACATTGCATTTTCGATCTCTTCCTGTTACTCCCAACATGCATTTCTCCATACATCTTTGAGTGGTCTGAAGTCTTTGTATTGCTCTTCTATTAAGTGTCCAAGTCTCAGATCCATAAGTAAGAACTGGTAAAACACATTTGTTAAAAAACTTCATTTTCAAACACATAGGCATATTTCCTTTTAGTATCGTTATTTTTACCAAAAGCACTCCAACCAAGTTTAATTCTATGATTAATTTCATCCATTATGTTTCATCTGTATTAATAATCTCACCAAGATATTTGTAATTGTTAACTTCTTCTAATTCATCATAATCAATCTTTATTTTCATATTTTGAACAAATCGATTAAACATTACTTTAGTCTTTTTAACATTTATCTTTAATCCTACTTTCATCTGATAATTCCTGCAACATTTCCTGCAGCTCTGAAGCATTATTTCAAAAACAACTACATCATCTGCAAAATCTAAATGGCTTAAATAATCTCCATTTACTTTCACTCCTTTAGTTTTCCATTTTAATCCACAAAATACTTCTTGCAGCACTGCTGTAAAAAGTTTTGGAGATATGGAGTCACCTTGTCTTACATCCTTCTCAATGTTGACTTTCCCAGTAACATTATGTAATCTAATTGTTGCTGTTGCATTTTTATAAATATTCTTTAAAATATGACAATATCCTGGATATATACCTTGATGATCGAATGCTTTAATCACTGAAGAAATGTTTATAAAATCAAATGCCTTTTCATAATCTACAAATCCAAAACATAATGGCAACTCATATTCATTTGTCATTTCTATAACTTCTCTCAATACCTGGATATGATCTACTGTACTAAATCCACTTTTAAATCCAGCTTGTTCTTTTGGTTGGTGAAAATCCAATGTTCTCTGTAGATGAGGTGTAATTATCTTGGTAAATTTTTTTATATAAAACTGATAAAAGACTGATAGATCTGTAATTTCTAATATCTTCTTTATCACCTTTTTTAAAAATTAATATTATTACTGCATTCTTCCAATCATCTGATACATCTTTATCATTTAGACATTTGGTATATAACTTTGCTAAAAAAAATTCTATTTCTTCACCTGTTTTTTTTAATATATCAATTATAATTCCATCAGTACCTGGAGCCTTCTTTTTCTTCATAAATTTTATTGCATATCTCACTTCCTCATTCAAAATTCTGGGCAATTCAGAAGATATAATAGGTATAGGAGGCAGTTGTTCTTTACTACTACGTATATAATTCTTGATAAAAGTCTTCTACCCATTTCATGATGTCATTTCTCTTTTTAGTAATAATTCCATTTTTTCTTCTTATTGTAGATATAAATTTCTTACCAATACCAAAATGTTGTTTTACATTCTTGAGACTTTTATTTTCTTCTAGAGCTTTTCTTGCTAGTTCACAGTTATACCTTCTTATATTATTTTCAACTCTTTTCTGCACCATTTTATAAAATTCGAGATATTCAATTCTTTTAAATGCATCATTTTTGTATATCTTCATATTCCATCTTTTCTTCATAAATTCTCTAGTCTCTGCAGAAATTTTATTGGTCAATTGCTACTTTTTTCTAACAGCTATCTTTGTTGCAGTTTTTTAAAGTGTATCAGTTATTTTCATATTAATTTCATTCAAATCTGAATCATGTTCAAAATCTAATAATACTTGAAACCGATTAATAAGTTCTAATTTAAATTCATTAGAATGTTTCTGAAGATTAGGAATATCAACTGTAAATTTTGTTTTTCTTAATAATTTTTGTCTCTCTAGTTTTGCATTAACACGTATCTTACATCTTACTAATCGATGATCATTTCCTATGTTAAATTTATTAAGAACATTATAATCTTGAAATATAAATTTTATGTTAGTCAAAACATAATCCAATTCTGCTGTACCTTCATTTGGATGCTTCCATGTCCATTTCCTTTTAACATTTTTCTCAAAAAAATAATTCATAATATAAAGTTTTTCTTTTTCTGCAAACTCCTCAAGTCTACGTCCTCTCTTATTTCTATTACCATAACCAAAATTACCTACAGCACTTTCATCCTTCATTTGTTTATCAATTCTAGTATTAAAGTCTCCCATAACAATTTTAAAATGTTGTTTACTCTTATCAAAAGCCTTTTGTACATCCATATAAAAATCTTCTACTACTTCATCACTATGAGAACTTGTTGGAGCATAAACCTGAATTATCTGCATTTGGTATTCTGCTATTAAGTTCTATAACTAATCTTGCAACTCTGTCCGATACACCATCAATCTCCACAATGTTGTTCTTCCATTTTTTATTTATAATGAATCCTACTCCACTTGTATTTCCAATATTTGTGCCTGTATAATAGAGTACATGTCCAATTTTAAATCAATTGTGTCTTTATCTTTTCTTCTAACTTCACAAAGTCCAATAATGTCCTTATTTAATATAAGAACTATTATTATATAGTTTATTAAATAAGAAGGGTAGAATAATAATTATTTTTAATGAAAGATTATGTTAGTCATTGTCTGTTGTGGGAATTTTCCTAATGATTATATAGGATAGTAATTGGAAATTTTCTACAATAGTAATGCCATTGGGGAGCATATTCTCTATGCCTCTCAATGTTAAAATCACCATTTTGTCATTATCTCTTAAGTCTATCTTACGTTTTTATGTATTATACATTTCTGGTTAATTACCAAGTCTCATAAATGCTATATACTTTGATGTTTGATCTGAATTAAAGAAAGGATTGAAGTGGAAGGAAAAGAAGATTACAATATATATCAATGGTGATTTCAGTGTATTTAGTCTGTATGTAAGTTTAAAAAATAAACAAAATTTACCCTATAATTTTAAAACTACCTCAAAAACAAAACTTATATAACACTTCAAGCCAGAGTGGTATTACTATGTCTTTCATTGTTTTTGATGTCACATAACTTACTTCTGTTTTAATTATAAAAACATATAATATTTTAAACATATGAAGGAATGATTTAGGATACAATTAATAAAGGAATGGTTAATTTAATTTGTGTAATTTTAAAATGAATCTACAGATAAGATAATTTTAGCTTAATATTTGGAAATATATGTGTGTATATGTTTATCTGTTTTAAAATTTAAAGGGGTACTGAAGCAATGGATCTGAAGTCCAATCCATGCTTCACATCTTCCAATAAACTTGATTAATATTGTAAACCTAAATTAAGTTTATAGTCCAATATCAGCAGGGTTTGCATTACAGCTAAAATTAATTACGTTTATTAAATTTGTATTTGCTTTTAAATATTTTATTTTAAATAAATTCCATTCTAACATTAAATTGCTGTTAAAAAAAAATTACTTGTTAAGACCTTTTAGTCAAACATATATACGTCAAGCGTATATATATGAGTTAATGCAAAATTCTGCTGAAATCAAATGCTTATATTATTAAAAGAAATAATGTATTTTTTACTTTTAAATCTTGTTCAAATATTTAGTATGATTTGATTTTGAGATAAGCCCGCCAACATTTTCTAAAAGAATGTATTAAGCCCATTCAAGGCAAATTAAAGATGGCCTTCTCTTTCTTTTTTAATTAATAAAATCCAAAGTTTAAAGAAAGAAATTTAAAATAAAAAAGTAAAAGTTATTTTTAGAAAATGTTACCTTTAAACAAAGGAGCATGGGGAGGCTTGTCAAGATCTCAGATCATACAAACAATAGAAGGTAGCTGACAAAGAGGGTATAAATAGAAGTGAGAACAAAAGACTGGATTATTCAGATTTTCCTTTTGAAGGTGATTCATTCAAAGTTTTCTTGCTGGCATTCAGATTTCTCTTTGGAGAACTTTTTCAGATTTTGCTTGTGGAGATTTTATTTAAAAAAAGTAGACAACTGCCATCTTCAAAATCATGGAGAGGTTTGAACATGCTCAAGTTAAAAGCAACAGTATTTTGAGGGTAATGAATATGCTTGGCTAGGCAAATAAATAGCTTTGCCTATCGCCGAGGTTCCTGAATACCATCCAAAATGCCATAGTATCCACTCAATAGTCATCTGAACTCTGTGCCGTGTCTGGAGAACTTTTCGTGAAACCATACTACATATTTCCATTTTCATTGTCCGGACAAATACCTATCGACGGTCGGATCAAGCCACGAACGCCGTAGGGAACATGACCAAGGAAAAAAGGACGGTAATCGTATCTCCTCCATTGAACTATTTCTTATGCTACCTTTTGTTCATACCTTTTTTTAATTGCTTCATTGAATTATATGTATGAAATGTAGTATTTAATTATATATGTTATGTAACCATTTTTATTAGACTAGTCTTAAATATATATATATTGTGTGATCATCTATATATTTTAACCTTTTTTTTCCTTCGCTATTCTTCATTACTAACATGTGTAAATATTTAGTATTCCATTGCGGTTAAGTTTAAAAGTTAATTTTTGTTCAAGTAAAATCTCTTTCCAATTTTATTTGTGTTTGTTAATTAAATACGAGTCAGTTTCTTTTGTTTGCCAACTTGATCTCCTCGATAACGCCTCTTTTGTCCGCCACTAGCTTATTACATATATCGGATTTAGCTATATACGTCTTAAATAATTTTAAACTGTTTTAGCGCAAAGCAATTAGAAATGCTTTGCGAAAGATCCTTTTTTTTATTGTACTTTATCGAGAAGATCGAGTTGACAATTTTATTAAAATTGGGAAAAGATTTAGACCGCAAACCTATTAATCCGTTTTTATTGTCTAATTAGTTTGTTTCATTAATTTAGAGGAATAGCGGAGGCCATTAAATCATTATGCATATTTTAAAGCCATTAATTAAACATATTATTTAACTATCAAAAGCTTGAGTTTCCTAATTTTATTATAATGCTTTATTTTACTTTTCTAATGATCCAGGCACGCAAAACACATATTTCTTAGTACTTTTGCACATTTAACTATTTAGTTCCGTAAGTTTCCTGTCCATGTTTCTTTCCGCTGATGCTAAGCTGTCGCCGGTTGAAAAATAATTTATGCATGGCTCAGATAGTGTTGTTTGTTTGTGATCAGGCCTCGAGAATAGGCGAATGGGCAGAGGTCATAGTATTCTTGATTTAATATCTCGCGTATGGGTGGCCTCGAGGTACTTTCGCCTAGTATTCGAACTGGGTTAAACCAACATACATCATCTGACTGTCACAGTAAATTTTTTTTTCTCCGTATTCTGTCGACCAACGTGGGCTGAATTTCATTTTTTTTAGTGGAAGAATAGGAATAGGGTATTTGAAAATATAGGTAGACGTATAAGAATTTTTTTTCTCCGTATTCTGGACGTCCATCGTGTGTCTATTCGAAATTTACATACCCTGCAATGCCCTGTATAACACTTGTATGGGTGTATAATGTTTTTTACTTTCTTCTGTTTTAAATTAATGAATAATATATATGTAGATTTTTTTCCCCGGGTTTGTACACACATATATATAATGTTTTTTAAATAACACGAAATAATTGTTAGTTATACGTAAAATTTTTTGCTTCTAGTTTGTCGCAGTGGGATGTATGTCATTTTTTTAAAAAAAAATTAGTACCCTGAGAAGTTAGTTTAGTTTAATATATTTATATAAAAATAATATATGTATAATTTTTCCAAGTTTGTTTCCTAATGTGAGCCAAATGTCATTTTTTTAAATTAATTAACAAGTTAAATGTGTCACAAAGTAAAAAAAAAATTTTTTTTTCCGAGTTCAGTATATATATGTAATGAATAGTTTATATTCAGAAAAGTTAACACTCCGTTAGTTATTTTTTTGTGTGATTATAAAATTAGATTTCAGAATTAAACAAATTTTTTTTTCCTAATGAGTAGTTTTGTCATGGCCACTTGCCATATTTTTCTTGTCGGCTAAAGTATATAACTTCGATGAGGCGGAAGTGTCAAATATATACCCACCCGCCCTCCCTTAAATTAGCTTTCGTACTTTAGATTATTTTTAGTATTGCTCAAATATGAGAAGTTTTGATGTAATAATGTTTTTTTTTCGAAATATAGTGTATATTCGGTTGTGTTAATATTGTAGTAAAAAAAAAAAAGTACAATTAGATAATAGAATTTTTTCTCCGTTTGTATAAATTTTTGTAAAGATCTTAGATAACATTTTTTTTCCGTTAATTGAAATTTTTTTTTGAAGATCAAAAAGTTTTGATAAGTTCAAATTAACACGTGTCAACGTATGGTGTTAGCAAATATTTTTTTCACTTTCTCTGCGTTTCGTTTCTTTATATTGAATAATTGTAATCATGTAAATTTTTTTTTCCTTTTTAAAGATTTTGAAATTACGTTTCCTCGCAAACATATATAAATTAAGTTTTGTTTCAATACTAGCAAACTTAATTTTATCTTATAAGAAAAGTAAATGCGTATGTTCGTTAATAAATATATATATTAAAGATATATTTTTGTATAACATATATGTCAGCCACCCTTTAGTTAAGATTTTTTTTTCTCCATTTCGGATTATGCTATTGAATCATTTATTGAGTAACCGTTAGGTGAAGACCCTTTGAGTAACCGTTAGGTGAAGCCCTTGTTTTTTAGTAACCATGTTTGGTGAAGACCCTTAGAGTAACCGTTGAGGTGAAGACCCCTCACACTTTAGAGTTTAGGATTGCTGAGTAGCCTGAAATAATAGGTCTACGTCTGCAATCATTGCTTCCTTGTCATAGTTGCGACCAGCGTTTACTAGCCTGAAATAATAGGAGTATGCGGTTTGCAATATGACATCTTTCTAATAAATTCATGTACATGATAATAAAAGAAATATTTGTATAGGTATATCTGTTTGTATATTTATATGTAGTCATATATATGCTTATTTAATGATGTACATATTCATATATATGGATGCATATGGTATACACTTCGTTATAGTTCGGTAAAACCCGTTTTTATATAAATGTTTTTTAAACAGTTTTTGATTTCAATGCGTGATTCTGTAAAATTGCGTGATAATTGTTAATCTATTTTGGGTGTGACCAAAATGGTAGTTGGTTTCGATCCCAGGTTCATAATTCGGAGTGGCGGTTATCATGGGATTTTACTTTTATTTTAATTGTTTTTTGTATTAATATTTTGTTTTGTTAATCGTACTTTAGGCTGGTTAAATTTTTTTCTGTCTTGACCAAAATGGTAGCGTGGTTTCGAACCCAGGTCAGACATGTTACCTTACTTAGTTGTTATACGTCTTAGACTTACTTAATATTGTCATTTAAAATACCATTTACTTATTCATGCAGAGATTTTTTTGAAAGTGAAGTGAAAATCAAAATAAATTGTAATCGCATTAAACTTTATAAACCTTATCAATGTGTGCTTGGATCATTATCCATTAATATGTATATTTGATATGGCCATTGTCTTGTCGACTGGCGCCCTTCTCAAATAAATTTGTCGGCAAGTGCAATCTCTCATATCGGATATCAAATAAACCAAACTATAGTAGATGATCAAAATAACAATGTATGCATAGTGAGCCAAAATAATTTTTAAACATGACTTACGTATATTTTGCTCGCATTTTTTTTATATATATACTTGTATTAATGTAAATGCATTTTTTAGTTGTTTCAGGTGTCAGAGAAAGCCAGGTCAAGCTGTAAGTGTGGTATTTTAATTATATTGGGACAAAATAGCAGTGATATTTTAATGAAATATAACAATAAATAAAGTGAGGAGACTAATATGTAGTATAAATATTAAAGACAGACACGTCAGGATTTTATATATATATATTTTCATGTACAAACAGATACATATAGGCATAGGGTTAAGATAGGACCTCGTGAGGTAGGCAGAGTTAATTTCTGAAAACATAAATAAAACAGTTATAATTTTAGAAAGAAGTAAAAATTTTTTTTTGATATACAGAAGGATATAGCTCGTAGATACACGTGATATAATACACTTATCTAGATTGTTTATAAAAAGATTAAAATACATTTTACAAACAAGGTGGGATTGTTTTATAACAAAAGCACATATGGAACTCCATCAAGAACAGAGTATTGTGACAGAAGCATCACAAGAAGATGATACTCAAAAACAAGACTACACTGATATGAAATCCTATACTGATATGAAATCATCGAGTGATTATGAAACAGGTGAAGCCATTCACCAGTTGGACTTCTCTGAACAAATGAATGAGGATAGTAAAAAAACAGACTATCAACAGCTGTTGAACCAAATCCAGGTGCAACAAGGCAGTGAAATCTTTACTGCGACAATAATCAATACTATAACTCCTGTGGCAAAGATTAGCAACATAAAATGTTTTAAAGAAGAACCGGGTGGGAACCCTAGACACCACCTTGATAGCTTGAAAATCTGTCTCCAAGTCCAGAACATGACTGAGCAACAAAAGAAGGCAAGGGATAAATTAAGACGTACAACTCGGCATCGCAAGAATCAAAACCGGCAATATAAATTCAGGAAAGGAAACCAAGCATGGCTAAGAGACCTTAAGCCAAGTAGTAAAGCATGGAGGAAAGTTAAAAAGTTCTTCCCAATATATAAAGGTCCATATGCATTAAAAAAGAAGTGTGGAGAAAATGCTTTTCTGCTGAAAGATAGTCACAGCATACAAAGACAATACAATGCCAGAAACTTAAAACCTTGCATACCACCGGACCTCAGAAAATATGCAAATTAAAAATAGATACATACCATGTTAGACTAAATACAACACAGACCCGATTTAAGACACAGAAGATTGAATTTTGGATAAACCGTTAGATATAATAAAGTAAAGAAAACACCGTAGGTAGTAACAAATTAAATATTACACCAAATAAAGAGTAGGCTTGAACTCACCTGGCACAAATTCTTACCTCTGACCTGAAGCAACAGCATTTTTTTTTTAAACATTTTTTTTTTTGCTCACTAACTATTGGGAAATGAAGCAATGGATCTGAAGTCCGATCCATGCTTCACATCTTCCTATAAACTTAATTAATATTGTAAACCTAAATTAAGTTTATAGTCCAATATCAGCAGGGTTTTGCATTACAGCTAAAATTAATTACGTTTATTAAATTTGTATTTGCTTTTAAATATTTTCTTTTAAATAAATTCCATTCTAACATTAAATTGCTGTTAAAAATATTACTTGTGAAAACCTTTTAGTCAAACATATATATACGTCAAGCATATATATATGAGTTAATGCAAAATTCTGCTGAAATCAAATGCTTATATTATTAAAAGAAATAATGTATTTTTTACTTTTAAATCTTGTTCAAATATTTAGTATGATTTGATTTTGAGATAAGCCCGCCAACATTTTCTAAAAGAATGTATATTTTTAATTAGTTAAGCCCATTCAAGGCAAATTAAAGATGGCCTTCTCTTTCTTTTTTAATTAATAAAATCCAAAGTTTAAAGAAAGAAATTTAAAATAAAAAAGTAAAAGTTATTTTTAGAAAATGTTACCTTTAAACAAAGGAGCATGGGGAGGCTTATCAAGATCTCAGATCATACAAACAATAGAAGGTAGCTGACAAAGAGGGTATAAATAGAAGTGAGAACAAAAGACTGGATTATTCAGATTTTCCTTTTGAAGGTGATTCATTCAAAGTTTTCTTGCTGGCATTCAGATTTCTCTTTGGAGAACTTTTTCAGATTTTGCTTGTGGAGATTTTATTTAAAAAAAGTAGACAACTGCCATCTTCAAAATCATGGAGAGGTTTGAACATGCTCAAGTTAAAAGCAACAGTATTTTGAGGGAAATGAATATGCTTGGCTAGGCAAATAAATAGCTTTGCCTATCGCCGAGGTTCCTGAATACCATCCAAAATGCCATAGTATCCACTCAATAGTCATCTGAACTCTGTGCCGTGTCTGGAGAACTTTTCGTGAAACCATACTACATATTTCCATTTTCATTGTCCGGACAAATACCTATCGACGGTCGGATCAAGCCACGAACGCCGTAGGGAACATGACCAAGGAAAAAAGGACGGTAATCGTATCTCCTCCATTGAACTATTTCTTATGCTACCTTTTGTTCATACCTTTTTTTTTAATTGCTTCATTGAATTATATGTATGAAATGTAGTATTTAATTATATATGTTATGTAACCATTTTTATTAGACTAGTCTTAAATATATATATATATTGTGTGATCATCTATATATTTTAACCTTTTTTTTTCCTTCGCTATTCTTCATTACTAACATGTGTAAATATTTAGTATTCCATTGCGGTTAAGTTTAAAAGTTAATTTTTGTTCAAGTAAAATCTCTTTCCAATTTTATTTGTGTTTGTTAATTAAATACGAGTCAGTTTCTTTTGTTTGCCAACTTGATCTCCTCGATAACGCCTCTTTTGTCCGCCACTAGCTTATTACATATATCTGATTTAGCTATATACGTCTTAAATAATTTTAAACTGTTTTTAGCGCAAAGCAATTAGAAATGCTTTGCGAAAGATCCTTTTTTTTATTGTACTTTATCGAGAAGATCGAGTTGACAATTTTATTAAAATTGGGAAAAGATTTAGACCGCAAACCTATTAATCCGTTTTTATTGTCTAATTAGTTTGTTTCATTAATTTAGAGGAATAGCGGAGGCCATTAAATCATTATTCATATTTTAAAGCCATTAATTAAACATATTATTTAACTATCAAAAGCTTGAGTTTCCTAATTTTATTATAATGCTTTATTTTACTTTTCTAATGATCCAGGCACGCAAAACACATATTTCTTAGTACTTTTGCACATTTAACTATTTAGTTCCGTAAGTTTCCTGTCCATGTTTCTTTCCGCTGATGCTAAGCTGTCGCCGGTTGAAAAATAATTTATGCATGGCTCAGATAGTGTTGTTTGTTTGTGATCAGGCCTCGAGAATAGGCGAATGGGCAGAGGTCATAGTATTCTTGATTTAATATCTCGCGTATGGGTGGCCTCGAGGTACTTTCGCCTAGTATTCGAACTGGGTTAAACCAACATAATCATCTGACTGTCACAGTACTATATTAAAATGTTTAATGTAAAATTATTTTAATTTTAGAATAAAAGATTATTCATTATCAGAATAAATAAATGAGGTAAAAATGATTTATTGTAATATTTATAAAGTAAATATTTACTGCTATCTAATATTTTTATTATCAAAATATTTCTTAAAATATTATCTGTAGTTTTGGAAAATTTTACTGCAAGAAATGTTATAGTTTCATCACAGATTCTGTTCTTACATGAGAAAATATACATGTGCTTTTCTAAACAATGGAAATCCTAACATTGAATAGATCAAGTAATGATTTAATTTGTGTCATTAACAAGAAATATTAATAAGATTGCATTTTGCTTGCTTAACCTTAACTCTGCATCTATATGAAGTAGCCATATTGTATTTTTTTTATTTCAGCATGCAGAGGTAGAAAGAATTTTTATGAAGCATTTGCCTGAGATATATGGCTCTTTTAAGATCAACAAAATGAATCAATAAACCTCTAAAGCATAACAAATAAAAATACACAAATTTGTTAAATCATCTCAAAGAATTCTGGTGGTTTTATTGCAAAACTTACCTACTAAAAGAATAAAAACAATTTCTTTCAAAGTCCATAGTGTAAACACCTGAATTTCAATATCATATAATTCAAACTATACTAATAAAGTGATAAAAGATATTTGCTTTAAGTATTATAATGTTATATATTTTAATTCAAATATATTAGTTACCATTCATGAAAGTTAGTATTAATAAAAGAATGTTAAAGTGATGTAATACATAAAATTATTTGCCTTTATGATAAATCATATATTGGTGAGTATTGATGTTCAATAAAAAAAGATTCCAAGAAAATCAATTCTTATATAAAAGAGATAAAGCAAACAAAAAAAAAATAATTATCAGATATCTCCATGACCTGAGATATAATGAATAGCTAGAATTGAATTTGAATATAATAAAAATATTACATGAAAAGAAAAATAATTAGAAAAGAAAAAGAAACACTATATTTATTAAAAGAAAAAATAATTTGATCAATAGACAAGGAGTTAATGTAAAAATTCATTAAGTATGGAAGGTTATGTGGAGTAGTGCATTATGGGAATTAATATATTCATTTTATATTTGTAAGCCATTGATACTGATTATGCAGGCGCTTCTGCAATTTAATACTATTTAACGTTTAAACATTATACTTCCTGGTTTATATAATCATTACATTGATGTTACATATTGAAATAATATTCTAAAATAATCCTGTAAGTGGAAGTTTGCCAGGTTTTTTTAATTATCACTTTTCACAGGTGTCAAAGAATTTTTTTTTTTTTTTTTCAAAATTATTTTACCGAACATTAGTTACTTGTTTACAGTAAAAAATATTAATAAATCACTTGTAAATTTTATTCACAAGCTTTACTTAATTTATATATATAGTTTATAATATAAAAACGTTAACACATTGCGAATATTGGTCATGATTTTTCATCATTTAACATAAAATTATTGATGAGCATGTTTACTATTTTTTTTTGTAACATGAGTTTGGCTTTTCTAATTGCAAATGTAGAGATATTATTACATTCGAATGCAGAAAGATTTCACAAAGATTAACATTTAGAGCTAATGTATGAAATGGAATGGCAGGTAGTATGTGTAAATACATTGTATTTTAATAATACACATGAGATTTTTAAGTGTTGCCATTGATTTTAATCTTTTAAGATAGAATATACCACTTTTATTTTTTAATAAGCAAAGTAGAAGGTATTAGAAATAAAATTGTTGCCTTATACAAGAGGCTATAAATTTATAGGTTGTGCAAAATAACTGAAAATCATGTAAGTACACTAAAGAAATTTAATTCATGTCATTTGATAGATAAAGATGGATGAGCAAATGTTATTAGTCTAATCTCTAACTGCAATGATTTAGAAATTTTTTAGTAGTAACGATATATTTGATTTAGATTCTTTATATTTTAAAGGTATTATATACTTACATAGATATAGCAACTACCAAGATAAAGCTATGCCGAAAGTTAGAAATAAATATGGATTTAGTAGTGAGTGTATAGTCTCTGGTAATTACTATAATAAATTTGTTTTTATGGTATCAAGGTATTATATTTCTTTAGGATAAAAAAACTAAATTCATTACACATAATTGATGGAATCAGCATAATGTAATTGTTAATTCATATAAAAGATATGTTGTTAGGTTAAAATCTAAAGATGTAAGTAGGAATGAGCTATATTTGAACTTAATTTTACTAGTAGTCAATAAATTAATTGAGAATGTCTGTATGATTAAGATCTTGTTGATGTTAAAGGAACACATAATTCTGAAGTCCAAGACCCATGATTTTTTTTCAAAAAATTAGACAACCTATACTTAATTTTTATTTTTGCCTTATTTTTTTAATATATATATAAGTGACTATATTTAATTGGTTTATCTTTTAAATATTATTATTGTATAATCATATATTGTTATTAAATCGGTAATAAATTAAGAGGTTGCTAATCTATCGCATGCACCTATTATTGCTTCTCAGACATCCAATCAGCTGTTAAGACAGCAGTCTGAAGAGTGAACAAGCTGCAACACATGATAGAGTTTTTGATAAGAAAAGGATGATTCCACCATCTTCTCTACTTAACTTTATATATATATATATAAGCCAGTCTTAAGCATCTTGGCTTGAAAGCGTGAAGCTATAAACATCTTCATATATCACTCACTGAGTCTTAATTTACGATAGTACAGCGCGAAACCTTAAGTTTACTATGTCGTAGTTTTTTAGATGTTAATATAAGTTATCAGCAACGTATGCAAATAATATTGTTGTATAAATCGCATATTGTTGTTAAATTGGTAATAAATTGAGAGGTTGCTAATTTCTTGCATGCACCTACTGTTGCTTCTCAGAGAGCCAATCAGATGTAAGACAGCAGTCTGAAGAGTGATCAAGAGGGTGGGACTATCCTTTTCTTATCAAAAACTCTGTCATGTATTGCGGCTTGATCACTCTTCAGACTGCTGTCTCAACATCTGATCGGCTATCTGAGAAATAACAGTAGACACATGCGAAAGATTAGCAACCTCTCAATTTATTACCCTTTTAAATATTATGGATCAATAACTTTGTTATTATTTCATTTTCTAGTTAATTAATAAAATGGGTATTTATTCAAAAGTTTTATATGATAAGGTCAGAATAAAATTTTCCATTTTATTTATTCAGAAATAGCTATAATAATTGTTAAACATAATAAAACAATTTTTCATGAAAAGGTTAATAAAAAGATCTTCCATATAAATGTATATTTTATTGGTGTTTGTATTAAGTATATTTGTGGGGAAATTTTTCATTTAAAGGAAATATGGTTTAAAAATACTTTGTTATTGTTATCATCATCATCATTATTATTATTTAAATATGTCATGCATTGTTATTTTTAAATAAAAGTTAATTTTTAAAAACAATAATTTAAAAGTTAATTTATTTATAATTGTACAAAACATTCTCTTTATTGAAATCAATTTTATTGTATGTAGAATATTGATCAAAAAACTGATATTATTTTATTAAATATTTTAACGATAATCAGCAAAATAATTCATTGCTTTGTTAAAGCATTGTAAAGCAGGGGTCCCCAACCTTTTTGCCCTTAAGAGCACATTCTATAATACTGGCCAGGTGATGGGCACCATTTATTTTTTCAACCAGGTGGTGGGCACTTTATTTTTTCAATGTAAATTTATCGTTGGATATTGTTAATAATACACATAATGTACAAAAAAATATTTATTTCAAAAATAAAATTTTAACATATAATTAACGTTTATATTTTTACGCTGTAAAAGTATAGTATGCCCTATAATTTGATTACAATATAATACAATAATTTATAAGAAATTTTAAAAATTAAATTTATTTGTATCAGATAAATAATTTTTTATCGTGTTTGGATAGCAGTGGACACACGTAAAATGATCTGCGGGCACCATGGTACCCGCTGGCATAGGGTTGGGGACCCCTGTTGTAAAGAATAACTTCTTGGTATTCATGGCGATCACATGTTGAGAATTAGATTGGAATATTTCTATTTTTGTTAAAGAAAAAGGATTGAAATTCCAAAGTTTCCACAAATAAATTGCTAATTACATAGTTTTTATGCAAAGAATGGACGTAAATTCTAATGGATATTTTAATTCTTATTGTCTTTTAATCACGTATTAATCTAAATACTTTCCCAACCATTAATTGCTGCAGTAAATTATCATTATTATCTTTTCTTCAACTTTGTGTAGACCTTTGTGAAATGATACCTCACAATGAAAAAAATGTCTGCTATTGTATATTATTTCTATCAAGATCTTTAAATAAATTGCCAACTGTATATTTTGTTGATAGGTATACGTATTTTAATTAATATTTTAAAATGTTATATTGGAATATCTGAAATTTAATACAAATGCTATAAATGATAATTTACTCTTATTTACTTGAAATATTTTGACATCATTCTGTTATAGTAATATATAATTTGTATTATTTAAATCTACATGTAATAGCATATATATTTAATAATTATTTATAAGGGAAAAATTTATGATGATGTTTGATTGCTAATGATTATTTATTTTATATGCAAAAATTAACCAATGCAGCATGTATTGACAGGTTTTAAATATTGAGTGATGGAAGGTACTTAGCTTCAGATATATTATTGTTACCAGGTATAATTTCCTATTAATTTGCTGTTTAGTATGTATTTTTGTGGGAGAATGAGTGATTTCTAAGTTATTGAAATGACACAATTGCTTTTGAAAACAATATTTAGAGCTTAAAAAAATGTTACAAGAATTATCAGATGAAGTAACAAATTGGAGTCAAAGATAAATTGTAAAAAGATTGAGGTAATGTTAATAATGAATTTTCATTAAAAAAAAATTGATAATTAAGAATTAGAAGAAGTTAACAACTACAATTACCTTGGTCAATTTATTAAAATGGATAAAAACATAATGACTGAAATTAATCATAGTATTAAGCTTGAATAGATTGCTTTTGGAAAAAATAATATCAGAAGGTAATATGCCAATGTGTTTGAAAATGAATTTTTTTAATATGTTTTATCAGTTTCTACCAATGTATTTGAGACTTGAACACTAAATGGATGAAGAATACAGTGAGTTCAGATCACTCAATAAATTATGAAGAGACATATGTTGGGAACAACAAAAAAAATTGAAAGTGTGATATTTGAGTGAGTAAACAAGCAGATATCATTAAAAAGAATGAAACTTAAATGAGGCTACACTAGACATGTTTCTAGAAAAAGCAACAGTACATGGAAAGTTGAATTTTTAAACTGAATTATAAGATATTGTAAAAATATAAAGAAGATCACAGGTGAGGTGGATTAACAAAATTAGAAAGTTTGTTGGTGCAATCTAAAAAAAAAAGTTATAGATCAGAAAACAATTAAACTTAGAACTTTATCCCATAGTGGAACAATACTATATGAAATATAGTGGATTGATAATGATTTAAAATGTTATCTATTACAATATTTTAAATCTAATTCCAAGCAACATTTTTGAGTGTGTAAATATTGTTACTACAAGTCATAAAAACCCACCCAGCAATCTCATTAAAAGATTTGTTAATGATAGTTTAACCCCAATTTTTGGAAGTATTTTTGATATATGTTATTCACACATTCAATTCATATAATTTTTTTAAAAATCATAATAATACATAAAAGAGTAACCATTTATTTATCAATTAGGAGCATTATTTATTCATAAACATACTGAAATTTATTCTCGTTGATTTATTATTGATTAATACATGTTGTATTAATTATAATTGAGATCCATTTGTAAAAGTGTTTATAATAATTAAGTATCTTTGTTTCTAAGTACCTGTTAGGCAAGTACAGCTAAAAATGATGTTTTCCAGAACGTTATTAGATAAATGAAGTAAGCTTGCGATACTTGATAAACACATATTTAAAACTAATGTTTTTATCATATTGGTATCACTTATTTATCAGTTTCTGTAAACATATATATTGAAAGTTTTACTATTTTTTTTCTTCGCAGATCTAATTTTTATTAAAGTGTCTGTTGAAAATGTAACTTTAGAGGTGGAAAGGTATATGATAAATACAATTATAAAAAAGATCGGAGGATGTTGAAATGAGGTATGATAATTGATTAGCTATATTTTGTATTTAAAATTACAAATCTCTCATTATGCCTTTGTGATATCTATGAGCAAAAGAAAAGTTTCTTTAACATTTGACCTTTGGAACACTATTCCATTTTGCAGACAGCTTAGTGTCATCTTTTCTGATAACCATAATTATTACTTAGCACTTCTGAAAAGTATTGTTTTTCACAGACCCACACTATTCCAGATTTGAATGCTAAGGCAAAAAAGGATACTAAGCTTTTCTATCGGAAAAGGAGACTTTTAAGTACAGACATATCTTTTATAACATCAACTAAAAACAATTATATACCTACAGATATCAATCAAGGTTTTATTGTACACCATATATGTATTTCAAGTATAATAAACTTTTTCAGTTAAATTAAAACTTTGAACATCTGTTGTTTACATTAGAATGATATCAGAAGCAAAACTCTCCATATAGTAGTACCTCTGTTTCAACAACTTGTGTACACATAAAGACTGGTAATTATATGATATTTACTGGTAGAATAATAATATGTATTTATATTTAAACAAAATAACTTTAAAATAAATCTGCTTTTATTAATATACACTGTGTATATACTCCATTATAAATTAATAACATAATAACAAATTTAAAGTTCATATATATATATATATATATAAAATGTCCGTTAATTAAAACAAAATTGTAATTATAATATATATATATTAAATTAATACATTACTTTATGAAACTCAAAGATGTAGCAGCATTTATGGAAAAAAGATGGCCACCATAATCAATGCACGAACTGTTGGCTTCATCCCATGTTTTCCCCTGATTTATTTGCTATGTTAACAAATACAAAGTTTCAAAAAATTGGTTAAATATCATACTTATATTTATTCATTGAAAACATGACTATTAATAAATATTTGTATATAAAGTAGAAAGTAAAATTGTCTTTTTTAAATATCCCACTACTGGGCTAAAAAGACATTACTCATTTACATTTAACCTGGCAATAATCAGTTGAAGGTTTGTATGTTTTTCTAATTTTGGTATCACTATTGGATGGTTAGCTAGATTGGCTACGAGCCATCTATCTGAAAGTTCAAATTTATTTAGCCAGATTAGAATACATGATAAAAGCATGACAAATGGATCTATGCTGCAAAATGTGTATGTATGTAGTAAGATAGGTAATATCATGTCTTTTTATGATCACTCAGGTGGTCTTATACATGAAAAAAATCTGGTTAACAGTATTTGAGAGACTGAATAAGAAAAGGTAGATTGAAGTTTGTTTAGAGTTAAACAAAACAAAAAATAACAGTAGGAAACTCTTCATACAGCCTGTGTAAGCATATGAAATGGTGATCATGTGAAAAAATATTTTATAATATTTAAATAATAATATTTGTATTATTAATATCTGAAAAACTTAAATGTAAAAAAAGATTAAATAATAATATTTTATAATAAAGTAAGCTAGTTTTTGTTATTAGAAACTAAAAGATTTAGAATGAGAAAAAAATGTACTTAAAATTATAAGTGAAAAAATGTATGGCGGAATGTGTGCTGAAATGCTACATTGCTTCAAAAACAGCATAATAAAACTAAATAAAGCAACAAAATTTTGATTTCGTTTAAAGATTTGAGAGAATTTAAGATTTTATTTGATTTTAAGATTAGATAGATTTTTATGTTCTTTTCCCTTTGGAGACAACAGAGTAAGAAAAAAGTCACAATTAGATAAACCATATTTAGCTATTACTTCAAGATAAGAATTCAATTAAGAAAATAATTATAGTATATAAAAAATAATAATACATGTAGTTAATATATATAAGGATTGAAAAAACAATTGATGTCAGATAGAGCATAAATAAACGTTACTCTCTCTACATCTCTCTTTGAAGATGAGCACTAAAGAATCCAATATTATGCTTAGTGGATAAATAATACAAAGTTACCAACAGCCTGAGATTTATCTTGCATCCAATATTTGTCAACTTGAGTATACTATTCTAAAGAAATTGTTACTCACAATGCAACTGGAAAAAATAGAATAATTAATAAATATCTGTGCAGCAACTTCCAATAAATAAAACTGTAAGCCAGAGAAAGAAGATTTCAATTCTGTCAAGAAAGCTTATACATTAAATATTAGAATTTTATCTTAAAAAAGAATTCATGTTTTAGTCTCTGAAGGAAATATATATGAACTATCAAGCCTCATAATAAGCTGCTGTAAAACAATTTTTGCAAAGAAATGTTTGACCTTATATATATAACCAATAAAATCAAGTCATACATCACATGACATATAGCTTAAATATGTAAAATAAAGAGCATGCTAATAGCTCCGAACAAGCTTATTTTATCATTATTAATATTATTTTATAATAAATTCCACAAGGGAATGCATTTGAAATCTTTATCTAGGATTGTCCTCATCCCCAGACAAGTTTTGAGCCATGGGCAATCCTAGATAAAGATTTTGAATGTATTCTTTTGTGGCATATGATCAACTCTTCTCTCCAATTCATTTCTAAAATCAAAAATACTCAAATCACTCAGACTTCCATTATGCTACAATGGATGTAAAGAAATTATATGGATCAATTAATAAAAAAACATCCATACAAATAGTACATGAAGAGCTACTGTAAGCATGTTGCACTAGTGAAAGAGTTAAATTCATTATTGCTTTCCTGTCATGGCTCGATTCTCACATATTCACACTCTTTGAAATTAAATGGTATACTATGCAAGATGTATGGCCTATGGGCCTTCCCTATTAGTGGTATTCTATCTAGTATTTACTTAAATAAATTTGAGCAATCGGTCATTCCAAAATATCACAATATCACTCAAGACTTTACATATATTCGGTATGTAGATGACATTTTTATCATAGCCTCTAAAGATAATATTTTAAATATACAACATGATCTTCAAAACTTAACCAAACTTTCATGCATCATTACATATGCAAACAATAAAGAACTCAAATATCTCGACCTCTCATAATCGAGAAATCACCACTTGATAGATTATAAAATGATAGTCAAGCCATTTGAAATTTCAAGCTGCATTCACCCTAACTCCAACTCACCTGCATTGCATAAATTTTTCTGGCTTAAATGCATTTTTGTTTAGAAACTTGCATCTATGTAAATACAAAGTAGACAGGAAAGAAAACATAAACAACTATATTAAAGATCTGTTAGCAGTAGGGTTCAAACTTAAAGCTATTAATAGTAAAAATTACTAAATTTCATAATACAATAAACAATAATGTACCCCACACCAATCTACCTAGAATAACAATCCCCTACATTTCCAGAATATCTAACAAACTAATGAAAGTATTAACTGATAAATTTAACATAGCATTTAGAACTCTGCCTAATTCTAATAGATTGATTAACAACTCTAAAGACCACATTGATCGATCATTTACCCACATATGGTGTACTCCATTGCATGCCCTCAGGCTGGATGCCATGCTATATATTACGGTGAAACTAAAGCTATAATCACCACTAGACTGGCTCAACACGCATGCTAAGCAATCTGGACACAACCTCACACCTGCCAATCCCATAATCTTATGCTCAGAATCAAACAATCACAAAAGAAAAATAAAAGAAGCATTCTACATTAACAGAAACATCCATGCTATCAATAGAAAAGATACTTGCTTCAAGATCTCAAAGAAATGGGCTATGTAACATTAGCTAATTTAAATAGTTGCATATATTTTATTGGACATTTTTATGATGGCTATGAATATGAGGCATGGATCCTTGAAAACGTTAAGCCTATAGATTTTAATATTAATTTATATCTTTTTCTCCATTAAACTTACTTATAAATAAGTGTTTTTGTTTAAATAATAAGAATAATAATAGTAAAATAAGCTTATTTAGAACTATTAGCAAGCTCTTTATTTTACATATTTGTAAGTACAAGTTATATAATGAGGTATGACTCGATTTTATTGATATTATAATTTGGCTGTTGAAACTTTGGCTGTATTAGATTGCTAAGACTATAAATATATGGGGTATCTGAATTTATTTCAGTCTCATATGGCTATTTCAGTTGGAGAGCTGGAATTGAAGACATATAGATGTCTGAAAATTTCATATCTTCTACTTAATAGTTAAGTATTAGATAAATACTGGGCATGAGGTGGTATTTTGAATCTGGTGTCCTAGCCTCTCACTGATGAAAGCCATAGCTTAAAACCGATCTGGGAATGGGGATAATCCTAGGTAAAGATTTGGAATGCATTCTCTTATGGCATTTATCATAAAAAATAGTAATGATAATAATGGTAAAATAAGCTTGTTTAGAGCTATTAGTGCACTCTTTATTTTATATATAAACATAAGTGATAATATAAACATAAGTGATATTAATTTAAAATATACTTTGCATAGTTAAGGTTATTAATTAATTACATATCTGTAGACTTTTCAAATTATTGTAAATTGTTAACAGCTGATATACACTAAGACAAAGTGAATGATTTGGGTTTTTTTTTCTAAGCTAATTTTAAAAAAAAAACTTCTATGATGATTCAAATGATTTTAACATTTAATTTAATTTTTTTTTAAGAAAATTTATTTTTAAAAATGATCCTTATGAAATTCATTTTAAAAATTAATATTGATTAATGTGTATATTTCTTTTTTAAAGTGTCTTCTTTCAAATATAGGAGGATAATTAAAAAAAACTATAAATATCTATACTTAAACAAAAAGGTTTTATAATAACATTTTAGATTGTAATATAATATGAAGGTTTAGGTAAATTAAGCAAACAGTACAATGGTCATAGCAAAGAATACTATTCTGTTAGTGTACACATGTGGAAATATGTTCTAATATATGTAAAGTGTCTAAGAATTAAAATGAAAGATGCCTAAAAATAGTGTTACAATCACTGTAATTTTAAATTAAATACATAAATTGATTAATATTTGAGAAAGGAGTTTGCTGACAACTGAAAGGAGACCCTTTGATTCTTCTTGGAGGCCATAAAGGAACTGAGCAGGACAAATTCCTAATGTTCACTCCATATGTTCTTGTCATTATGTGATTATTCATATAGTATCCAAACATGGATGAGCTGCTCATCAACATATGTGACTAGCATGATGAGTTTTTGGCTTGTTACCCCAGAGTTTAAGATCAAAAAACATCATGGTCTTTTTTCTCAGTTGCCTGATAAAGCAGAATGAATGTGAGTGTGAATAAAAAAAATTCTAATAGATATATACAATCATGACAGACAAAAATAAATCATGACCTTTATTCCCAGGAGGTTGTAAAGTCATCATCCAAGGCAACAGTTGGTGACTGAAGGTGGAAATTCCCTGATTTCAAACCCAGGCTGCCATTTGATGATGAATTTTATTTAGGCACTTACTTTCATGTGAATGAAGATTGCAAGAATTGGAAGAAGAACTGTCTTATATTAAATGGGACATTGGACTTTGTAAAGTTAAAAGAAAAGGTGAAGAGATAAATGATTTAAAAAGTGGACATGTACTCTACTACAAAGGCACAAATATTAGAAGTACAAGTGGAATAAAATTCATTGTAAATAAAAAGTTGAAAAACAACATTGTGGAGATTGGTGGACTATCAGACACAGTGGCAAGATTAATTATTCAACTTAACAGTAGATAACAAATAAAGATAATTTAGATTTCTGCCCCAACAAGTTCTAATAATGATGAAGTAGTAGAAGATTTTGATATGGCTGTACAAAAACCTTTTGATCAGACTAAATATTTTAAAAATTGCTATGGAAGATTTTAATGCTAGAATTGGTAAACAAATGAAAGATGAAAGTGCTATAGGTAAATTTGGTTATAGTAATAGAAACGAGAGAGTACATAGACTTGTTGAGTTTGTAGATAATGAAAAACTTTATATTATGAATTCTTTTTTTGAAAAAAATGTTAAAAGAAAATGGACATGGAAAGATCCAAATGAAGGTACAGCAGAATTGGATTACATTTTGACTAACAGAAAATTCATATTTCAAGATTGTAATGTTCTTAATAAATTCAACACAGGAAGTGATCATCAATTATTAAGATGTAAGGTATGTGTTAATACAAAACTAAAGAGATAAAAATTAACCAATATTTATAGCTGATAGTTGTAATCTTCAGAAGCATTCTAATGAATTTAAATTAGAACTGGCAAATCGGTTTCAAGTATTAGTAGGTTTTGAATATGATTTAGATTTGAAGGAAATTAATAAGAAAATAAATGATACACTTGTAAAAACTGGAAAAAAAATAACTGATAGAAAAAAGCAGCAATTGAACAATAAAATTTCTATTGAGACTAGAGAATTTATGAAGAAAAGAAGGAATATAAAGATATATAAAAATGATGCATTGAAAAGGATTAAACATCATTTCAAATTTTGTAAAATGGTGAGAAAAAGAGTTGATAATAATATATGAAAGTATAATTGTGAACTAGTAAAGAAATCTGTAGAAGAGAATAAAAATCTCAAGAGGATAAAACAACATTTGGTATTGGTAGGAAGCTTATGCCCTGCAGTAAGAAAAAAAGATAGAACTATTATTAAAAAGAGAGATGGCATCATGGAATGGATAGAATAGTTCTATCAAGAACTATATAGTAATAAAAAAACAATATCTATTATATCTTCTAAATTTCCAAAAATTTTAAATGAAAAAGTGAGTCATGTGATTAAATTTATGAAGAAAGAAAAAAACTCCAGGTATTAATCAATATATTAGAAAAAAGCAGATGAAGAAATAAAAACAGTATTGGCAAAGTTTTATACCAAATGTCTAAATGATAAAGATGTACCAGATGATTGGAACAATGCAGTATTAGTATTAATATTTAGAAAAAGTGATAAGGAAGATATCAGAAATTACAGACCTATCAGCCTTTTATCAGTTTTATACAATTTTTTTTATCAAGATAACTAGAAGGAACATTGTATCTCAATCAACTAAGAGAACAAGCTGGATTTAAAAGTGATTTTAGTACAGTAGATCATATCCAAGTATTGTGAGGAGTTGTAGAAAATACCAATGAATATGAGTTGCCATTATTCTTTGGATTTGTAAATTATGAAAAGGCATTTGATTTTATAAGTATTTCTTCAGTAATTTAAGCATTGAATCAAGAAAGTATAGACCCAGGATATTGTTATAGTCTGAAGAAAATTTATAAAAATGCAACAGCAACAATTAGATTACATAATGATACTAGGAAGGTTAACATTAAAAAGGGTGTAAGACAAGGGACTCCATATCTCCAAAACTTTTTACAGCAGTGCTGAAAGAAGTATTTTGTGAATTAAAATGGGAAGCTAAAAGAGTAAACATAAATGGATATTATTTAGGTCATTTAGATTTTGCAGGTTATGTAGTTATTTTTTGCAATAATGCTTTAGATCTTCAGGAAGTGTTGCCAAAGTTATCAGATGAAAGTAAAAAAGTAGGACTAAAGATGTTAAGAAAACTAATGTTCAATGGATTTTCCCAAAAGATGTAAATAAAGATTGATTATGATGAGTTAGAAATTAATAACTACAAATACCTTGGCAGATTATTACTACAGATGGAAACATAATGAAAAAAAATAATCATAGAATTAAACTTGGTTGGAGTGCTTTTGGTAGAAATAACTTAATATTAAAAAAATATGTCTATGTCTTTGAAAAAGTTTTTTAATAAATGTGTTTTATCAATTCTTACTTATGGATCTGAGACTTGGACACTTAATAGAAGAACAATACAGAGACTTCAGACCATTCAAATAAGTATGGAGAGATGCACATTAGAAATAACAAGAAGCGATCAAAAATGCAATATATCGGTAAGAGAACAAGCACATGTTACTGACATTGGTGAAATAATTAAAAGATTGAAACGGAGTTGATTTAACATTTTAAAATTGTTCAGGAGTAAACCTCAGATATTTTTTGAGAATGTTATAATTTGTTGAGTATTTTCCTATTTACATGTGCATGAACATCAATTAAACAATACTTTAAGTGAGACTATTAAAGAAATAATTTACTAAAACTTAATTATAATTATAAATTTTATTAAACGCACATTAGCTTGTGTTTAAGACTTGTAGAGGTCCCTACCTTCGAATTTTTCAGACGCTTATTCCTAAGGTTACAGCCTTAGTAAATATTACTAAAACTTAATTAGTTAAGAGGTTAATTATATATAAAAAGGAATTCAGTTTAAATTAAAAAATTAATTAAAGAGTATAACTTTATTGAATACAATACTGCATTATGTGAATGATAAATATTTGGTAAAGAATTTGTATTTACTTGTGTATGTAAATAAGAAATAGTACTGAAAATTATGTTATTACAAATCTGTAAATAAATTATTCTTAAGTGTTTATTTAAATAGCATGTTTTCCATTAATTTATAAAAAATTGTCAGGTCTGAATATTAAGTCCACGATCCATTTCATCCAGAAGTAACTCATGTGATCCTTGATTTGCTCAAGTATTGTAGATAGTGAGTGATGTATTAGTTGCTTTAAGTATTACATATTGTGAAGAAAATCTTTTAAATCATATTAATACAAAAAAAGGATATATCATTAGAATACCTTCTAACGATGTCTATCAGTTGGTGACCTGAGTGTGATGATGATCATGAAATCTTAAAATTTAAGTAAGTATGCCTATTATTTATCATTATTATGCCATAGCATCTTTAAAAAGATAGATATTATATTTTATATCCACAATGCATTATTGGCAACCATTAACACATTGTATATATGAGAAAACTAAAATGGCTCCCTATTCTCATGCGATCTATACTTTGATTAATTAATCAGTAATTATACAAATACCATTAGAATATAGATCTTTTGTTTTATTACGTATTGTGTAAATTAATCAATCAAGTAATATATATATATTGAAACATTTGATCAGACCTCAAAATCTTTTTTTTTATGTTGGTTAAGTTAATATTAAAATTTTAATTATTTTATATTTTACTTACTACTTAATTGTAATTCTTAAGAGTGTTAGAACATATACCACACATCCACTGCTTTGATCATGAATTCGGATGCATCAATTGTAAGAATTACTTCCAAATTGCTATTTTAATGGACTAGTAATTTGTTTTAAAGTCATCAATAACTTTGTATGCAAAAAAGCTTGCTCTTGCTCAGATTCTTATTTCCACTTCTGGTTCTTTTTAAGTAGATCATATAAGGGTCTGGCTATGTGAGTTTTACCTCCCAAAAATTTTTCCAAAATAATTTATGAGTCTTAGAAACCTATAATTGCTTAATATTATTAGATTTCAGGGCTTCTATTACAACTTTATCCTTTTCTGGGGAAGATGTGCTAATTTTTGAAATGATATGACCCAAAAATTTAAGTTCATGAGCTTTCCAGTTACATTTATGGGTATTAGGCTTGGCCACCATTTCATTGAGTTTTTTGCATGCACTAATTAAATGAATTCTAAGTTTGCTTTCAGTAGTAGTGGTAACATGAATATCTTCAAAAAATGGAATGACACTCTTAACTCCAAAAAAGAGAATTTGAAAATTTGCTTGACATATGCTGAAGGGGGGAGGGGGTAGAAATTATCCCAAAACTGAAACCTGTTGCATTTAAATAACCCTATGTGTGTAGCTAGCATTAATATTTCAGTGGCTTTCTCAGAGATTGGTATCAGATAGAAAGCAGCATTTAAATATAATTTTACAAAAAAAAATTAGATTTCTGCAGAGATGCTATTATTTCTCTAATGCTGGGAACAAGATATGTGTTTTTTTACTAATAGCATTGTTAACTGATATCCAATGGTTACCACACAAACAAATTTGTCCATTGGGTTTAGTAATAATGGTGCATCCCAATTAGACTTTTCTGTGAGTTCAAACATGCCTGTCTTAACTAATTCATTAATTTCATTCTCTACTTATTTTCCTGAGCAAACAGAACCTTACATGGTTTGCAAATAATGGGTATGGCCTCAGGAATTTTCTCTAATGAAACAGGCATTGCTTTAATTTTACTTGGTTCCCCATTAAACAACCTACGAAATTTGTCTCTTATTCCCATTTCTAATTCAATCTTTTTTCGAATGTGTTTTATGCACAATTTTCTAAACCAGTTGCATCCAATTAGTGGTTTAATTGGAGCATAAATTAAGTATATGGGTAATTCAAATACTTTCTGTCTTACTCTACTCATAATGTCTCTAACCACACCTTTAATTTTAATCACATTATCATTTACATCCAAGACTTTCAATTCAGTTTTATCAATTTTCAGGGGTTTGGTACAACTTGATATTACAGACAACCATTACTGGACTGAAATTAGGGATACCTTGCTTCTGCTGTCAAATCTCTATGATATGAGCTGGTCACACAATTTTAATTTTAGCAGTATTTTTATCTCCTTCAGTTGTTGATGTATTTTTAATATTGACTAATTGAATTTCCTGACTATTAAATGTACCCTTCCAGTTATTTCCATCTTTACCAGTGCATACTTTTTATTTTTACACATCATTTTGATGAGACATTTTTTCTTACAAATCAACATTCTCTTTGCGAAGACAGTTGCTGGCCTTATGGCCATTTTTACCACAACAAAAACAATTTTTTTTTTTCTGCTACCATTATTGTTTTTGAAATTATTTGATTCTTTTCTGTTTGGGTTATGTGTTTTCCAAATGTCATTTTACACACTGCCATTTCACTTAAACTTAAAAAACTTACGAGATTGCTCAAGAATTAGTTATAAGATATCCCTCATTTTATAACTTCATTATAATTTGTATTACTATCAGCTAATAATTGCTGTAATCAAAAATTGTTCCAGTAGGGCCTCTTCAAGGAATAAGCCTTGGATGCAATCACCAACTCATGAAAGGTGATATCATAATCTTTTACTTTTTCATTTCAACCCTCATAGTACTCTTGGAAATGAAGTCTGGAAACATGCCTAGAGGGATGGGTATTAAAATAATAATTGATCTTTAATTTGATCATATGTAAAATCTTCAGGAGTACTGTGCTTAGAGAGCCTATTTGCTTTCTCTATCACTCCTTTATTGACAAAATATAATAGTGTTGCTATTTTAATCTTACCATCTTCAAGGGTTTGTTAATGAAGAGATATTTTTCTCATGTTGTACAGACAGGGACCAATTCATTGCCTCACTGACATCAAACTCCCCCAATTGATGATTGCATGTTAGCAGATTGTTCTATACCTCCAATTTAATTCAAGTTTTGAAATGTTCCAATTACTTTGTTGGAATTTGGATTCTTGCTCCCCCGACAGCATGAAATCAGAAATTCTTCCTGGTAAAACTACAACTACTAAATTCAATAACTAGTATTTAATATCACTCTAGAAAAGTGATTACATCATTAATAGAATATATACAATTTACAATATATACAGTGAATTCAGATGCAAACAGAATTGATAATAAAGATCTATATGACTTGTTTAGTCCCTAGGTTTGCTTTTTACACATTCAGAGGCAAGTTATCTGTAATTGAAACTTACGTTACGTATAATGACCTTCGTCACTGAGATTTAAATTTCATCCACACGCATAAAGCTTCTCTACACAAGTATCTTTTTGAATTTGCCTGTCATAGATTAACTGTCCAATTTCTTATCTTCTGATTGGTTCTTGTTGTTAATCCTGTTGATAATTAATTTATATATGATACATACTTGACCATGAAATTTTACATCTAATTAATTCTATTGACTTATTTTTAGATTCTTGAGTAGTTACTGATGATTGAAGCTGGAACTCACAATCATTTAATTATTTTGGGTCTCTATATTTACTGAAGGAATTTAATTACTTATCTCTAAAGATTTAACTAATAACTATTTTACTCTACATAGAAATTATTTTTTTCTGATCACATTTTACTATTTATTATATTTTTATGTTTTTCTAATCTTTGAAATACTAGAATTTAATTTAATGAGTATATCTATTTATATATACTTATGTATATACATAACAGTTTGTAAGTCCACTAGATGTATATTTATTTAGCATTAAAAATTTGTTTTATTTTTTTAGTCCATGCTATGTATTAGCGAATACTACTGAATTATGATAGTTAAAATGTCCATCATTCCCATAATAATTGAAATACAGGCTTATTATATACTTGTATCAATATATGTAATATATAGGGTACATGAGCACAGACTTTCACACGATCCACCACTCTTCACTCTATCTCATAACACTGATATACTTGAACACATATATGTCGAAAAGATAAATAATCATGTATTTCATGCTAAACCAGCAATCAGAGATGATAATCTGGACCAACTGATATTGCTGTTTTAGCATGAATTACATATATTGGTGATTATTTATCTCTTCGACATATATGTGTTCAAGTGTATTAGTGTTATGAGATAGAGTGAAGAGTGGTGGGTCATGTGAAAATCTGTGCTCATGTACCCTATATATCATTCCCATGTAATAGATACACAGGTACAATATATATATATATATAAATAATATTGTTGATTGTTGTTAATATTGGAATTGTCCAAGTGTTGGTTGATTTCTATGAATTTACTTATAAATCTATCTAGCCTTAGATATAATTACACATTATTTAAGAAATACAATGCTGGGTTGCAATTTGAAAATTATAATCACAGCTTGAATGTTATAATTAATTATTTGTTAGTCTGCATTTTGAACAGATTATATTTACATGTTTAAGGAAGTTTATTTAAACTTTTTTGTATCAATAATTTCAGTTTCTGTGGAAAGAGGTAGCAGTCAGGAAATTTAATTGAATCTGCATAGAGATTGGTTTTTTATGTATGTTCAATTTGATTGTTAATAGTCGTGACTATTACAGATTTGTCAATTATAAATAAATTGTGTATAATGCTTCCATCATGTACACAGTCACCCATTAGTTATCTTTAAATTTCCCTAGACTAAAATTAATTTACAAATATTGTCTTTTTTTATTGTTAACTTGATCATTACTAATTGTTAATAGAGTGGTTTCCATTACATTTGGGAGCCAGTCCAGTATTGCTTTGATCAAAGCAAACAGGGATTGAACCCAGTTTAGTTTAATATTTTTTATTAGTATTCAAAAATATATATAAATTATTCATCGAAATAAGGAATATAAATACTAGGTGGTTTGAGAAATATAATAATGTGTTTTGTTATAAACAAAAATAAAAATCAGCCAATAAACTGATAAGTACCTTAAACAGTGATAGTGATAGAAATAAATTGGTAGAGATAATAGTGATGTGTAAATAAATAAAATAAGGCATTAAAATTCCTTGCAGTTTAGAAAGGTTACATTCTGAAAAGAGGGATAAACATTCTAGTTATTAAATAAATAAGAGAAGAAAAAATATTAGAGGTTTACATACACATTTTAAGTTGTTATAAAAAGGATTATCCAAGCTATAGTGAAAATGGAAGCTCAGGAAATGAAACTAGTCTCTATGAAAGAATTTTGATTAAATGTGTTTAAATAGTTCATAGATGATATGAGAAAACAGAATGACACAACTGAAAGAAAAAATGAGAAATTTGTTTCCAGAAGTAAAAGATGATAAAACCCAGTTGTTAAAGAAAATTAGAGAAAATAATAAAAAAAAATGTTGTAGCTGAAAAAATAGATAAAGCTAATTGTGATAGAAATTTTAAAACCACCACAGATGAATACATCTAAGTTAGATGAAACAGATAAAGCTACTGATAAATGCCTGACTGCATTAATTAAAGATGATCGTGATACTGATACTCTAAATAAGTTTAGAATTAACACAGAAGCTTTGGAATGATGCTTACATTATAGATAATAGCATATCTGAATGCACACATAAAAGTAAAGAGATGTCTGATTTGACAAACAAATTAAATTATTTAAATATTTAAAAAAATGGACGATCCAGATCACTTTAGTAGATT
This sequence comes from Epiperipatus broadwayi, assembly GCA_028023455.1. NCBI lineage: Eukaryota > Metazoa > Onychophora > Udeonychophora > Euonychophora > Peripatidae > Epiperipatus > Epiperipatus broadwayi. The sequence goes on from JAQFVV010000109.1 coordinate 4,120,470, forward strand.
CAAATATAAAAGTATTTTGTTTGGTAGGATATATAATAAAAGCACTAGGAAATGACCCAGATTAAAATTGAGTGAACTAGAAAAAAAAGAACAGAAGTAAATAATTAAGCTAGGTAAATGGTACAATAAATAATTACATTCAAGAACTCATTATGTGATAATAAAAATAAAGAATAAAGCTAGAAAGAACAAAATAAAATATTCATTTTTTCTAAAGATGCATCAGAATTACCATATGATGAAGAAATGTATTTCAGGTCATTTCGTGTGAGGACTTGCATATTAATAAAAAAATATTTAGAAAGAGGTACAATTTAAGAAGGTTAGTCTCTAAGTTAATGACTCTAGACTTATTAATAGGTACATGATATCACAGAATGGACAAATAATTTATATAGTACACATTACAAAGTAGATACTACTGAGCATCAAAAAAATGACTAATTTCAAAAAAATAAATGGTACAGTTTAAATGCTAAACCAATAGTTGACAAAGAAGTCACAGCAAATAAACTAAGAATAGTAATGAAGTTCCTTTTAATATTGAAAGATTGTTTAAAAAATAGAAGTACTGCCTTTATATTTTAAATGTTTCATAGAAATTGTAGAATTATTGTGTCTTATTTAAATCAAGCTAATATACAAATTTTATACTCTACATTCCAGAAATATCAATGAATGATAAAACAAAAGCTCAGAATTTAAATGATATATTATTTCTTGCATTGTTGGTTAAGCATGTAAAGGAAAACACTATATAGTTCGAAACCAAACTAGTTTTATGAATTTATCAATGGTTGATTGTGTTGCCTTCTGGGTTGATCATGAATGGAGAGTTTTTCATTGTTTTGAGTTTTTCGTGTTTTATTGATACTTCTGAGTTCTTATTTCAGCAATGTTCCCAACCATATTATATTTTTATTTGTCAGCCTCTATGTCTCATAGTAGAGCAATGCTTTATTTAAATATATTGTTTATTATATGGTTTGGTTGATATTATATTTGTGCTTGAGATAGCTCTCTTGGTGTTCATATTGCATGATATATTCATTGTCAGTGGGAGATTTGTTTATTTATCTCAACATTTCAGGTAGATGATCAAGTCCAATAAATAATTTCAATAGAATTAATGAAACAATTTTTTTATATGTATACCAGTGTAATGGATTTGTAAATATTATCTAAACTAAGAATGATATTCTTTGTTATGTTGAAGCTTGTAAGTTTCTTTCCAAAGAAGTACTGCTAAGCCTGATATTATTGTAAAATTTAATTTTTTTTTTTTACAATAACAATCAATTTGAGTGATGTTTATGGCTTTGACCCTGTTTTATTTCTAAATGGAGAGAGACAATTGTAACCCTCACATCTGAGTTTACAGACATTGCTTTTATGTGAATATTTTTTTTATTATATAACAAAATTAGAAGCATGTGAGGTACTGGAAAGAGAAGCTACAATAATTATTCTTATAAGTTTATACAAAAGTTAATGGTTAGGCGCTTTTGAGGCATGTTACCTCTAATATTAAAAATTATGTATAAATAAATTTTAAAACATTTTGAAAATGATAATAATTATTGTTAAAAGTAAAATATATTATCATTTTTTTTTAACAAAGAATATTATTTAAACAAAAAAAACATTGCTATTTCTAAAATCATGTGCATTCCAAAAAAGTGAGAATAATTGTTACTACTTTATCATGTTTTTTACTAAAGAAAAGTCAATAGGATTATTTAAGTGAATATTGTGCATTTTATAAAGTAAAACATACTCCAGAAAGCTTTCTCAGGCTTTTCCAGCATTGTAGCTGGATATAGAACTGTAAACAAAGAATGCCTTTAAATTAACTTTGATCCTGCTGATCTGTTCATTGCTTTCTAATGCTGAAGCTAAATTTTTGACATTTACTTAATATAAGAAGAAAACTATCATCTAAACTGATTATCACATAGAAATATTCTTCTATGAATTAGTCTGTGAATCTATTTATTTTGATGGTCATAGGAAAATTATAATGGAACCTCTCATAGAAAACTGCCATGGAATAAATCAAAAGATGTTAAAGTGTTAACATTGCTAGCAGACATTTAAAATTGATACTTTTAATGGCTGTATATCTACATTTATGTAGAATTGATTATTAAAGATTTGGAAAGATAATAAACAATTTGTTGAATTAATAAGTAATAGATTAAAAGAAAATCAGCATTCAGTTGAATTAATAAGAGAAGAGTTGAAAGACAAATTTGAAAATCTTAATGAAAGATTTAATAAAATGAAAGAGTTATTTAGTCTTTAAAAATAAAAGGGCTTCAGTCTGATAGAAAATACCAAGAAATTATAGACCTTAGATTACAGGAATTTACTGATAGAACAATTAAAGAATTTAAAAGTAAATCAGTGCAAAATTAGTAATGAGAATATTAACCAGAAAACAGATGTTTCCAATATAACTTTTTCTGAAGATAGTAAAGATTTAAAGCCTCATGTAAATTTTATTCCAGAAGAAATTGAAGTAGTAAAAGAAGAAATTAATCATAGTAAAATAAAATTAAAAGAAGTTGAAAAAGAGATATCTGAGAAATTACATGGTTTAGAGGTAAATAAAATAAAATAGCATAAATATAGGTCTAAAATGAGTGAGAGTATTAAAAAGTTGCAAAGAAATATCAAAGAGCAAGTTATATATATATATATATATATATATGATATTATTTATTAAAATTAATATATATATATATATATATATTAATTTTAATAAAAACTGTGAACCAAAGGAGGTATTGTATCAGAATTTTGATATGTTAAAAATAGAACAGAAAAATTCATGTAGACTAGGGAAGTTGCAAAATTTTTGTTAAAATGAAAGAAGTACAGATAACTAATAACAATAAAAGTGAAAAACCTATGGGGAGGACTTTAAGTAATCAATCTGATAATATAAGTATTTCAAAAAATTAAAAAATGAAAGATTATAATAAAAAGGTTGAAGATGATAGTGTAATTAATAGGAATCAGATGAAAGAAATAGAATCAACACAGATAAAAGAGTTAATGGTAGGAGATATTCGTTCAAATAATTCAATGGCATTAAGATTGATGAAGATTAGACCTTTTAGGGAAGATTATATGGAAAATTCCTGAGAGTTTTTGAGTAATATAGAAGATTTTTTTTCTGTATGTTCATTGTCTGAAAAAGAAAAATTAGCCATCTCTAGTAACCATTTATGTTCAACAGCTAAGGATTAGTGGCAATCTTTATTTGAGTGACCTAATACATATGATTTTAAGTATAGTATATTAGAAAGTTTCTAAGGTAGTTATAAACAAGATAGCATTAGGGATAAAATTGCTCAAAAAATGTTAGTAAAGGCAGTTATACCATTTTTTTCCATGGTCATGCTGTTAAATTAAAAACTCTCACTGTCTTTCCATTGTCAGAAAATCATATTGTTAGCATAATAAGGCATAATTCATCTCAGAACATTGAACAGGTTTTAATAGTGGGTGCTAGATATATAATCAAGGAAGTTTCAAAAATTCTAGATGTGTTAGAAATTATTGAAATATCCACTAATAATAGATTAACATCCTTAAAGAATAAGGTGAATTACCCTATTTCTAATACTAGCATGAAATCAAATTTGTCAAACAGACATAGGATAGAGAAGAGATATAGTGCAATAAAACTAGTGTCTATGTATCCCAATATGATTAATCATTCTAGTAGCGAGTCATCTACAAGTGGTGTAATTACTATATTGAAGAAACAGATAAGTAAAGCTGAGGATAAGAAGAGTTTAGAATAAATTATACTATTTAAAATAAATGACTTAGTGTTAGTGAGAACCTCACATGTTAGCAATGTGCAAAAAATGAGTTCAGAAAATTTTTAAGTTTGTATGAATGTCCTTGCAAAATATTAAGTAAAATAGAAGAGAATGGTTTTATGCTCTCAACACCAGATGGTGTAAAGGAAACATATAACACAATATGATTCCTTATTCTTCAGTACAATAAAATTATTTGTGTAAGTATTTTATAAGTAGAAATGACATTTAAGTGCATAAATATGAAATTAAAATGGTTAAATATGATTTATAATAGTTTCCATTCATGCAAAATGTGGTATATTTTGATGGATAGTTGTTTTTAAAGGTTTAAAGTTATATAAATTGAAATAGTTGATATAATGATTGTTAATTTAATAGAAAAGCTTTATAAAATTTGAAATTTAATAGAAGGGAGGGGGAAAGTGTAGCCTTTCTATTTTGCTACAGCATTCATATGGTTGAAAGTAATTGTCAATTTAAATTTTAAAACCTGTTATTTAATTTGTAGCAGAAGTTAAGATACATTGTTTTTATAATATTAAACTTGAGTTAAATTTGTTTAAATCAATGTAATTTATTTAAGTTATAAATTTTAAATCAATAGTTATAATGATTAAAGTTAATATTTTTATAATTTTTAATAGTCAAATTTAAAAAAAAAAATTTTTGTTTATTGTTTTAAAATCATTTAATTAATGATAAAATCTTTGAGAAGTGAGGTGTGTGCTAATAGGTGTGCACACACACATTCATATAATAATGGTTAAATTTATTTCCTGGTTTTCAATTTAATTTAATACTTATTTAAATTGTAAATTTTATTGTTATTTTAATTACATCAATTTCATTAAAAAGTTTCTAAAATTAATAATTATCATAATGTAAATTATAAACTTTAAATATCAAAATTTAAGTTTAAACAAAGAGTTTTAGTATTAAAAGTTACATTTAAATTTTTGTATTATTAAAATTAAAAAAATCTTGGCTTAATATTAATTATAAAATAATTTTAAATGTGTAACAATTAATATTCATTTTTGTGCCAGATATCTGAAAATAATTAACCAATCAAATATTGTAAAATTGTTCCTATAAATATAGAATAAGCTGATGATAGAGGGGAAATCAAGAAAATTTTCAAGAAATAAAGTATATTTTTATCTTAATAATTTAAATACAAATTTATTGAAATTTTATTATTTTAATCTTAAAAGTGATAATTATAAATTTAAAAAGCATGGAATATATTTTAAGAAGTTTATTTATCAAGTTCATTATGAAATAAAAATTCAAATTATCCTCATTGGTATATTACAGGAGCTGATTATAAACTTATGATAAATGAAAGAAAATAAAACTTCATTCAAGGAGATAAAAATGTATTTTCATAAGAAACCTTGCAGATTATCAAACCATCTTGTCTACAGAAAATGCAATGGAGGTATAAGGAATTTATTTTTTATTAATTTTCATATGCAGAATAATAAAGAATATGTTCTATTAACTCTAATTATTAGTAATGATAAAGATAATTATTTTTATTTAGTAAAACTATTGACATTCCCGGATATTAATTTATTAGTGACTCCATTAGGATGATAATAGCCTAAAAAAAGAAAGATATAATGCTGACTAATTTTTATTAAAAGTTTATCTACTAATTTTAATCTTATCTATGTATTGGAATTATTAACCTATTAAATATGAATTATTTGGAATGCTCTACAATTTTACTAGTAAATATTGTAAAGTATGCAGGAAAGAAAAGAAACTTTTTGAAATATAATAAATGACTTTACTAAACAGTAAAACGTATATTAATTAAATGTAAAGGAATTTTTATCAATGGTATAAAAAGTATGAACTTTTGATATAAGAAATTATTGTTAAATGACATTTAATCAGATTTCTTTTAATGTTTGCTTTATTTATGCTATGAAGAATGGAGAAGAGTGTGAAGGGGAGAGAAGATGAGGAAGAAAGCTGTTTTGTTTTAAGTAACAGTTGGTTTCATTGTCATAGGAATAAGATACTCCTCTGAAAAATATTTTATTTAATTCAAAGAGTTGAAGAAAACTATTTGTATTTATTACTTTTGTATATTAACTATAGTTTTTAAGATAGTATTAAGTAATCATAATTATTTGTTCATATGTTATTATTTTTAGATTTAAATATTTTAGAATTTTGGGGTACAAAAAAAAGAAAAAAAATTAATATTTTTGTTTTTAATGATTTTAATAATGTAGAAAAAGAAGTTATATCTATCAAAATGTCATCAATATTAATCATAAAATATTATGATTAAGGTAACTTTAATTTATTCTTTAGTATAAAATATTGGTATTGAATTATTTAAACCAGGAATCCGATAAAATAAATATGGTAATATTTATTTTGTGTATATTTACATAAATATATATGATATTCAGCAAATGTATTTATTATAATTTGAATGAGTATATAAGTGTATGTATTCTTGATATCTGAATAAGTTAAAGGTAACTGACTTAGTATATTTGTAAGTTATATCATAAACTTTTTTTTTATCTTTTTAATATGTTCATAGTATGAAAATGTTAAGAATAAGTTTGCATATTATTTTAAGAAATAATGAATACATTTTTATGTGATATTAAGGAATTTACACAGAGTGTTAGATGTAAAATAGTGGTACAGGAAAGTAGTTTTATTGGGAAATCTTGTAATGATAGAGGTATGTTATTTAATGTTAAGTATGATATAGTGTAAAGTAAGTTAGAATAGTTGTTGATATATAGATAGTAATATTTTTCTGAAAATCTGTAAGAGCTTAAAAACAAAGTCGGTAAAAATTAAGATAGACACAAGTAAATGTGGCCTTAAGTTACGTAATCTATTATATCATTGTTTCTTATAGTTTTATAAGGTATTCATCTTACACTTGTAATCACGAATATTGCACTGGTATGTACATTGTATTAAGGAATTATATATTTTAGCAATGTTAATAGCTAGACTTTCAAATGATGATAAGATCAATCCATGTTATGCATGAAGAATTAAACATAAAAAATAGGAGGTTAAGGAAATGTAAAAATAAAGATATTATAAATGTTTTTATTGAATATTAAGAGATAAAAATACAGAGTAAATTACTGAAGTAGAAGAGATATGCTATTGTCAAAAAACCTGATAATTGTTTATATTATTGTAAGCAATATAATATGTGTGCCATATTTAATGAATATTTAAATAATTAAATGTTTATTTTATAACTAATAATAAACATAGAAAAAGTATAATAAGGTATAGAGTTATAATTAAATCACAATATTATAAGACAATTAAAATTAAAATAATGATAACGTAATGAATAAGTTTGTGAAATATTTAGAATATGATAAAATATAAATTGTATATTTTATGGATATATTTTGTTGTGGAAATATTAAGGAATATCTTAATATTCACAGAGTCAAGTATAAAATATACTATATCCTAGTTGTAAATACCTTCAAGATGAAATATAAATGATTTATTTTATTATAAGTATTTTTTTGTTAATGTTAATTTTTAAGTTTTGTGTAATATGTTAAATATTTTTTTAAGTAATATAAAATCTGTAAATTTTTCTTAAATTTTGTATTACCGTTGTAATAAAATGCTAATGTTGTTGTTAAAATTAAAAGCATTAAGAATCTCTTTTCTTATTTTCCAAGTCATCATTCATCATTCTAATCACATAAATATTGTAATAATTAAAGATACTTGGTATTATTGCACATAATCTCAAGTAAAATAATAAATATGAAAAATATTGTGATTGTTAAAAATATTTGAAATTGTATCCAAAATATTAATCAATACAATTTTTGCTTCATCTTATTTAATGATCATAATGGAGACTGATAACTAATATGCAGGGGTGGGCAATTGTTTTGGCTTGGGGGCCGCAGAGGTTGGTGGGCCACATTGGGGCCACTTTGTGGAAGCGAAGGTTAGCGAAGGGCTGCACCTTTTTTTCATGACACAATAAACACACTGCTTTATTCCCTGTATTCCCAAAGAAATATTTGTTTGTCCATTCTTCATTAAACACATGACATTCATCACTGATTTTACATTTTTTCAGAGGGTTCATGGTTTTACTAAAGTTGGAAATGTATATATTTGCTAATGCAAAGACAAAATTGAAAGTAACCAGATCAACTGGAAAAGCGCTGCACATCATATCTACATTGCACATGTGTATTGACATGGCCATCATAGTGGAAAATACGAGATGAATCTTCAGTCATACACAAAAAGGAAATCTCAGTTCAAGGCAGATTTTTCTGATTGTCTTGGAGGGCCACATAACACCTCTTAGTGGGCCGCATGTGGCCCCTGGGCCGCTATTTTCCCACCCCTGCCATATAAGAATAAAATAATTACATTATAATACATGATGATAAGAAATTATTTTAAATTTGGTTATGATAGTTAATAGCGATGAGTATTGGTTAATAATTTTAATTTAGTTTTTAGTTAAATTTATAACAAAAGTAGTTTATTATTTTGAAAGGCAAGGATTGATTAGTATATTTGTTTCTTGATTACTTTTAAATATAGCTAAATGTTAGTATAATTCCTCTTTACATTTGTTTATGTACATTAATTTATTTATTTTAAGAAGCAGTAGTGACCTGAGATGTTGATTTAGTTTAGGAATATTAGTAAAGGCATGATATACAATTATTTTAATAAATAGATAAATATTATATGTTGTTATGATTAAATTTAACTTAGGAAATTTTAATATTAAATATAGTTTTCTTACTTTAATTGGGAGTCATGGGAATATCATTGATATTTTAATGGAATAGTGTTTGGTGATATTCCTATGCCAGTGAGTGTATACTTTGGGCATATACTTAATGTCAAGTATTGGTGATCGAGTGATCAGTGCCATATAAGCAGTTGTCCCGAATTTGTAGTTTCGCTTCCCGGCCGATGCTTTGACACATAAAAAGGGGATACCTTACTGGATGATTAAATAGCAAGTCTCATGATTATAGTTATTTTATTATTAAACAATTCATTAATATAAGATAAGAGGGTCCCTCTTATCTTTATAAAGTCGAATCTCATGTTATGATTTGTAGAGGTCTCTCTTGCTAAAATTAAGCACTCAAGGCGCATGTACTAAAGTTTTAGCTTTATATAAGTATTACATGCTGACATTGCGCTTAATAAGAATTAATATTTATAACTTTAAATTGATTCAAAATATTTCTAAATTTAATATCTGAATATTGACTCATTGTAAATCGAAAGATTTCACGAATGTTAATGTTTAATAGAAATAGTGGACTTAATCAATGAAGAATTTATTAGCTTCATGCTCCCAAATCAAAATGCTTTAGATTTGCCTATATAATTAAGAAAAATAGGTTAGAGAAAAGAGGGTCCCTCTTATCTTTATAAAGTCGAATCTCGTGTTATGATTTGTAGAGGTCTCTCTTGCTAAAATTAAGCACTCAAGGCGCATGTACTAAAGTTTTAGCTTTATATAAGTATTATATGCTGACATTGCGCTTAATAAGAATTAATATTTATAAGATTAATATAATATAGCAGACATACAATGAGTAATCGTTGTCTTGTAAAAAATTTATATATAAGAAAGAAAATTAGTTTGGCTGAGCTAGAAGTTAGTTATTGTTATTTACATCCATCATACCAGAGTAGTTGGTGGAGGGGGTCATCCACTTAAGATACAATATATAACTTACAATTTCAAAACGAACAAATTTATTAATAAATATTTTATAACTGATTCTTTAATGGTACAAAAGATGAAATTGCTCAGTTTTATTGACAAAAAAACAATAATAAAGAAAGGAAGACCAATTCAAAATGATAAATTTATATTGGAAAATTAAAATATTTTTTGTTTTAGCAATACTAGTATGTGATAGGTGTCATAACCCACTATCTTGGTTAATTAGATATAAACAAACTGTAATTTTATTACTCATGCCTTTTTTAAAAAAAAATTAAAATATATGAATTTCAACCGCATTAATGATTTAAATAATTTACTTAAAATTCATGAAATATTATGTCATCTAAATGTGTTTTCATTTAAAATTAATTCGTTGGTTTGTAATTTAATTCACAGTGAAAAATAAAATTAGTTCCCATCTCCATAATATCAATATATGCTCTTATGTATGTATTTAAATATATATAAAAGCATCATTCAGCTTACATAAAAATAATGTTGAAATAATTATTTATCATGTCAAAAAGAAAAAGAAAATTATTTATTGGAATTACTGAAATAGTAACATGAAAAGAATTTCTCTACAATTGTGAAACTAATCAAATTTATGTTTGATAGGTGTTAAGAGTATTATTTTTTTAATCATTACGAAAAACATTTGTTTTAAATTAATATTTAACAACTGTGAGAAAAATAAAAGTGAATGCTAACAAAAGTTGAAGCTCACCGACATTAAAAATTAATACAAAAGACAGAAAACAAATAACATATAAATTAATATAATAGGGACAAATATGTCTAGAAAATTGTAAAATAAAGAAATAAAATCAGCCTTAAATACCATCACTTAATTCCAATACTTATATGAGATAGATCCCACAGGTTATACTGTACTATAAAAAAAGGAAATTATCTGTCAATAGGATAAAATTAGAACTTTCTACTTTATTTTGTAAATATTCTGAAACTTTCTTATATCTATTAAATTCAGTGCCTCATCAATCAATTTTGGCACTAAGACAAGCTTTAAAAAATGATCTTTTTCAAATTATTAAAACATTTAAAGTATAAATGCAATAACAAATTGTATAAAATAAACATATTTATTAAATATATAAATATTCAATATAATATCTTATTTTAGTATCTATTTCAATTCGGTGCCTAAGACAATTGCTCCACTACCTCACCTATAAAACCAGCTTTGATTATATTGCTTCCCATAAAAAATTAAATTAAATTTCTTATGAGATAAAGATTTATTTCTACTATGCCTAAATTAGATTGCTAATAAACATAGTAAAGATTTAAAGAAAATTCTTTAACAACTTTAATGCTTAGCATTTATTTAAAATGTATTTTTATTTATGTTTAAACACCTATATTTAAATTGGAACAATAAAGGGAAGGCTCAATAGTTGAAAACCAGTAAGAATCCTGAGAGTGCTAATATTATCTGCAAACAAAGTATTGTAAAAATGATAAAATAGAAACTTTATTAAAATTACTTTTGCATAAAATATTGAACACATTAGAATAAAAACCTATTTTTAATATACACCTGGGTTTCTTTTTATGTAGTAGATAGGTTCCACAGAAAAACCCTGCATTAAAAAAATCTCATAAAAATAGACTTAACTTACATTGAAAAATGTGGGATATGTTTCCGTAATTTTCAGAAATCACATAAAACCAAAGCAACAAGATAAAATTACTTTAAATTTCACATAAAAAAATATAAGGAAATAAAGTATGACTAATAAAAAATTTCAAATAATTGGAAAAAATTGATATATAAAAAAAACATTTTTTAATTATCTATTTAATTTTATTCAAAACAATGTTTTTATGTGTAATTTATTTAACACTTCTTCATACATATTTTAATCATTATTGCTATTTGACAATAGGTGGGTTCATTTGTAAACTGGTAAGAAATCAGATTTGTCACAAGAGAAAATACAATTAGCACCAACTTCAGTCTCGTGCGTGTTAATGGTTTTCTGTCAACAATGTAATCGATAATTAAACTTTGAGATGATGATTTTACTAATTGTTTATGAAGCTTGTGATATTCAAACTGTTAGAGAATGCACTTCCACAAGTGCAATGATATAATATGCTTCTATGAGTATGTTGATAATGACTAATGGTTAAATTTTCTTTTATACACATATATACATGGAAAAACTTTAAGACAGAAAAAAGTTACAAATAAAAATATTTAAGAACTTTTAAAGATACATTCTTTTTAAGTAGAAATATTTTCTACTTAAATATTTTTACTTGTAACTTTTTTCCATCTAAAAGTTTGTCCATGTATGTATGTGTATAAAAGAAAATATAAATATACACATACATAACACAGGCATACAACTATTTAGTTCTCATTGGAATTTAAAAGCTCATTCATAATTTATGTCATTAACAAAAAATGATTTTCCAATTTATTAGAAAGTTGAAGACTTTTTCCAATCATTTTTGCTGTGAAACAAACAGGTTCCACTTCTGTTTCATTATCTTTTTCTAAATCTTCTAAGATATCTAAATTTATTGCCAAACCTTTTTCCAACAGGCATTTAAAGTATGAAAAATTTAATGTGTGTATATAAAACAGGGAAATCCCAATTTTAAGTGAAATATGAACTTCTTTATCACATAAAAGAAAACTGCATGAAAAGATATTTAAAAGAAAAACATGAATCACATAACTTCAAAATCACATTAAAAAAATCTGCACAAAAAGAGACCCAGGTGTATTTCATTTAAAATTATTTTAGTGAACAAAATGTTTATTTATATAACATAAGTCTAAAACAAATATCTATACAATGAAATATAAATTTTATATTTGATGTATTTTTATATTTTAGGATTCAAGAGAGCAGCATATAATAGATGAATGAATCGTCTTGATTGTTCAAGTTCCATTAATAAAAAAACATTGTTATTAAGCATGCACATGTACATGAAATTGTTATTGGCCATTTTCTGCTGATATAAAAAACATTAAATGTTTATTAGAAAGTCATATATTAATACCTGTAAAAAAGAATAAATCGTCCTGCACTTCTAAAATATAAAATTAAATTAAAATCATCATCTAGACATTTCTCACAATATATCTTGTTATAGTTATCATACTTGTAGATATGCAGTTTGTCAAATACTGTAGATATTTTACTGTATTTTTTTTCTTTTTTTTTGAAATGATGTGAAGCAGATTGGTCTTTCCTCATTTATATTTCAGAAAGAGCATTTCTAGATAAAAATAATGCTGTTGTAAGTAATTGTTAGTTTATGGATTATACTAAATGATATGTCAATGTTACTAAAATGTGTGCTATTTGATTTTATGACATACTCCTTAAATGTATTGTTTCTATTACCGTCTTTCTACACACATTTGTTTACACTTTATACATTAATGAGAATGATGAGATTGTTTGAATTGTATATGACTGGATAGATAAAATCTCACATCATTTTATTTTAACGGAAAAATATGTATAGGTTTTAAGCTAAAGAATAAAATATTTAAAAAGACCGTAATAACATTATCTGTTTAGAACAGAGAAGAATTATTTTCATTTAAATAATGCAGAAATATATTTATTATCTTTGCATTAGTATTTGGTTTTATTTGCAATATTATTTTCTATTAAAGTTTATATTATATCTAAATCATATGCCTCTGAGTTTCAGTTTCATTTCTATTTTACTATTTAAATCACTTTGAAGGGATGTACACAAACAATATGACAGATGTATGTATATAGTTTTAGCCATATTTATTGCACATTCTCTGAAATGAACGTGAAAAGAAGAAACAATTGTTGACACATGGTTTTCTTTATTTTTTGTGATGTATTCATTTACAGTTTAGTGCATTTTAAAAGTAGTTAAATTGTAACATAATCAACATGTGCAATGTTGTACGTATTATTTTATTTAATTATAGGTCATATATTTCAGAATTTATGCTTTTCATTTATTTTAGGCCAAATATTTAAATAAATTAAAAAATGATGATTTTATATTAAAGGCTATAGACAAATATATAGGAGTAATTATAATTATAATTTGGGGTATTTATATTTAGTTTAAACATTTATGAATGACGAATTCATGCAATATTTTTGCAAGCATTAGTAATTATTTTATCCAGATATATTATACTCATGTGCATCATTCTTTTTTTCCCATTAAACATAAACATATATAATTTAGTAATAGTGAAAATTAATATTTAATTATAAATAGTATTTGGAAATGTTTATTGGCTTATATAACATAAGTATTGAAGAGCAAATATCTTAATAATTCAGTAGATTTGTTAATGTTTATAATGCAATTTTATATATTAAAATAGTGGAATAAATTGTATTTAAAAAGTTATAGAAAATGGAAGATTACAATTTGTGATGATCAAGTATTATCACTTTGGTCATTATTATTTAAATTTCACATGATCACCATTTCTTATGCTTGCTTATAACTGTTATTAAAACAGACAAAACTCTGTATACATATTGCCACTCAGTGCAAGTCAGACTAATCAATGGATGCCAGAAGGCTTTTGCATAAAATCCCCATTTAGTGCCTACTCATCCAAGGCTCCTCACTGACGAAGGCCACAAGCCAGAAACTAGTCTGGGGATATTGGATGAGTAGGCACTAGATGGGGATTTTATGCACAAGCCTTCTAGCATCCATTGATTACTCTGGCTTGCATTGAGTGGCAATATGTATAGAGAGTTTTGCCTGTTTTTATTATTTAAATTATCTTTACCTGTCTTTATTAGGATGCACATGTAATATATATTTAAAATTCCATACTTCATTTACTTATATTAGGTTCAGCAATACAATATATTGTACTATGCTGATAATAAAATAGTCTTGGCCCACAATCATAATTATTTGAATTATATAGTTAAAAAATTAATATAGGAAATAAGGCCTGGAAATGTATGTCAAAAACAAAACATATGTGTCTTAGAGAAAGACAACAGATCATAATCCAAAACAAAGCAACAATTATTGTGCTAGTATGAGATAGTGATCATGTGATGTTTAGTGGTTTAACAAATCATAATATTGAAAAATGGGCAACATAAAAAATAGTGAAGAATATGAATAGTATGTTGGCATAGAGGTTACACAAAAAAGAACACCAGTTGAGGTTTTAAAAAATATACTGGATAGAAAATATATAGTGATAATAAATGTGATATTATGGATCAGAATAAAAAGAAATCAATAAACAATGAATATATGACAGAATAGTGAAAAGTATAAGTAAAGTTAGCTAAAGGATTTAATAAAAAACAAAATTGATAGCTATAAAAATAAATTTATGATGAAGATTCATTCGAAAATCAATGTGGGAGTGCAGAGCAATAACAATATTTGAGAAATAATGAATATTGAATTTACCATAATAAATGACATGTCAAAAGATAGTGTCTCAGAAATTATTACCAAAATAAATATTAAATTAGATATCTTTGTGTTTTCTTATTAAATTCCAAACATTATGCTATTAATATCCACAACAATGAGAGAACATGCAATACATTAGGAGACATGCAAATATAATAGTAATAATTTACAAATGATGATTAGAGAAGGTTAATAAGATTTTCAAAAGTTTCTATTTAGAAGGTTTAGCACCTTAAGTTTTATTTTTTAATACATTGAAACTAGAAAACAAATTTAAAATATTTTTAGAGTAATTGTACTTGGTTTACCCTTAAATTAGATATCATCATCATCATCACAGTTGTATGGTTAATATTATGATATATGTTTGAATTTAACCATTTCTATATGATTTTATTTGTTTTATAAATATTTATTTTGATTAGCTAATGTTACATTATATTTGAGCATTCAAAAGTTTCTGTTATATTTGATGCAACCAGTTGGGTGATCTAAATATCTTTTCTCTTCTGCTCAATTTTATAAAAAACACAGACAAATTAAGTATATGGTGATGCATGAGAAATAACATGCAATAAATATTTGGAATAATAAAACTAGCATTTATCAAAAATTATATTATAAAAGCAGTAGTTTGAGTCTACAGAGACTAGATAATAGCTTAGTAAACAATATTATAGTAAAAAATAAATAAATAAATATTAAAAGAAGTATATCATGTTATTCTGGAATGGATTGCATAGAAAGAATTGAGGCTGATATGTTTATTCAATAATAGAATATACATAAAAATATTTAAGTTTGAAAATCTGCATAAGGAAAATAAGTAACATGGTAATAGTATAATTAACAAGATTATTATAAAACATTTAGGTACATATATAAAGGATTAAAAAGGTTTTTAATAAATGTGTTTTACCAGTTCTTACTTATGGATCCGAGACTTGGACACTTATTAAAAGAGCAATATAGAGACTTCAGACTACTCAAAAAACTATGAAGAGATGCATGTTAGAAATAACAAGAAGAGATCAAAAAGACAATACATGGGTAAGAGAACAAAAAGGTATTACTGACATCATTGAAAGAATTAAAAGACTGAAGTGGAGTTGGGCTGGACAGATGGTTAATTGAAATCTTAAACAGGATTCCAAGAGATTGTAAAAAAAAAGCAGAAAAAAATTACATATGAGATGGATGAAATAAGAAAGTGTGCAGGGGTGATATGGAGAAAAGAGGCTAGAGATCAGAGAAGATGGATTGAAATTGAAGATATTTTTATCCTGCAATGGAATGATAATGGTTGATGATGATGATAGTGATAAGAATTAACACATTCAGTAACAAGAAGGGCGGAAGCACAATTAAATATAAATCTGTAACACAAGGGTCAGTACAGCCAACAGAATCAGAGCTAAGAAAGCAAGAATCCATTAAGGCAGTTCAAAAACTTTTATAAAAGAAACCAATCACATTTAATAGTGAAATGCTATATGGTATGAAAGAATTTTAAAAAGAATTTATGAAACAAATGCATTTAAAAAATGAAGAAATGCAGCAAAGAGATCAGGGAATGCTGCTAAAAGAATTAAAAGAAATCTAACTAAAGCATGAAAAAAAGTTTAAAGAAAATTAATAAAAAAAAGAGAGAAAGTACGAAAGATTATAAGCAACATGAAGTTGAAAATAGCAACAGAAAATGAAATATATAGAAAGAAAATTACATACTAATTTAGGGGAAATGGTCCAAGATTTTCTTGAATCTAGTGAAAATACAATAAAAGAAAGTATTTATGGTGTAGTAGAAAGAATAGAAATATTGAAAGTGAGAAAACAAGTGGAGATAGATGATGATCAAATTCAAAATTCACTAGTCAAAAAATAAAAAATTTAAAGACAAAATTCACAAGAAATTCTGAAAAAAGTAGTCCCCTTCATAAATAACAAAAAAATGGATTGTGCTAAGATGAAGAAAGATACATGAAACTAGCTTATAGAATGGACACAATAATCTAATGAAGATAGCAAAAGTGATATTATGGGAGATATCAAACCAAAAAGAGCTATTAGAATACAAAAAGAAATCAAAAAACACCAGAAAAATTATGGTCTTTAGCTCTCTTAATCAATTCCTCAAAATGTAGGTGTTCAGAAGCAAGACAGAAGAGACTCCTATAAAATGCCTTGATAGTTTGAAAAATTATTTCCAATTGAATCAGTTAATAGAAAGAGAAAAAGTGCCAATTTTCTATAATCATTTACAAGAACCTGATAATGAATGGTAGAATTCATTAATAAAAATCCACCTCCACCCCCATTCTTGATACATAGTGCAAATTTTGAACAATTTTTGGTCAGAAGAGTGCTAGGAATGAGTCAGGTATCAAATTATAAGAAAACGTTTTGCACAAAAGGCAGTGGATGTTATACCCAATTTATTTGAAGGCAGCTATCAAAATTTAAAATGTATGCATGTGGCATGACAGAAAGTTCAAATCATCAGGATTATTTAACATAATTTAGTTTTTGTGTCAAATAGATGATCAACAAAGACTAAAATCCCATAGACTAATTATCTGAGTTTTTACATGCCACTGACAAAAGCATTCATAATCACAAAATTACAGGTGATGAGGATTATAAATTTATCACATCCAATAAGCAATTAAACAAACTGAGGACTGAATGAACTATTGGATGTATTAATGTAAGTGACAATCAAAAATTTTGATTCTATAAATAGAAACAAAAGAGAAAAAACACTGGTAACAGAGATAGAACATGCCCAAAAATAAAATAAGCACTTTAGGAAAATCCCCCAAAATTCACCATGTTTAAGAATTAGTACTGGATTAGAAAAAGAAATAGACTCAGAAAATGAAAAGAATTGGATTCAAACTGCATGAAGAAATCAGCACTGACCCAGAAGATAGCAGAACATATTTCAAATCAATTTGCATGAGGATCACCAATGCAAAACTATTTAGAGATGTGAAACTTGATTATATAAAAAATAAAAAGTGTTATTCTCCATTGATCCTTGATCTGTTAAAAGTATAAATGATTTAAGAAAAAATTAATAGTAATGTGTTAACATTTAAAATATATTACAATTAAAATTATAAAAATGTAGAAATTACCAACTTGCTAGATATTGAGAGGGACTTTTATTGGTAATATTGAAAAAATAGTAATAATTTAAGTGATAAATATATGTGTCAATCGATATGAAATATACGAGCAGAATAGTTAGATTAATTTCTCCTGAAAGAAAAAAGAAGTCTATTAAAGTTTGTTTGATATGTTTATTTTTTAACGATGTATTATGATTTGATCATGTATGTGAGACACTATGCTTTCATGTGATGTTTTGAAGTGGATATTATTTCAGGTAGTGCCACAACACAATTTTGTCAAGTAGTTTATTCACTTACCTGTAGAAAGGCTGAAATTATTCAAAATATTGCATTTGGAATGTTTGCTGAATTTATCAGCTTTTAAATTCAAAAGGTAGCAATGCCTAATTTCCAAGAGCTATATTTAGCAGCCTCTAAGACTAAAAAAGAGCCAAGCTTTATAATGAACTATTTTGTGTTGTATGTAGCTTAACATAATTCAAATTGAGATAATTTTTTCTAATGTTCATGCTTCATTGTATATCTTAATATTCTATGGTTGAATGTTTTATGAAACCTAAAGTTGAAATCATATTCATAATTATTACAGTTAATTGTCAAACAAATCTCTTAACAATAAAATTTCAGACTATGTATTTTGTTTATTTATGCATTGATATATTCGTAAAACAGCATTTATGAAATAAATAAACTGAAGTTCAATTTTGTATTAGATCTATACATAAAAATATTATACTGTTCCATTGTCTCCTTTTAAAGAAAATTAATTATAACAATATAAATAATTGCAGCCTGAATTACTTATATTTATAAAACTACACATTTCAAGAAAACGAAAGTCTGACAGGGTGATTGATAAATGTATAATTTACTGGGTGTGTTTGTGCAGGTACAAAATACAACACACTCACGCCTTCATTTAAAAAATAGGTGTTTAGATGTTAGGCTTGCCATAAAAATCGATAGCACAAATACATTTAATTAATAATATCTATTAATGTTTGTATTTTTATTATATATTGTTTGAATTACGAAGTCTTTTTTTAGTGCAAATAAATTTGTTTTTTGTTGTTGTTTTTTTTTTTCAAATAAAATAAAAAAAGATTTTTAAATATTGACATTTTCTTTTGATTAATGTGTTTTCGATTGTTTGATGCCAAAAAATAAATTGTTAATTTGATTATCAATTAAATCATCATAGAAGTTGCAATATAAGAAATAAGTATTATAAGTTTTAAATTCATATTCTACTGAAACTAATTGTTAAAATAAAATTCAAATTTTAAGATTTTTTTTATTTTTCAGTTATCATGGGTGATATTTCATGGCAGGTCCACATGCGATAAGTACCAAAAAATTAAAAGAAAATATTTTGCAAAAGTAAAACCATAAAAAGAGTTATAACTCATATTGTGTAAATAGGGGGAGGGGTGATTTTATAATAAGTGAATTTAATTTGTGCACTTTATGTAAATATATAGAATTTGGTAAGAGATTACAAAGGAATAAGTTGTCTTTTCTAATAGCAAATTGAATGGCAATCTGAATAAATTATTGAAAACTGTGGGTAACTAAAATTTAAAATATTCTTGAGCAATTTTAGACAAAAACTATTGGTTTATTTATTTATACAAATAATGGCATAATTTAAGAATAGATGTAAAATTATTTGTTGCCACATTCTCTACAATTACTAAGATGTTTTCAGATTAATCCGATCCAACTGTTGTTTGGACAAAATCATTTGAGTGCAGCAAAGTGTAAAAAACTAAAAACAAATGGGGTTTAAATAGGTTAGAAATAAACAACTAGAGCAGTGTAGTCTATTCCAAGCCATAGTATATAAAGTAGTATTATGCAGTAATCTTCTGAAAAGAAGATAAACCACTAATTAAACACTTTTCTACCAGTAATTTGAATTGCTATGTCCTGTTGACATTTGGAAGTATTTTTAATACTAAGATCCACCATTACAAGTATAATGCTAGCTTGCAGCACCAGTAGAAACACTCAAACTGATGCAGTTGGATTCAAAGATTAATACTGAAGCTTGTTACAATAAACTATTGCCTGCTTTAATCATACCATAAGGAAAAAAGTTGACTGTGCTTTAAGACTTACCAAGACTTGTTGTCTACTTTATCTAATGATACTAATGTTCAAGGAGGGCAATATTGTCAAGGATGAAGTAATAAACACTTATTTATAATTATAGTATCAGAACAATATCTGCAAAAGCCATGGTTTTAATC
Organism: Epiperipatus broadwayi; assembly: GCA_028023455.1. Classification (NCBI taxonomy): domain Eukaryota; kingdom Metazoa; phylum Onychophora; class Udeonychophora; order Euonychophora; family Peripatidae; genus Epiperipatus; species Epiperipatus broadwayi. Next base: position 4,140,892 of record JAQFVV010000109.1, read on the forward strand.
TTTTCAAACTTTACACATGGTAGGAACTTATCAGTATATTTGCCATAAGGCTTTATATTTAAAATATCTCTAAAAATTATTATTTTTATAATCATTAATATTTTGCATTATTTTTTGTTATATCTAGTAAAAGTTGCAATTATATAAACAATTACATATATTGTTAATATATTTTTATGATTAATCAATTTAATGTGGGATTTTTTTATTGAACTCACTTCAAACATTATGCTATTAATATTCATTGTTATTAATAACCACAACCATGAAAAATTATGCACTTTGTTGGAGAACATGCACGGATAGAAATAATAATTTTATAAATAATGATTATCAGGTATTTATAAATTTTCCAAAAGTAAACTTTCTATTTAGAAAATTTGGTACTTTAGTTTCATTTTTTATATTGACATTAGAAAAACAAATTAAAATACTTTTGAATAAATGTACTTGATTTAACATCCAGTGCTAGATTATGAGTCCTCATTATCAGAGATGTTTGTTCAATATTATGTTATATATTTGAATTTAACAATTTTTCTTTGATTGTATGTTAACTGTTTTATAAGTATTTATTCTTGTTCACTCAATGTTCTGTTATATTTGAAACATTCCGTCAAAATTTACATATTTGGCACAAACTATCATGTGGTTGAACATTGCTCCCATTTTTTCGACTTCATTTCTCTACAGTCACATAATGTACTGAATATAAAAGCATGGAAAAATTGAGCATGTTGTGATGTATAAGGAGTAAATTGCAATAAATATATAGAAAGAAAAATAAGATTAGCATTTATAAAAAATATATATACTAACAAAGAAAAGCAGTAATTTGAGTCTAAATATGCAGGGTAATGTTTAGTAAATGTCATTTTATTTAAAAATAAATAAAAGAATATTAAGACAGGTATATCACATTATTGTAGAGAGAATTTCTTAGAAAGAATTGAGATTGGTGTGTTTATTCAATAATAGAATATATATATATATAAAATATATATATATATATATATATATATATATATATATATATATATATATATATATATATATATATATATATATATATAAAGATGTATAATTTGTAAATCTGCTTTAGAAGGATAAGTAATAAAGTAGTAGCATAATTAATGAGACTATTATAAAACATTTACGTGTTTATATAGATGATAACATGTTCAATAACAAGAACTATGGAAGCTCAATCAAATATGAAACCATCAGCAACACAAAGGCTAGCACAGCTAACAGAATCAGAGATGATAGAGTCAATAATCTGTTTAGACAGAGTGAAAACCTTTAGAAGAGGTATCAGGGATATTTAATAGTAAAAGTATGTGTATTTATAAATAAATTTTAAAAAATATGAAAGAAATGCATTTAAAAAATGAAAAAATGCAATAAAAATTTGAAGAAAACAAAATAAAAATAAAGAATTTATGATAGAAATGCATTTAAAAAATGATGAGACTCAATAATGAAGTCAGAAAATGCTTCTAAAAGAATTGAAAGAAATGATGTTAAAATATGGTGAAAGACAATACAATTTTAAAAAAGAAACAAATACGAAATAGAAAATTTAATGGAAGTGCAGCAAGAAATCAAAGAAAAGTTTAAACTGATATAAGAGACAAAAAGCAGCATAAAATTGGAAATATCATGTCAAATACAAGGCCAGTTATAATAGAAAGCAGAGTGTATGTAATGATGTAGAGAATCCAAAAATCTATTGAATATTGGATATGAGAAAAGAAATGAAAAGAGATGATGATCAAATTCAAAATGTATCACTCAAAAACTCCAAAAAGTCAAAAGAAGATGCGCAAAAAACAGAAAACAAGGAGTTGGTATCATATGTAGGCAAGCTAATTTTATTGGGAGACAAATTCATTTCATTTAGACATATGAAGTCTGATGAAATATTTATGGATTGAATGGGAAAAAAATGTGTATAAGCTAAAACTTTATTTTCTATGTTTATATTTCATAGATAGCTTTATGAAGTAAGCATCAAGAGTGATATAGAGCTTTTTGTTTTTAATTGGTTCAAAATTAAATACCAGTTGAAAGCAAAAGCAAAAACATTTTCTTCTTTGATCATAGATTTAAATTATGCTGATGATTATGTTATTTTTAATAATGTAAAAGTTAGCCTATTGAATGTTCCTATCTTTTTTAATGCAATTTATAACCATTTTAGTTTAATTATTAATAATCAAGAAACTCAACTTCTTTATGAATAAAAACCTTTAGCAATATTTAGCTTGGATAAATTATTAGCTTAAATGTAACATTTCCTCTAAACTTATGAAAATAATTCAATATATATCTACAAATAAAATGCTAACATCACAAACCTTGAAACAAACATGAATTCACATCAAGTGCTACTCGATCTACAACTATTAAATATAAAGTCAGGTATCACTACCAAAGGCTATAAGCTATAAACTAATCCAAAGATGTAAATAGTATAGGACTGGATATAAATTAAATAAGAAATACCATCTATTACATATCATTAATCAAAATCCAACAGAAATGAACCATGAAATAGAATAAATTGTTTTGGAAAAAGAATAGTACTGTATAAATTGAAATTTATTTTGGTTTTATATTGAGGCTCAATCAGTATTGGATGCAAAACAATTTGTTGGAAAATAATAGAACATAAAAAAATGGCATCAACTCATCCTGAAATCATCTTACTCAGTAAATGAGTTTTTTTCTATTGTTAAATGTCTAATTTAAGTCACAAGTAAAATCTAAAAATAAATCTTGACTTCAAACCTTTTATATTAATAAAAATTAGAAATTTTATTAGTATTAATATTATCATTGATATTAGTAATAATATTATTGTAATTATTATTAAATGACTTACTTTTAAATACTGTGGAACAGATTCATACCGATTGTAGGGTCTGCCCCATGGATTCCAATCATAGTCATCTCTCTATTATGTTTTAAAAAAAAAAAGTAAATAAATACATCAGTATTAACACTTGAATATATGTCAAAAATTTAAATCAAGTTTTACTTTTTAAAGACATTTAATAATTCTAGTTAATGGAAATTAAAAGTAAAGTATCTTCATAACAAGTTTTCAAACAATATACTATAATGAACAGCTTATAAATGTTTAAGTTATTTAAATTTATTTAATAAATTTGGGCATCATTGACATTAAACATCAAGAAATAGATCAGCATATATGATAGTGATGATCACTATACAGCCATTATTTGCAATGTCAGGCTAAATCATATAGAACATAAGTTATTCCCAAAGAGATGGATATGGGATAAATATGAGGACCAGACAATTTTACACACAAAGAAGTTTACACATTTTTAAAAATAGAAAACAATAAGTTTATTTACAGAGTATCATATTTGTTAGACAAAATATGTACTTTTCTCTAAATATGACTACATCATAAAAATTTATGTAATTTGTTTTTTATATGTAACTTATTTTTGCTTTAATAAGTCATTTCCTTATTTTTTAACTTTTATTTTGTTTGGTCCAAAAACAATAATAGTTATTTATAAAGTGTGCAAGATTTGTTTTGATTTATTTTTAACTATCAGCCTTTCAATTATATCTTATAATGCAATTTAGTTTTATGATCAAAGATATTTGATGTAGAATAAATCCCTCACCTTTAATACATCCTGGATAAAATCCTACATATAGCAAACTCACAAAGACAATATATTTATATCATAAACTTCATGTAATAGTCACATACATATCTTATATGGAATAATTTTAATCAATATTCTTTTCTGCCAAGAATAATTTTAGAGAGTGACCAGTTTAAGTATAAATGCTCATTTAATAACTCAATTTATTTATAATAATAGATGTTTTAGTCCAATCACTAATTTAATAATAATCCTACTCATGAGGTACTTTGGATGTGATATCAAATTTACAAAATCAAAACATGAATAAATTCACCATACAGATATACAATACTTTTACCATTCCACAGTGATGTAACAACTGTATTTATAAGTTTTACATAATTAAATGGAAGCCGAATTTACATAGAAATGAACTTAATTAAATTTCAAAATAAACCTTAAAATTTATACTGTACTCATTGTTTTTAATCCTTAACACATACTTTACTCATTTTACAAATATGCATTCTTTGCATGCTTAAAATGAATATTACACTTTTGATTATAGATAATTTTTATACATTTTCTGATAATTTCATATTAATAAAACTTTTCTCAAAGAAAATAAAATTTTAACAAGTCCCATCATATATATAATGAAAGCAAGGTGAGTGTAGTTTTTTTAAATAACAAATTTTGGCTATTTTAAAATGCAGCTAATTTTTTTATCATTCACTTCTCACATTAATCACTCAATTAAAGTAACACTATATAAGCTCTCTATGTATAATTAAATATAATTTGTTAAAATTAATTATACTCCAAGAAGTAAAATAAAACAAAATACATAATACATTAATGTAAGTCTAAATAGTTTTTGTAAACTTATGCAGCAAAAGTTCTATAACTAGATATCTCTACAGTTTATTGTCAGAATTTTTTGTGGACTAATATTTCTTCCATGATGGTTTCCATTAATTGATTTCATTTATAATGCCGTTCCTTTCCTTATAAGTAACTATAATGCCTTTATAAAACTCTGTATTTTCAATTTGGGGTTTAGCCAATTTAATTATAGTTTTCTTCAAAAATAGCTTAGTCAAGTTCAACAGAAATCCAGATTAGACTTTCAGACAGTTGCCATTTCCCCCCTCTTTTCTATTCTGTCATCTTAATGCAGCTTATATAAAGCAAAAATCCAAACTGACCAATTTCTATAAAATTATATATATATATATATATATAGAGAGAGAGAGAGGGGGGGGGGTTTAACCTTGTGTTTTAACACTTTTGATCTCATTTTTCACACTTTTGATAATCCTTTATTTCCACATCTTTATGCTCTCATTTTATTTTAATTGCAAAAATTTTAATACTTAATAAATTGAACTTTCAAAACACTGAAATTATTAAATTGCTTAAACCTTTCCCTTGTTTACAAATCTCATATCTCAAAACAGGTTTAAATTTTTTAAAAAAAATTTAATTATTCAATGTTTCTTTAAACTTTAGTATAATTAACTGAATTGTTTATTATTATATTCCATACATTCTTTTAATCTTTAACAGAGAAACATTTCTAATGTAGTTTACATAAGCTAGTTTCTCTTAAATTTAAACATTTTTAACAAACCTACTACATTATTTAAGATTACTTTATAGTATGACATTTAATATTTTTTTCTAATATTTAAATATATCTATTGTTATATTTTAACACTTTTAACTTTTAGCAATCCTCACAACTCTGAAGACCATTTTATAACCATGTGCAAGACCCCATTGCTGACAGTGAAATTAATAAGTCATTACTCATTTTAAATACTTAAACTTTTAAACAAAAAATGATTGTACTTGTAATAAATTTTCTTTTCCATCTGGCATTGTGTAAGTTTTTTATCTAGCTTATTGGTCATTCATATAGTGTTAATTTATCCTGAGTTGAGATTAACTTTTATTTGGATATTTTCTCTTCTGTGGCAATTCTGAAAAAGTTTTAATTATCATTTTACTATTCTGTACTAAATAAAACTGATATTCACAGGGTTTTTTTCCTGATCAATTTCCTTTAAATCCTGTGCATTAATATTCATAATAGATATATAATCAAAGAGTTTTTACACACAAATTTGATATTTAATTCAAGAAGTTAAATTTTTTATTCAATGCATTGATTGGCATCAATTGCACATCATCTGATTTTTGTAATACCTTCAACTTTGTTTGGTTTTGCACACACACTAGCTTTTGATTCATTTGCTTTTATTCTTTCACTATCTTTTTATTCTATTCTTTTAATCCATCTAATTTTTTTCTAAGTTTTCATGATTATCCTCTCATAATTACATGTTCAGTTTTATCTGTCCTTGCACACATTCTATTTCTTTTAATAGTTTAATGACTTTCTCTTATTTGAATTTATCAGATTTATTATTCATTTTGATATTTATATAATAAAACAAATTATTTCTTTTCATATTAGCTGCAGAATAATCTAGTTGTTAAAGATAAATTTAGCAAAATTAAATTTATTGTAAGATTTATGTACATTAAATGATCATGTGATAAAACTTAAGACCTTTTCACAATAATAGTATAAATTTTTAATTTTCATTGGATATAATTATAAATGAGGAAAAAAGTGAATATTTTTTTCTTATGTAAATAAGTCATTTTTATATAGTTATTTTTGAAAAAATAAAACAAAAAAGATTAGCATTTGGGACATAAATAGAATATTAAAAAAAAGACTGTTATGTATCTATAAATAAATTAAAAGTTATTTATTAATTAATGTATAAATTGAATATTTATTTTTCAAAAAAATAAAAATCAAGAAAATGTTAAGACCCTTACCTCTGAAAAAAATTAAGCAATTTATTTGAAAAATAAACTAAATCTTGTTTCTAAAAAGTAAATCAAATGATTATAGTTAAATACAGATATTTCTGAAATACTTAAGTAATTTAAAGGAAGATTGATATCAGAATTATTTTTAAAAAACATAGAAGTTTGAAGACAGTAAAATTAATAGAGCTTTGAGTAATGATGAGTTCAGCAGTCAGAGATCAGCTTAAAATTCCAATGTTAAATTGATCTCACTCAAAGTAAAAAAAAATGTGATTTTTTAAAAGCAGTAAATTTTGGAGTTTATTAGAATCATGTACTAACTTTTACTAAAAGCATATCATTACTGAATCAACTACATAACCAATTTCACTAAAAAAAATGTAGAAGGAAAATATGTTTGATAAAAACTTTGAACTAGTCTTATGTATTTTAACCACTCAAAATAATGACTGGCTCAATTTATGCTAACCTGAAATGTAAATAAAAATTAAACTGAAATCCTGGATTTACAACAAAAAAATAGAAAAGGCTAACTTAAAATAAAAATAATTGTTAAACTGAAAATCTAAAACTATGAAAGGCAAAAAAAGGTAAACGGATAAAAAATAATTAAGAAAAGTACAGGGAAAACACTAAGCCCATGAGATTGACTAAACTATATCTACAAGCATTTATATAAAGAGATGCTCAACTAAGCGACTACAGAAATACTAAATGAAAAAATTCATAGTTTAGGTATTATAGTGTACACCTAAGATTTTATAAATATAAATTTATAAAGAAAATGATAATTGGAAATGTTGAATAATTTTTTTGTAGTTTATGTTGAAAATATTTTTTACTTGATTAAAATTGTGTGACATCCTCATTTTTAAAAGTAAAAAATGATAAGGATTTAAGTTAAATTTATTTTTCCTTTCTTTTTTATACAATTTTGATTATTGTAAGGAAATAATTCATATAAATTAAATATTGATTATTTTTAAAAAGTTAGAAGGGAACAATATTTATATATTAGATGAAATTATGTGTACTACCTGAACAGGATTGGGTATTAACATTCAGATTTTAGCATTATCATTTTTTAAATTTTTTATTAGTTAACTTTATTATATAATTTCTGAAAGTATTATTTCTGATGTCTTTCTTCTTCTAGCTATATATTCTGTGAATTAACATTGTGGGTGGCTGATTTCATCATAGTGCTGCACTTGAAGGGATTTGCAGGTTATCCAAATGAATTAATAATACCATGATTTCTCTTGATCACAATCTCTAGGGTTTTTGAAATTCCAAAGCTAGTTTGGATATAACAGTATTTGTAATATATATGTATATATATGTGTGTGTGAATGTAGATGATCGTTTTCTGTAAAACTATTTGGATGGGGTTTAAATCATGTGACCTTTAAAATCATCATATTTTCTTTTATAAATGTGATAATTAGTTTTAGTATCTGATAGCCCAGAACATTGATAATGATCAGCATTAGATTTTATATTATGTCACTTTTATCTTCAGTCACAAATAATAACTACTGATTTTTTATCATTATTGCTGATGAAGTCATATTATCACTTATCCATTGCTTATTATTTACGTTCATATGCTCATTCTTTGCTCATTTTCTATGATAAGTTAAAACAGAAATGTTTTTGATGATGGTGATTTTCCATTATCCTGTATATTCCTCACTTTGTTCCATCATAATATATACATGTATTATACGAATATTTTACATTAAACTAAAATTTTAATACGGTTGATCGATGAGAATAGATATCTTTAAATTGTACTTTTTTTTTAACTTACCATAGCCTACACACATAAAACTAAAGGGAGGAAATTTGATTATATATATATTTCTAATAATAAAAAAGATCGTTAATTATATGTTTAACTTACTATATATATAATGACTAAGAATTTATATAAAAAGAACACTGGAAATCATTTTATTTTAGTTACTATAAGACAATAATAATATAATATTTAATCTGCAAATCAAAGCTTATTTATCTATCCTAACTAACAAATATTTTTAATTTATGATCATCATCTAAATTAAGATATTTACCTAATGCATATCCTTGCTAAATCTCCCTACCTTCGTTACAGTAGCTTATTGCAGCAAGCATATTGGAAACAGCAGTCATAAAGCAAATATCAAATATTATGTAGATAATCATAAATAAACCTCACGATGAAATCATAATGTAACCATCAAAAAAAATTATATTCGCAAATATTTATTATATCCAGAATAAAATAAATAAATGGATGTTGAAAACCATGGGTAATTAAAAACACATAACTTTATTACAAAACTGTGCACACAAAAAAATTTATGTAAAGAAAATAAACAATAGAAACGAATATTATCTTTAAAATTTTCATTTAAGTGATATTACAAAACTTTATTAAACCTCCCTTGAAAGTGAAATTTTTATATTTTTTCAATAAATAAAATAAATATACTGGAACTTATTATATCTGAAGATAATTTTTGCTTTAGTATGTGAATTTATTTATACAGGCTTCAAGCACATATCTAAATCACACACCCCAATTATTCATCATATTTGTTAGTTATTATATGTGATATTGGTTGATGCAAATATTTAATTTTTAAAATTGGCCGATATTTTAAATGGAGACATTAAATTAATTATCTCTCAAAGATTTTCTAAAATATTTGCATTGTCATAAAAATAAAAAAAATATTATTTTTTATTTACACATCCTGCATTATATATAAAGTGAATATTAATTTGCTTATGTATAGCTTTATCATAACTAACATAGATCACTGATAATTATGCATAAAATATTTATCATTTAAATTTACATAGTAGATTCACTACATCCTTTAATGTAATATTTAATATAGATAGGATTGACTATACTTTCTTTAATAATTATATCATAAGGCAATGGTAATTACTTATTCTAGAAAAAAATATCTGGCCAATTTTTTAAAATATATTTTCGTATAAAAGTAATAATTTTTAATAGGTATTAAAATATGTATTAATAGAAAATTAATAATTAATATTTGTGGTTTTTTTTCCATTCACACATATCTATTTTGAGAAACATCAATGATGCTATCAGTCTAAAGCAACAGAGTAAAAATTATTATCTTTAATTATTCTATCAAGTCTGACACATATTAATAAAATTGTGTTTTTTTAATTGAAAATGTTAGCATTGAAATTTGCTAGCATTAAGCAAAATAAAATATAACATCGTTTTTACAACTATTTTAATCTCAATAAAATAAAATAACAAAACGGTAACATTTGCATTATATTATTTTATTTACTAATTATTGTAAGATTTTTTCCCCTCCAGTCTGACAGTATTTTCCAATGAATGAAATAATCATAAAATTAAACTTGAGCAGAGTATTTATATGTTTGAAAAGAAAAAATTTAATATGTGTGTTAAGAATCTGAGACTTAGATGCTTAACAGAAGAATAATTTGACACATTAGATCACTCACAGAATTATGAAGAGATGTACATTATGATTATGGAGATACATATGTTAGGGAGAAGAGATAAAAAGTAAAATAGATGCATGAAAAAACAAGAAGATATCACCAATGTTTTTCACAGAGACAAAACTCCATACAGTAGTGCCACTCAGTGCAAGCCAGAGTAATCAATGGATGCAGGAAGGTTTGTGCATAAAATTCCTATCTGGTGCCTACTCATCCAATATCCCCAGACTAGTTTCTAGCTTGTGGTTTTCATCAGTGAGAAGCCTTGTATCTGAGAGCACCTGCACTTAGGTCTTAGGATCTAATGCAACCCTTCAACAGCCATTTTACTTTTTAGCTAACTATAAAGCTTTGAGTACAAAATGAAAACACAATAATGTTTTCAAGCAAAGCTCATTAGCTTATATAGTTGTATAGATCTGAACTCAGTTCAGCATCCATACTTTTTGGTGTCTTTAATAACCATAGTCACTGTAATCCTATTAGGCAGGATTGATATTAAACCATCAAACATCACATGATTATCATTCTTTATGCTCATACAAGCTGTTTTTCACAGAGGAAAATATCTCCATATAGTAGTGTTACTCCATGCAATCCAGAGTAATCAATGGATGCAGGAAGATTTGTGCATAAAATTTCTATCTAGTGCATACTCATCCAATATCCCCAGACTAGTTTCTAGCTTGTGGCTTTCATCAGTTAGGAGTCTTGGATCTGAGAGCACCAATCCTGCCCAATAGAATTATGGTGACTTGTTGTTAAAGAACCAAAGACACTGAAATGTATGGTTGCTGAACTGAGTTCAGATTGATACAACTATACAAGCCAATGAGCTTAGCTGACAATTTTGTCAGGTGAGTGCTGGAGGGTTGCATTAGATCCTAAGATCTAGGTACAGTACCCTCAGATGCAAGGCTTCTCACTGATAATAGCCATAAGCTAGAAACTGGTTTGGGGATATTGGATGAATAGCCATTAGCAAATCTTCCTGCATCCATTGACTACTCTGGCTTGCACTGAATGGTGCTACTCTATGGAGAGTTTTACCTCTGTAAAAAAAACAACTTGTCTAAGCATAAAGAATAGTGATTATATGATGTTTGATGGTTTAATTATGAATGTTATTACAGAGGTTAAGAAACTGAAATGGAGCTGGGCTGGAGCTATTACTTGAAGACATGATAATACATGGATATATAAAATTTTATACTAGAGCCCAAAACATGATAAAAAAAAACTAAAAAGAGATCACATATGAGATGGATGAATGAAATAAGAAAGTTTGTTGGTATGCTGTGGAGAAAAGTAACTAAATATTATATAAACATAACTAAACTTGTAGAGAATCTTTATCCTGAAGTAGATCAATAATGGTTAAAAACAATGATGATGATCAGGTTCTAAAAGTATGCCAAGCAGCTTTTTTGGAAGTGTCATTCTTTTTATCTTCTTATAAAGTTTATACATATATCTGGAATTTCACTAACCTATATATCTGAAACATTTTTTGTGACAACTACATGTAGTATTTGTAATAAAAAGAGAAGCCGAGAGGTTATCGCAGCTGCCTTGCAAGCAAGTAGTTGGTTGCAGACAGTTGTGGGTACACGTCCCGTCAGATGCTATGACATATGAAAAAAAAAAGTCATATATAAAATGATGAAATTAAATTATAACATTAATACAATAAATATATTAATTTTTAAATATAATCAAATTACATTTTTATTATAAAGTAATTTTGGGATTAAAACATTAATAGACTTCTCATTCCAAGTGTGTATTTTTTAGAAATTAGCAACTTCTATAACATCTAAAAGGAATTTTATTTATTTATTTTTTCCATATCTCAAAGCATCAGCCGGGAAGCGAACCCATGACAACTGTCTCAAGACACTGCTTGCAAGGCAGCTGTGCTGACCTCTCGGCTACCAACGCTCGACAGGGAAATCAGCAACTAAATAGAAAGTTTATTAATGATTTAAACTGGATAATTATTTTTAAATTTATATTTCTTTATTACTATGAATAAAGATATAAATTTTAAGCATATTTTTTTTGCTTTCATATAACTTTTATACATCTAAAACTATATGAATAATTTGACATTTTGTCAATATATGTATGAATTCATGAGTGAAAGGCAATAATTCACTTAACAGAAATATTTACATTCTGGTCAGTATTCAATCTCTATCCCATTATTATTTTAAAGTATCACTATTTGCATACGGATAAGTATGGTCTCAATATTTATAACATGGACCACTAAACTTTTTATCTCAATGACTAATTTGATAATACTATAAAAATCTGGAGATTCCCAATGAAAGATTTGATAATATATATTTTAAAATCTGTTTTATAAAAGGCTTTTGAATATTAATAATTGTAATAGTGTATAATAAAAAAATTTAAAAATTATTGAACCTATGTATATTTTTGTTTCAATTGTATTATTAAAAAAAATTTGTCATAAATATCGTCTTTTTTTCATAGACTATAGTTGATTTTTTAATATCATTTAAACATTTTTCATTTACACGAACGCATGCACAACATTCCGAAATATATTATTTTTTTATCCATAATTATAGTGATATGAAAAAAATTATCAAGAAATTACTTAAGCCTTTCAACATAATTTCTAATAATAATAATAAAACTTTAAATAAAGAAAATATTTCATTTTTAATACGAGTCGCAGCATTTAAAACAGTTCTAGGACGTTAAATACGTCAAGTTGTATTTTAACATAATTAAATAGTTTATTATAATAATTTAAATTAAAATAATTCATTATCTATTTTGTAAGAATCGAACTCAGTAATCGATTATTCTTTTTTTTTATAAAAATTTATGTTTTATATCTAGATGAGAATAGGAATAGTTTTAACATAATTGGTAAATTCTAAAATACTTACGTAACAAAATACTATATGGATTCCTACTATAAGATGAAAAATTAAAGACAAAATCATTTTGATATGTAAGTCAAGAGAAATAAACGGAAATCTTTTATCAACTTTATACACTTGTTGAATTACTTTTTACGAAGCGGATGTCCATATACATCGAGTATATATAAATTTAGAAAATAGTCTATTATTTTTAAGATTACTGTTTTAAAAAAGTCATTAACAACATTATGTATATATTGCAGTATAAGCTACAGTTGGCCTCAAATATTGATATATGGATGTGTAAGAGAGAGAGAGAGAAATTGTATCAAATACATTTCCCCGCATGTCAATTGAATAAATTTATTTTAGAAATTAAATAATCAAATTTTTTATTAAGATAAAATTAAAATTGACCCAGAAACCCACGGATTTAATTAATTAAATGGATACAATATATATGAAAAAGAAAAAGGGTTATTTAAATAGTGATACATATTTAGTATTTTGATAAGTAAACATTTTAAATAAAGGATTAATAAATACCAACATAATTAACAATAAAATCAAACGACATAGTAAACTACTGTACTTAAATAAAGTACTATAAGAATTTTTTCTACAGTACAGGCTTTTTCATATCTGCACTCCAATATGTAATATATAGGGGGTATGAACTCAGACTTTCACATGACCCTCAACTGTCTACAATATCTTATACTGCTGACACACTTAATCACACACATGTGTGTCAGCAGTATGAGATAGCATAGATAGTTGAGGGTCATGTGAACGTCTGAGTTCAAACCCCTATATTTTAAATAAAGTAAATATAATATAGACAAGCGAGAATTCAATGTGCCAGAAAGATGTAGGATTTTAAAAACCAGTGATTGAGATGGCAGTATAAAAAAAGCTTAAAATCTTTTCTCATTGCTCTTGTTTTAATTTGGGCTTTCTAATATTTTTTTGTTTGTCATTGGCCACTTTTTAAAGCCAAAATCAAACCAGTATACCAAGGTGAAGTGGGATAATGCTGAAACACCCAGAGGAAGTAGTGATACATTAACCAGCAAAAAACATCAATATTTTGGAAAGATCAAAAATATGATCTCATATATAGATATCTTTGTGATGCAGGCTAAGTCCCCAGAGTGTGATTGCATGTCTATCTGATCTTGACATAATGTAGTTAACAATCATCAAGAGAATACATTGAACCAGAGTTAAAATTAAGCTTAACACTTTTTGAACGAGATTTGCTGTTATCTGAGATATCTGTTTACCAAAGGCTCATCTGCTAAAATCACACAATAAAAATGAATCAAGAAATCAAAAAAGAATATTGAATCTAACTAGTGAAGATGGAAACTGTTTAAAACTCAATCCAACTCTAACCTTGGAATCATCTCAAGCATTAAAACCGAAAGTGGACCAGAAACAATCAAAAAAAAAATAATGACAGTGTAAGCTATATGAATTTATTCAGCTCATCATAACTGTACTGACCCATTATCTGTCTAAACTGAGTTACCAAAACCCAGCCAAATTAATGATTCTCATAAAAGTTAAATCTGTGAGAAATCAAATCATCACATATCGGGGAGATCTCCGAAACCATAAAATGGTAATCACAGAATATTAAATAAATTAGTAAAATCTTATTATTTTAATTAAAATACATAAAACATTTGAAATCAGGCACTCTTCACAAACCTGGGAGCTTAATTGTAAGTATAGAGGACTCAGATTTTCAAGCACCCTTCAACTATCCACACTATCTCATACAACTGATACACATGACCACACACATGTAGAAATACATATATTGGTGATTATTAATCTTTTCTACATGTGTGTGGTCATGTGTATCAGTTGTATGAGATAGTGTGGATAGTTGAAGGGTGCTTGAAAATCTGAGTTCAAATCCTTTATACTTAAAATACATAAATAACTAAATTTAAAAATGTTTTTTTAATATTTCTATAATGGATATTTCCTCCCTCTTTTCTTATATATTTCATGAATGCACATTCATCAATATTTTGTACTATATTTTATAATTAATATTTTTTTCTTATATATTTCATGAGTGCATAACAATTAATATGTTCTTATATTTAATTCTAATGTACTTTTGTTTGTTTTATTTTTTATTAATATTCTTGTTGGTTATTTTATTAATTTTTTATTATCATATTGTAGTTTGTTAATATCTGTAAATACTCAGGACTATAACTATGGTAGAGAGACATCTCTTAATTTTTTATTGGCATCATTATTGTTTGATTAAAATAAGTGATGTTTCATGTTTGTTATATCAATTAAAGAGATATCCTGTGAAGCATTGTCATGTTTACCTGAGCCATTAATATAGGGGTTTAACATTAAAGAAGCTAGGAGGGGTTTGAACCATGACACTCTAAGCTGCTGTATGGCAAATAGATTATAAATAAATAATATTTATATTAAGAAGAAATAAATTCTTTACCTGAACCTATTTCTTGAGAATGGTGATCAGGAAATATGGCTATACACTTAGTTTGACCATCATAGTTAATTAGGACATTCAATCTAAGCATATTTGGTAATTATTCCTAACATCCATTCTCCCCAATCAGTAAATTTATACAGATATAAAAGGATATATTCCATTCTCATTATAATATACATATGCTGAATGATCTCATAAGCAAGTGGGTAGTGTGATATTCTGTTATACTTTTAATCTTTAATTAAATCAAAAATGAACTTTTTTTTCCATAATCAACCTACTTCCAAGTCACTCCTCCAAAAATGATTGGTGATTGAATAACTGACAATAACTGACTATTCTATCTTGAGCAGAATAAATTTTAGGATGAATTAGCTGTCAGATAACCATAGTTCATGCAATAATAATTGGTGAAACAGTGAGTGATTATTCTTCCTTTAGATAGGACAATCAGATATTCCTTCTCCATATTCCAGGATGATGCTGTGTTTCCTCAAAAATAAGACCTAATCAGAAAATAATAGCATATAAGCCTTACCCCAAATAAAAACGCTAGTTAAGATTATCAGCTCATTGAAACACATGACAGATGTATTGTATTATAAAGTAATGAATCTATAAATAGATGTAAATGTAGACTTTTGTACTTGAATGTTACTCAGAATTTTTTTGCAGGCAGATGCATAACTAATCATTTCATATTTTTTGATTTATTTATTGTGGAAAAAACAAAAGAATTATTTAGTCTTTGATATACAATTGTATAACATCAGATTCAAAATAATTTTATTTTAATTGTGAGTTAATTTGACATTTTATTTCAATTGAAATTTTTCGTGTTAATTAGAAAAGAATCTTATTTTTAAAAGAAAAAATATTTATTGGATGCAAATTTAATTAACAATGTTTGCCACATTTTCTAAATGCATGTATTCTACTTTTATAACCTTTTATTTAATAATCAATTATCTATTCCATTTTTTGTTCTTAAACAGAGATTTTATAGATATTATGCATGCTTGAAAAGTTTAATATAAAACATAAATAGATTCTATAACCTTTAGAGAAGTATTAATAGTACTGTTAACAGTTAATGATGTTTTAGAAATTTTGCAATTGAAAATTAATAAAATCTTCACATAAAGCAGCAAGATAGTTATTATCACTACTGTACCCACTTCTGCATCAATAATTGTCTAGAAAATGAATTAGATTGTTCACTTTCAATTGCTGAAAAATGACAAAGAATAGTATCAGAGAAGCCTCATCTCAAGCATGTCTACTGAGCTGCATGAATAGATAGTTATTGTATATTCCAAGCCCAATTCCAAATTGCATAAATAATGTACTTCAATACAAATTAATAGCTAAGGATGGCATGCGGTTTAATAGCATTTGAACTAACAGAATGTTTTCTGTATTGCCTTATACAATAATATAAGCTCACTCTCAAGTATGAAAAAATATTTAATGAACAATATAATCCATGAGGTTAAACTACTGTGGAGTATCAACAAGTCATAATGGTATCTCTAGATAATTTCTATTCAAGAAAACTTCTGTAAGTACATACTGATTGATATTAAATTTTCACAGTAAGGTAAGAAGTGTTTATCATTTTCTTGCTCTATTTTTCAATAATTCTGTCATTTTATAATTATCTTATTTAATAAATGATTTTCTATTCATATTGAAATTGTTAAATAAATTTATTCAGTATGCAATAAAAACACACTATAATTTAATATATGTTTTACAACACTACCACAAAAATATGAGTGCATCTTATATATTAAATATATTTGATTTAACATTAAAAATTAATCAGATAAGAATAAAATTAAAATTAAGCTAGAATGACAAAACAAGATTGCAATTAAAACACAATCTAATTAAAGCTTTGTAAACATAACGGTCCACATTTACTTAAATATATAAGTAAACCACTCTGTATTTCTTTTATTTTATGATCAAACTTGCTCATTAAATACTATTATTAACCAAAAAAGTTTTAACTTTTCATTCTTGGTTTAGTATTCTATTATTTATGTAATTGATGATATTGTGATTGGTTAATATATTGTAATGGGATAGGGTATAAAGGGTGGTCATCTTTGGGATGATGAAACGGGTTGGTTAGTAAATCATTAAATAAGTAAACAAAATCTAAATTTTATAAAAAAAATATATTTAAGTAACATGATATTAAAGCGAGCATGAGATCAAAAAATCTCTCCAGGAGATCATTGAGAGATCAGCCCAGTTACTCCTCAAAACAGCTATAAGTATAATTGATTAACTATATATCAACCAGCATCATCAATAAGTAAAAGTAAATAATACTCAAAATAACCATTCATTATCATGAATGATCAACAACCAAAATAAATCAATCAATCTTGTGACTGAATTTGGACAATACAAAATGAATCAATCAAAATGAATCAACTGTCAATCTTGTGACTGGATTTGAACAGTAAAAAATATAAATCAACAATCTGGTGACTGGATTGAAAATATGTCTTTTGTAGACCAGGCTAACTATTGAGCCTTTGCCAGCTTGAGCAATTATTTAAACATAGTTTATATGCACAAACTAAGTGCTCATCCATAAGAATATATAGCTAGAAAAACAATAATGCTGGGACATTGAGACATACTGATCATCATCACTGCTCTGGCCACTTAGTACCATTAATGTACTGGCCAACTATAAACTTAATTTTTAATTAGACTAAATTAAAATAAAATGTAGTGCATGGGCTTTGAAGAATATAATCCTCACACTAAAACCAGGACAATGTCATACCGGAATGCCCTTTAAGCACTAAGATTCATATAACCCATTATACATGAATCTAGCTCAGAACACAAGCTTTACCACTATGATGGTGATCAAGAAATGATGCAACACATATTTTAATAATTGAATATAAGTGTATTAACAATAAAAAAATCTTAATGAAATTAAGGTCTCAGAACATGGCTAAACACATTTAAGCCTTCTGATTTTGATTAATATACAAATTAAAAATTATTACATTATGGTTTACATGATAAATACAAAATTTAAGTTATTACATTGATTTACATATACTTCTTAATAGGTTTTCATAAACATATATATATATATTCATACAGATCTACATTTTATAATATGCAAGGAATACATTTCAATTGACATCTAATAAAATTAAAAAATAACTAAACTTTTACACATGTGTTCTATTTGACACTCATTGATATATATATATATATATGCACACAGATTGCAGTACAATTTAGAAATGGATATATTTGAATTGACATTTAATAAAAAAAATGATTACATTTTACATATATGTCCTAATAGGATTACTCAAAACACATATATAATCTGCGCACATATGTGCAGTACAATAATTGGTTAATTATATAAATGAATTTCATTTTCTACCATGTTTGATAATAGCAAAAACTCATTTTTTTCTTTATAGGACAATATTTAATATATATGTGTGTGTGATTAGCCATTTATGCACACACTGACATTTACATATTTTAGCTTGATACAATAATAAAAATTATTCAAAATATACTTTCTGTAATTAATCCAATATTGAAAGTATATAAAATCATGTTGCTTAATTTTTTCATAACAGTTTAAAAAATCAATTTCTTGACTGCTGATAAAAGTTAAATCCTCCAGCAGGTATATTTTATTATTCAATTTTTTTTTTTGACAGATTTCTCTAAAAAAAGATGTTTTTTCATCAGTTTTCTAGCTTTGTTTTTTTTTTTAAATATGTTCAGCCATTAACAGGCTATTGTTAATTAATTATAACACTTCTAAATTAAATATAGAAATTTTAAAATGTCTTTTTGTTTTCTCAATGAATGATTTTAAGCAAAATCATTATATATTATATATCTCATTGTAAAATGTCATTTCAAAAATGAATTATTTTTAAAACATTTAAAATTTCATTCACATTATATATAATGCTACTCATCATTATATATACATTTATCTGTGCTTGTCTGCATATAGCTGAAATAACATACATATAATTATTTCTTTATCAGCTGATGGTTTCTCTTGATGGACTTACTGATTTGGGTGAGGTTGGTTATAGTCACATCAGGAAAAGCATAATTCAGGTATTGTCATCATCAGAAAGATATAATCAGGTCAATGTTGACATTGAATTAGTTCCCTTTTGTCTCAGACTTGCAGACTTCAGGTAAGCTGTCTTCTAGAACACATTTAAGCAGGTTAGACTTATTAAAAATTGACCCAAACTTCATGTGAATCAATTCCAGCATAGTGAAAATAGTAGACCACTACTTCTGCCATTGATTTCCTTGTATTATTTCATGTTCATTCCACAGAAGCAACTGCTACTTTGTCCAACTAAAACCAGCTGCGGCAAACATTAACAAGCTTCAACGAAATATTATAACCAACTTTGCAGCTGGCTCTGCAACTAACTCTTCTGCTAACTGTTTCTCAGAAATATTAAAGCCAAACTGAAATCATTTTTTTATCCAAACCTTTTATAGTCATGGATTTAAAAACACTAAATTTAAAAACAGGTTTTTTTTTTCTTATCTTAATTGGAAACAATTTTAATCCCTCCAAAAGCACTTTTAATTAAAAATCTAAATTTGGAAATCTTATCAAAGATTTTAAAAAATAGATAATAGAAATGTATACAAGCAATAATTAAAAGATTTCAAAAATATTATGCTTGCTTTTGAATTTCAAAATCAGAATAATAATAATTTATTTAGACTCTTTTAAATGTTTTAATTAATAAAATTCTAAGTTAAATTCAGAATTATTTAATCCCTGATTATTATTCCAGATGAAATGTAGAAAATATCTACTAAAATTTTTCTGTCTTTATTTCTATTTTTCCTTTATTTTATGCATATGTGAACACACCCAACTATTTTACTGCATGCTATGTAATCCAACCAGTTATAATAATGATCTCACTTTTTTTAAAAAAATGAGACTATTGATTGACTCTACATATGAATGTAACAATGTGTATTTATAAGTATTAATGACTAGTTAACAATATTCATAGGATAAAAGCAATTCCAAGTATGACTCTTTTTTCATCTTAGAGTTGTATATATAATTCAAATAATTCTTTAAACTTTGATATAAATCTGTGCATACCCATTCCAAATGCTATTTGGATTTTACTGTAATATAGATGATCATCATTATCTTTATTTACATCCAGACAAATAATTAATTTTATTTAACAATTATATCTATCAAGCCTATTGTGAAATTTTGTTGTTCTCAATACAAAGCTGTACAAATATAGAAGACTATTAAGTGTTTTTCTGAATAATGTTACATTATATTTTAAATAAAATAAATTAGTTGTACAGAGTTAATTTTTCTAGCTTACTGTGGCTAGCTATGTGGTCTTACACTTGGTGGAGAGCTGGTAAATAGCAATTGTAAGGCTAAATAATGATAAGTAGGATTGTAATTTTTTTATTAAAGGGGTTATTAAAAAATATTTTATAATGAATTGGTAAAAATAATAACATGATACAGTTTGTTATTAAAATATTAAGAAGTTATTTTTTAAAAAACTAAATAATTTTTTTTTTCATATGTTATAGCATCGGCCGGGACGCGAACCCACAACCGTCTGCAACCAACTACTTGCTTGCAAGGCAGCTGCGATGACTTCTCGGCTAATAACTCTTGACTAAATAATAATATTTTACAATATAGACTAAAATAATATAACTAGTTTTCTTATCAGAAATTTAGAATTAGAAAAAGTATTTAAAACAATGTATGCTGAAATTTATATTGGTATGTGTTTTCTTCAAAAACAACATAATTAATGTAAATTTTTTAAAAAATAGATCTTAAAAATAATATTTAATTAAAAATCTACATTTTGGATTAAATTTTTAAAAAAGTCTAAAAAATTAACAATGATTTTAATTTTAAAGTTATATTTTTGTATTTGGAGATAATAAAATAAAAAAAAAACAAGGTATAATTGTATAGATATAATGTAGCTTACTCCAAATTAAAATGTTAATCAATTAGGCAATTGAAATATTTTTTTATAATTAAATGTAATCAAATATCTAAAGTTATGAAAAGCACAGAGGTCAGTAAGATTATGAAAAACAGAGTTCAATCAGTTATATATAGGCAAATTTTCCTTTTAAAATTTAGTAAACAGGCAAAACTCTCCATACAGTAGTGCCACCCTGTGCCAACCAGAGTAATCAATGGATGCCAGAAGGCTTGTGCATAAAATCCCCATCTAGTGCCTACTCATCCAATATCCCTAGACTAGTTTCTGGCTTGTGGCCTTTGTCAGTGAGGAGGATTCCAGAAGACTTGTGCATAAAATCCCCAATCTAGTGCCTACTCATCCAATATCTCCACACTAGTTTTATGAGGATTTTATGCATGTCTTCTGGCATCCATTGATTACTCTGGTTGGCATAGAGTGGAAATACTGTATGAAAAGTTTTGCCTGATTAATAACAGTTATGTGCTAGCATAAGAGATGGTGATCATGTGATGTTTAGTGGTTTAAAATGTCTTCTTAACTCTTTATTCTATTTTATCATGGCTCTTGGAATCTGGATTGTGTTTAGGTGCTAAGAAAAGAAAAAAAAACCATTAACTGATTAAAGTCTTTTATGGATCTAACATTTATTAACTTCTAAACCAGTTTCTGCCTAATACAGAAACTGATTAGATACCATGATAAAATAATTAGAATGTCACTATACATAGTACCAGGGAGATTCAGCCCTAAAATGCAAATTCAAGTTAGTGTAATAAAAAAAAATTCCCTCAAAAGAGAAGTTAAAAATAAACACCAAGATCTATTTATTGATGAGTTAAGTGTGATAGCTACAAGTTCAGTAGAGGTTGGGCTAGTTGACAATGCACACCCCATAATTTGCAAAATGCAAAAGATACCATTTGCTCAAAGAATAAAATTAGAAGAAAAAATTCATTCATTTGGTCAATGACACTAGTAGAAATGGCTGATGGGGCTACACCTATAATCATAGTTACAAAACCCAATGAAAACATACATATATGTGGTGACTGTAGAGTAACCATGAACAAGTTTTTAAATAAGAGGGCATTTCTGGTGCCTAATGTAAGAGAGATACTGGAAAGTTTACAAAAAGCATCATGTTTTGCAAAACTTAATCTAAATTTAGCTTTTTACAGATACCAATGACAGAAAAAACTGCCAAAGTATTAACAATCACCACACTTTTTGGGTTATTGAAGTGCAATAGATTGCCATTTGGCATATCAACAGCCCCAAATATATTTCAGGCAAAAAGTGGTACACTATTGTAGGGATTTGAGGATGTCATACTCTATTTTGATGATATATTAGTAACAGTGGACTGCAAAGAGAATCTACATGAAAAATTGATTAGGGGATGTGCAAAATTAAATAATTTCAGAGTAAAACTAAATGCCCAAAAAGTGTATGGAATACTAAAGAATTGATTTTTCTACAATATGTAATCTCTGGAAAAGGAAAATTTTTTTCACCTAAAAAAGTAAAAGCTGTTGAAAAGACAGAAAACCAAAGAATGTCAAGGAATTGCAGGCCCTTTTAGGCCTAATTAGCTATTTTGAACTGTTCCTACAGAATAAATCCAAAGTAGCAAAACTTCTTTTTGAGTTACTGGAAAAGAATTGAAAGTGGCAGTGATTCGCATAGCCACTTTTAGATGCACTAAAGGTCTACTGTCATCAGAAAAATTATTGATCCATTTTTGACAATAATCAAGAAGTAATTTTAACCATCAATGCCTCATAATGGGAGGTGGGACCTGTTTTGTTATCCATGCTATCACAGAGAACATCCCATTGCTTATATGTCCAGAACTCTCTCAAAAGCCAAGAAAAAATTCAGCCAGATAGATAAAGAAGCTTTGGCAATAATATTTAAACTAAAGAAATTTCACCAATATATATATGGCAGATTGTTTCAAATAATAATAGATCATGAGCTGTTATTAGGTATATTGGCAAGTGATACACTAGATCAAGACCATTTGAGTCCTAGAATGCTAAGATGGAGAAATATACTGACATTATATGATTATCAGTTAGTCTAGAAGGGAAAAGAGATTCTGCATGCTAACACATTGTCCAGAAATCCAGGCAGATGAGACCCCTGATGAGTGATATAGAGATAGATTACATAGACACTTTGTAGTCTGAGGCACTTAACATTAAAACAGTGGGGAAATGGACTAGGGAAAATAAAGGATACCAATTGCTAAAGTGCTGGATTAGGAATGGCTGGACAACAAAGAAATCACAATGTGTGATGGCCTTTATGGACAAGTAGAAATGATTTATTGTTTAGTAAAGGGTGTATATTAATGGGAGACAGAATAGTTATACCATCAGAAGACAAAAATAAAGTATTAATGTTGCTACACAAAGGCCACCTTGGAGTAATGCATGCAAAAGGTTAGCACATAGCTATATCTGGTGGTCAATGATAACAATAGACTATTATATTTAAAAATGTTTCAGCTTGTCAATCACAGTGCAACATGAAACCAAGGTAATATATACTTGGGCCTAAAATAAATAAATCATGGCAAAGACTTCATGTGAACCATGTGGGTACTATTAATGACAAAATACTATTAGTACTGGTAGATTCATATTCAAAATGGGCAAAGTAACATATTGTCAAAAATATGAGTGCTAATAAAACAATAAAAACATTAAAAGTTACTTTCTCATTCTATGGATTACTGGAAGTGATGGGCACCAATAATGGCACTGGATTTGCAGCACAAGAGATGGCATATTATTTTAAAAACAATGGAATCAGACACATGTGTACCCCTATCACCTAGAGTTAAATGGCCTCACTGAGAATGCTGGAACAAATAATTAAAAAAGCAATAAAAAATACCTGAGTTGCAACATGTAGGAAGTTTTATATAAAGCAATATTGCATAACTATAGACAAATTGCCAATGAAATTGCTGATGCACAGAAAGTTGCACATTAAACTAAACATTAATGCCAAAAAAAGATGAGCATTTCTATTATAAGACTTTAGAAAAAACACTCCAAATTGGTGAAGAAGTATGGCTACATGATACGCTGCAAAAGAAATAGATTGAATGTACAATTATGGAAAGGCCATCCAGACAAATAGTAACCATTCAAAAGAAAAATGGTTATTAACTAATACAAGAGACACAAACATATTCATTGCTGAACTACAGAAGAGATGCTGCATTCAATGATAATAATACTGCATAGTGAAGAATCAGCAAAGCAGACCAGAAAACAAGAAAGTGAACAGATAAATCTAGAGACCAGAAGACAAGGAATTTACAACTCCAAATTCAAAGTGAAACTGAAACAAAAATAAAAACCAAACCCAGGGAAAGGCAAAGATTGCCCAGACTTCAGTAAAGTAAATATATAAAAAAATACAGGATTACATATAAATAAAAGAATTCCTGGAACTAAAGGGGGGGGGGGATTGGAATATCTATTAATTACCAGTAAAATGTATGTTTTAAATTAATATTAAAATTTACATTACTAAACCTATTGCGTAAAACTCCCTACATAATAAAGTAAAAATAAATTAAAACATTAATTGAATAATGAGAATGAACTAAAAAGTAAAATCTGATTATGTAGGAGTTCAATTGATAACAACTAATTAACAATTGAATTGTAGAAGGATCCAATGTTTTAATAAAACCTAATAGATAATACAAAAACTGTCGACCTGGATAAAGATGAAACAGATTACTCCAGAAAATAAAAGAGAAATAAAACTATTTAAACTAAGGGGAAAAGAAACAATATCTTCCCCCCTTCATCTCTCATGTACTTGTGCAACTAAACTGTGCACTGATGCAAAACAACTGAAGAAATCAGCATAGATTTGTTCCAGACTAAGGATTTTCACTCCTGAAGGTATATAATCTGACAAGGCATCAAACATATCACCCCAATCTTATTATAATTTATATATGCCTCAAGGGCTCACAGAAATAAAGACATTTTTCAGAAGATTAGGTAAATTGGTCTGTTATTTAAACTTAGTTTAGAAATTAATTTGCTAGTCTTAATCAAGAGAAAGTTAAGATCAAGACATAACAATTCAAATGCTATTTTTAAAAAATTCTAACTCATAATGAGACTAAAAAAAATTATAACTACGTACCAGACAAAACCGTAAACCAGATATGGAAAATTTTATCTGTCAAAAAAGCATATAGATGATATTTCATATTTTCATGGGGAAAAAATATATAATTCCAATAGTTTTAAACTTTTATTAAAAAAATATAATTCTGTATAAATAATACATACAACATATATATTAAGAACAGCTTGTTTAATACTTAAAAATAAAAATGTTAACATAGTATGTTGAGCATGCATTTGACTAACTGGTAGTCATACTCATAATAATAATTATTCATGAGAATTGCAAAATTTATAGAAAAAAATCACAAAAGTGGTGATTTACATAAAACTTGATTACAAGATGTAAATTAATTTATTTAAATGAACCACTTTTTTGACAGAGATACAGGATTTTTTCTTGTTGAATGCATGCATATTGTTGGTGATGTGTCAGACTGTATTACATTTACATTAGTATCATTTCTTTCAAAGCAGACAATACTGGAAAATGTGGGTTCAAAGTTTTGACTATGTTTAGGCTTATATTAAAAAAAAAAATAGATTTAATTTCTATACTAGTTTTGGCTTGACTGCATTGATATTTGTGCTGCATGATTCTTGTAAAGAGATTGGCACAAGATTTTCCAAAATAAACTGTGTTGCAATTTGTGATATGTCTTGGGAAACATGCTCTGGGAGCAAGTTATCTTTCATATTGTCACTCAGGCAATTCAGGGGGGAGAGGTGCAAAGTCTAACTTTGTATGTTTCAATACAGATTTTGTTTAAATTGTAGGTGAACTCTGGTATGTATGGAATTGATATTCAGAGCTTTTTATCAACTTAAGTAGGTCTGTTTCTAATTTTAGCATAGAATGTTTTTAATGATGTGAATAAGAGCTGAATCTTTGTATTTGATATTATGTAAATCATTGATGGTTTTAATATTAGTTTTTTGATCATATTCAAAATTTACAAAGATCATGACTTCTATGTAAAAACATTTTGAGAACCAGCAATCTTATAAGCATTAGATGTTAATTCATAAGTCACATAATTCCACACACGTGAATGGGTTTAACTAACATTTTGTAATTTAATTGAGTACTTTCATGCTGAATATATGTCTAAAAACTTTATGCCTTAGAGATTCTCTTCCATTTTTTATAGACTCTTTTAATGAAGACTTATGTATAAGATCATACTGTATTTCTTAATTTGTCCCTCTGGAACACAAATAAGAACATCATCAATGTATTGCATATATAACAAAGATAGGATTTGATTTGTGTATTTAGGATAAACATCTTCAAATTTATTCTAGATATAATTCTACTCATAGAAAGCCCCTTAGGCCATCCTCTCATTTTAGCAATATTCACTATTAGATAGATTATAATATCTTATATTAAAAAATAGACAAGTAATGGTCCATAGGTCTTCCTAGATATTATAGCTTTATTATATGGTGAATAGTGCAAAATGGAGTGGGTAGTCTATGGATCTTCCTATAAGTGTCATAATGTCTATTATCATATTAAATAAATTTGAAGATGTTATTCTTAAATACTCAAATTAAACCCCATTCTAATTAAATGTATAATACATTGATGATGTTCTTATTTGAGTCCTATAGGTGCAACTTAATGATTTTACAAGTCTTCATTAAAATGGACTATAAAATCTAAATATAATCTTAAAGGCATAAAGTTTTTAGATTTATATATTCAGTGTAAAAGTGCTCAATTAAACAAAATGTTAGTTAAAGCCATCCAAATGTGAGGAGTTACATGCCCCTAATCATTATCACCTAATGCTCATAATTTTGCATGTCCCAAAGTGATTTTTCATAGAAATCATAATCTTTGTAAATTTGAATCTGATTGAAAAACTAATATTGAAACTTACATCATTGATTTACATAATATTGGATACAAAAAATAAGCTCTTATTCACATTGTTAAAACCTTCTATGCTAAAATTAGAAACAGACCTACTCAAGCTAATGAAAAACCATGGAAATTATTTCCATACATAACAGGAGCTATCTATATTATAACAAAATCTGTGTTGAAACATACATAGTCTTCACACTGTTCCTGCCCTGAATTGCTTGATTAACAATATGAAAATAAACTGTCCTCAAAACAGGTTTTCCAAGTCTTGTATAAAATTATATGCAGTAACACAAAGTGTGACACAGTTTATTTAAATGAATATTGTGCCAATCTCTCTGCAAGAATCACACAGCACAAAAATCAATACAATTAAACCAAAACTAATAAGATATTAAATCTATTTTTCTTGAATACAAATACAAACATGGTTACAGCTTTGAACCCACATCCACCAGTATAGTCTGCTCTCTGAAAGAAATAATGCTAAATGCAAAGTTAAAGAGGCCTGGCACATCATTAACAATATGCCTGCAGTCAACAAAAAAGAATTCTGCATACCCCAGTCAAAACAATGGATCAGTAAAATAAAATCATTTACATCTTATAATAAATTGTAATTTAATCATCATTAATTTTCTTCTTTTCTGTGCCAACATAATATCTGGTAAATTAAAAATATAGAAAGAGTATTTTTTTAATATTTAGCTTTATTACTGCATCATACTGTCACTATATTTACTATATCATATTCATGACATCCAGTGGTGTGATTAAATCATTTAAGTAGATGCCATACATATAATATAGTAAATATATTGAAAGCATGCTAGGTAATAATAAAGCTAAATATTTATAATAAAAAAATAAGTATTTTCATTTTACCAGATATCTTATGTATCAGTTGTATAAAATGGAATAGATGACTAAAGGGAGATTGAAAGTCTGGGTTCAAATACCCTCTAATTACATTTAGCTTAAGGTATATATATATTATACATGAATTTAAATATTACAGATACTATTTTATAATCAAATTGTATGAAATCACACTTTTGTGATTCTTCTATAAATCTTGCAGTTTTCTTGGATATTTATAGTTATGAATATGACTACCAGTTAGCCAAAAGAATGCTCACCATACTATGTTAGCATTTTTATATTAAAGTATTAAATAAGCTTTTCTTAGTATACATGTTGTATGTATTATTTACACAGGGGGACCCAAAAGTAATCTGAATCTTGAAATAAAAAATTGTATATTTATTTTTAAATAATGCAAAATGAATCACTTTATTTAGACTATTTAATGCAATGCTCCAGTCTAAATCAGTTTGTCACTTTTCAAAGTAGTCCAGAAACACTTGCAAAGTGATGCTTTTTAATGCTTGTCATCCCACTCCCAGTTCTAAGTCTGAAAAAAAACTTTGAGATATTTTTTTATTCAAGAGATTTTTAAAATGTTGCACAAAGTGGGATCGAGTGAATACAGCTGATAGACAAACTATCTCATGATAAATTTAATTAAAAACCTGTTTCACACTCAAGAACATTGAGAGATGACACTGGTGGGGTAGAATTTGCATTTTTTTCTTTGCACAAAATAGGATGTTTACATTTACCACATCATGCAAATCTTTCAGAACTTGTTTGGCCATTATGAACTAAATCCATGAAAAAAATGTCATTTGTTTTTTTTAAAAAAATCAGCATTAATTCGAACATTTCATCCATTATAAAAAAACTGACAAATATTCAAAATGCACTTTAGAAAAAAATGTGCTACATAAAACTGTAATTTCACACAGTGATGTCATTTGGAAGATTGCTGGAGAAGGGTTCCTGCAAGAAGTGTGTAGCAGCAAAAATATATACCATAACAGATGTGCATACCAGAGAACAATTCCAGTTATATTTTGTTCACCCCCTCTTATTTTGAAAAAAATAACAATAAAAGGAAAATAATACATGTGCATGTCGTGAAAATACCAGTTTAATTATAAAGCCTTACAATAAACAACAGAAAGAATTTTTACTAATGAATATTCTGCCATGGATATGTGTGTGTGTGCGCGCGCGTGTGTGTAAGTGATAGAAGCAACTCTTTATGATTTAGAATTATTTAAAATATTATTTTTGATAATCTTTTGAATCTAAATATACATTTTGTAGTTAACTCTGCATTATACTTAAACAATATATATATATTGTAATATCCACTGCTCTATTAGGGTTTTTTTACAATTTAACTACTCGTACTTGGTGACCAATGTTACGTCCTATCTATTAAATTTTTTTCATCAGAAAATTCAGTAAGATTTTATGGACGCAATTATCTTTCCTGGTCACACAACCCTTTCAACTAATGTAATTACTAAAATAATGGGATCAAGCAAGCCAGCTTTTAATTTATTTGAAAGGCACCAGGATTCTGTATTGGAATCCACTGGCCAACCCCCCTTTGTTTATTTAGTTATAATGAAATTATCTGGAAACTCTGGAGGATTGAGTTTCAGTACAGCATCGGCAAGGGTAAATTATATTTTCAAATCTTAATAATTAATATTAATAAATTTATTAATAATCATTAATAATGTATAATGAAAAGTTGGTATTAGAAATAAATATTTTTATTCTAACAAATTAAAATATATATAAAAAAAACACATTATGAATTAATTAATTAATTGGAAAGATTATATGCAAGCTAATCCAGATATGAATCAATTAATAAAAAAAACAGTTCAACAATTATAGTTCTTGGGTAAACAAGAGTCTCTTGAAAAATAAAATTTAAAGACTTTATTGGGATTATTTTAAGCTTATTTTAAGAATTGTTTGCAAACTTTATGTCACAATTGGGAAAAGTTACTCTTAACTTCCTGGTAAGTTGGTATAGGTTTATGGGATCCTGAGCTCATAAGAATTTCCATTGCTCTCCTGCCATCTTCCATTATTGTTCAGTTCTATAGCTGGAGAAAAGGCACGGTTGTAGTGACCCTTTTATTGCAAAAAGTGGTCTTCACAAGGCCAGTTTCCATGCTTGCATGACAGCTTGGTACAGCAAGTGGCATACCTGTGCAGAAGTATATTACTGCCACAGGTTATGCTCGCGGAAACCTCCAACTCAGATACATAACCAGAAGGTAAAGAGAAGACCTAGATCGAAGTTGTCCTCCTCTTTTTATACCTCGATCCAGTTTTTGAAACTTCTGCACATCCTTTTGTCCTTTTATCAGCGTATATGATAATAATCTTGTACACTCTTAAATTTAAGTTACAAAATCCTCCTTTCACAAAGTCCCTCTGCCATCTTTAATTAGCTAAAATATTTTTCTTTTAGCTTATCTGGATTAGTAATTTGTGTGTCTTTTGTTCTTTCCAATTTTTACCTTAATTTTTAATTAGATACAAAAAAAAAAATTTGGACGAAAATTTTACTTTCATTGTATGTTTTAAAAAAAAAAAAAGATTGTACAAACTAAAAATTTAATTGCGTCTTTTTAATAAGAATGCTAAATTTAATTTTTTTTTTTTTTTTTTAGCTTTTAAATATCTTACTGGATGCCAATATATTTGTACCATATAAACAAATGGTACAATATATATATATAATAAAACAAGTCACAAATTGTGCAACTTGCCATTAAGCTTGTGCTAAAATGTTCACTAGATGGAGCTTACCACTAGCTCCAAACAAGTTTTAATTATAAGTGCCAACAGAAAAAGAATTCAAAATCTCTATCATACTATCCTCATCTCCAGATCAATTGTTTTCGAGCTTAATGGCTCACCTCAGTGAAAAGTTAGGATTTCAGAAACTAGATCTAAAAGTCCAACCCAGAGCACTTATTTATTACGTTATTATCAGTTTGAAAACTCGAATTTTTCAGAAACATAAATTTCTTCAAATCTAGCTTTACAAGCCAGATAGCTATATGGGTCTGAACTCAGTTCAGTTTTACCATATATTAATAGCTAAAGCAATATTACATCTCAAAAGCCTTCAAGAGTACACTTATAATAATTAATAAAACAAGTTACAAATTGTGCAACTTGCCTTTAAGCTTGTGCTAAAATGTTCACTAGATGGAGCTTATCACTAGCTCCAAATAAGCTTTAATTATAAGTGCCAACAGAGAAAGAATTCAAAATCTCTATCATCCTATATAGACTCATATAGATATCTGGTTTGTAAAGCTAGCTAGATTTGAAGAAATTTATGTTTCTGAAAAATTCGAGTTTTCAAACTGATAGTAATGTATTAAATAAGTGCTCTGGGTAGGACTTTTAGATCTAGTTTCTGAAATCCTAACTCTTCACTGAGGTGAGCCATTAAGCTTGAAACCAACTGGTCTGGAGATGAGGATAGTACAATAGAGATTTTGAATTCTTTCTCTGTTGCCACTTATAATTAAAGCTTGTTTGGAGCTAGTGGTAAGCTCCATCTAGTGAACATATATATATATATATATATATATATATATTAATTGATTGATTGATGAAAGAGGAAGTGAATGATTTGTTGGTTTCTACTTTTAAACAGAACTAAAAGAAGCAACTAAAATTGTGATTTAATTACTCTAATTTTATTTATTTTTTACTTTGCTTAAAGAATATAGAAAACAAAAATTTGCTTCATCTTTTTATTAAATTAGTTTAAAATTTAGTTTAAATTGAAAATGTATATTTAAAAAGTAAAAAAGTACCTCTTCCCAAATATATAGACGAGTATAAAAGATCTAAAACTCTTGTCTAAACAATAATATTAAAATTTGGGGGAATTATCCAGAGAGTATATGTCATATGTGGAAAAATGTTTTCATATACATGATATGTCAAAGAAACAGAATAAATGATGCTACAAGCAAAAGAAATCATTGTTATAATCATTGTAATATTAAGTTAAATAGATAAAATTATTATTTATTTTTAAATATAATTGAAAGCATTCTGTACATGACTTTGATCTTTGCATTGATTGCATTTACATGTGTGGGTAGGGTATTTATTTTATAAATGGTTATTTACTAAAGATTTCTGGTTTATATAATTAAATATAAATTATATCTATCATATTCTGATAATGGAAAAAGTATTGGTTTTTATATATCTGAGGTCAGACCCAAAGCTAACTATCTCATTGAATTAAGTTTATATTACTGTTAGAAAAAAGGAGTTGGATCTAAGAAGGCTACCTCTTTGAGTTAGTATAAGAATATTTACATATATGTTTATGAAAGCTTACACTGGAGATGTACTGGTAGACCAATTTTATTTTAGATATATGTGTGTAGGCTATAAAACTAAAGATATTTGAATAAGTGATTTATATTTATGAGAACCAACAACATGTCGGATTATATCTGTGATGCAACTAGGGTTTACTTAATGGCAAAGAAGAATTCTATCATATAATTATATTATATAGTCTAAGCTATGATTATAAAATTGATATTTTAAAGTTAATCACAATAAACCTGTACTAAGTTGTAAATATAAGGCTAACATTACAATGTTAATCAGAATAAATGTTAAACATTTTCAAGGAAGTATGATTTGTATTATTTGATTATTTGTCTTGCCACATGTTTAAAAAACTTAAACTACATAATAAGTTAAAGATGATTGTTATAATAATATTATCATTGGTTTTTTAAACTTTATTAGAGTAAGCCATAGTTGTAGAATTAGAAATTTTATTTAAATTATAAGTATAATTTAAGGTATTAATAATAGTTTAATGAATACATGATTGATAAATAATTATTAATGAAAATATATTGGCTCTAGAAAAGAAAAGAATAATGTATTGTACTGGTAATTCTATTATTATAAATTTGTAAATATATCAAATTTAAGCGTAAACAGATAATATTATAATAACGTGAAAGCTAAACACCTTCAAACAGATACGCTTTAAACATGCTTACATGACAGCCAATCAGATGGAATAATGACATCACATGGGACTCTCAATTCTAAAACACAAGCCAGAACTATTAGAGAAAATAAAATTGTGGCATAGATTAAGATGGGTCCCATCTTTTTCTAATAGTTCTGGCTTGTGTTTTAGAATTGAGAGTCCCATGTGATGTCATTATTCCATCTGATTGGCTGTCACATAAGCATGTTTAAAGCGTATCTGTTTGAAGGTGTTTAGCTTTCACATTATTATAAATTTGTAAATAAATTATTATTTTTTATTTATTTAAGTAGTGAGTGGTTAAATTATTATATATAAAAATTGTCTGTCTGTATATTATGGTCCATTTCATCCAGAGTAATTCATATATTATGATATTTAGCCAGATATTATACATAATGATGTATTGATCAGTTTAATCATCATATATTATAAATAAAATGTTTTTAATATTAAAATAAGATATATCCTTGACATACTTTCTGATCCCCAAGTATCAGGTGGTGTCAATATAATCTTAGCAGTTCATTACAATATGTGTTTATAATGATGATTGTATTGATTTATTTTTTATCTTGATCAAAGTCATAAAATTTTCATTTAAATATTATATGACAACATATATGTGAAATTATTGGGGTTTAATGATTATCCACAAAGGCGACTGAATGACTTTTCAGTTGCTGAATAAAATACATATAGTTTTGAGTTTATTGTTAGTCTGTTACATTATTTGATATGATTGTTTTGAATTTATATATTAACATCATTCTTTGTGGTATCATTGACTATGTTTATTACAAATAACTGTATATGCTATAGATATAAAAATAAACATATATAATAACATATAGAATTATAAAAAGGGATCTGCTTGAGTTAACGCAACATAGTCTATTCCATGTTCATCTATATTTCATAACAATAGATATAACACCATTTTTCTATATAGTTTTATTTATTTGTAAGTACCACAATATAGTCAAAACAAAAGCTCAAACACAAATGTGTCACAGCTTATATATATGCTATTCAGGAACAACTCTGTTCAGTTTACTTCAGTACTGCCATGTATTGTAAGCCTGTGTTTTGATAGGGTAGTAGTGAGTGTGAATTTAATAAGCATTACCATCTAATATCTACTGATTATCCCAAACTTGCATTAGATAGTAGCACTGAAATAAATACACAACTGTTCCTGAAATCATCAATAATTTTGTTATATAAACTATACTTCCTTATTATTCACCAGAGTTATAGAAAACAACGATTGTTTATTTTCAAGAGATTTTTATTAAAGATATGAACTACTTCTTCGTGCTACAAATTTTAATGAAAAAAAAAATTTTTATTTTATATAAGTAAATTTTAAATATAAATCGTATCTTTTTACAAGATTTCTGACTTCTTTCTTCTTTTTTTTGTCACTCATTTTCTTACTACCTTCAATCGCTTAAATTAATAGAGTTGTATTATTATGAATTTCTCAAACTATCATACTATACTGTCACCATGAAATTGTGTTTGTCTGTTAGTAGCATTCTATTTTTTAATGACATACATAATAATTCAGACTAATCTTTTTTTATCTTTAACTTTTCTTTAACTTTTTCCCATCAGGTGTTATGATTACATTTGTTTATAAGTTATTTGATAATATTGAATAAGATGAGCATATCTTTTCCCTTTGGTATTCAAATGTATATTTTAAAACTAATTAATATCTTATTTATTTTTAAAGTAATTAATATCTTATTTGATTCAATAGTAACAAGTGAGATTATTGTTATTGCTGCATAAAAATTACACTAAAATCAGTAATCATAAACATGACTATAATTCTGTAATTGATAAAACTGAGTAATTAAACTTTATTTATTTAAGACTCATAAAATTCATTTTAAATCAAAATAATTAAACTATTTACCCAATTCATCCAATATCACATGAATATTTCTATTTACATTTAATGATTTCTGTTTGGGACAATTCTCTTGACCCTATTGTAGAGTTATCTACTAAAAGTTTGAGTAATTAGTGGATGATAATATTTGTTTATATCCATATCCAAAAATATGCTATCCACGTCTCTTGATTAGTTCTGGCTTGTGGTCATCATTAATGAGGAACTTGGTATTTATAGTCTTGATTTAATTGGTATTAAAATCTTTAATATTAATAACAAACTTTAAAATTTACCTAAAACTAAAAAAATGTATATTTTTTTGATTATGCTAAATCTGAACAATAAACTAATAAATAGCACTTTACTCCTGTTTTTATTAAATTAAAAATTTGAATTATTGAACTTCAGTTTAACATTTTATTTTTATTTTCATAATATTAAGCTCCATGTACTATTGTTTGTTAGAATGTCAAAGATATTTACTATTAGATCATAATTGAGATTATTAAAATCAATAGTCATTGACTAAAGCTGAGCCCATATAGGTGAATCAGGCAGTTATTTTGATATAAACTGTATAACATTTAAATACTTTCCAAGTCTATAATAATAGTGTAAATAAAATTAGTTACTTCTAATCCTTGGACAGTGGATGTTGGGTATTGGCATATGGTCTCAATTAATTACTCATGCTTACATACATGGATTTAGAGTAGATTAATAGAAAATAAATTATTGCTATGAAAGTCGATCCAATTTAGTAAGTGAACATTCTTTTTTTATGTATACATTAATCATTTGTGGCACAAATACATGTGATTCTTTCTTCAATTTATATTCTTCTTAAAAAACACATATAAGGAATAGCACAACTAAGACAAAACTCATCAAAAACATAACAGCTTATCAATAAAATCCAATTATGTAAAATAATTATTTAGTTAAGCAATACAATTTTAAAATAATTAGTACATTGTGACATATCCATAATATTTAATAAAGTTAGAAACAATGAAGACATAAGTGATCTATTTTGAATATTGTCAAAAATATGCATAACTACTTCATGTTTACATTTCCTCAATTCTACAACATGAAAGGCTGTCTACTGGAATCACCCAACATTTCCACATAGCTGTTTGATAAGTGAAGAATAGACATCAAGCTTTACAAAAATTTTACTTAATTTTCTGAAGCTACTGTTATCAATATATGATTATGTTGTATCCTGTTGGAAAATAATCATAACGCTACCACTCATATAAGTGTGAAAATACTTATGAATTATAAAAACAAAAAAGTTTCTTCATCATTCTATATTTTGATTTATATAAACACACTTGAAATAGAAATTGGTTCATACAGAAAGAACTTGACAGCATGCAAATTAGCATAAACTAATAAGCATAACCAAAGTTGGAGAGAATATAAAAGACCATAATAAAGTCATAATTTTATCTAAGCAATTGGTATAATGTAAACATGGAGTTTTCAGTTAATTCCTGATGCTACACTGCTTTTTTTACATATTACTGTCCGATCATTACTGCTCGATGATAAAAGGTGCAATTTGAGAATTACATTGTGATAGTTCTGAAATTAACCATCATTTAAATAATGGAATACTACATTCTTAATAATGTATTGTTAATGATAAATGTATGAAATGATTACAACACAAGTGGACATATATCAATACAATTCTAAGTTTGACAAAATGTTGAAAATATTTTCTTGCAGATGTTTCTTTAAAAGACACAATCAAATATTCAAAAAAATAAGAAGCAGTTGTTTTTTTTTTATTGAAATTTTACAAGCAAGCCTCCAAATTTTCAATTTTATTCTATACTATTACCGAAAATATTTATGCTAGCAAGAAAACAATAGTCACGTGATATATATGAAAAATTTAAACTTCTCAATGTAGTACTTTTTTAATTTTTTTTTTAAAAACTATTAATGGAAGACTTTGTTAATGTTATCAATTACTGGCTGTTCACTTAAATACCTTAAAATATCTTTTTAATTAAAATGGTTCAGTAAATTTATGAAAAGTTTGCTGAGCAGTGATTTATAGGTTGGAGATTATTTCACGAAAACGATTGCGTACGACATTTAATATCCAATATTATTTTTTAGTAGAATAAAAAAATCAGCATATTTGAAATAACAAATACATTAAAAATACTACAGAGAACTAATGTTTTATATACTTAATATCTCTGTAAAATACAACCTATTAAACAAAATACATTACATCAAATGAAGCGGTTCCGTTAACTATTTCGCTCAGTTATTCAGAAGCCATTAAAAATAATTATTTTAATGCATGTAAAGGAAAATATTTAAAACATAAATGCAATTATAATTATTTTGTATGTAATTTGTAAATAATCAACCTTAATTTTTTAGATCATTTGCTTTTACCTATATCAAATTCTAGATTTAATTTTTTACATAATTAAGATATATAATTAATTTAATAATTATAGCTTAATTTCTATGCATTATTATCACTTTTTGCCATTATCAAATCACTTCAGAATAAAGGTCTCTCCAAGTTCAATCTATCCTCTCTGATATCTAGCCTACTCCATATCACACCACCACACTTCATTCTTTCATCCATTCATCTCACATGTGGTCTCTGACTAAGTTTTTTTATAATCTCTTGGAATCTATTTTAAGATTTCAACAATCAGTCTATTATCTTCTCATCTAGAAATATGTCCAGTCTAACTTTGCTTACTCTTAATTATTTAAATGATGTCAGTAATACCTATTTGTTTTCTCACCATATTTCATTTTAATTTTTTCTTGTTATTCCTAAAATACATCTCTCCATACTTTATTGAATGGCCTAAGTCTCTGTATTGTTCTCTTGTTAAGTGTTCAAGCCTCTGATCCATATGTAAAAACTAGCTTTCTTTTCAAACATATAAGTATATTTCTTGTTAATATTAAGTTATTTCTACCAAAAGCATTATAAACAAGTTTAATTCCATGATTATTTTCATCCATTATATTTCCATCTGGGCTAATAATCTGATTAAAGTATTTGTAATTGTTAACTTCTTCTAACTCATCATTATCAATCTATTTTTCTCCTTTGAGAAAATCCATTGAACCTTACTTTAGTCTTTTTAGAATTTATTTTCAGTCCTACTTTACATCATCTACAAAATCTAAATGACTTCAATAATCTCTATTTTATTTCCTTTGCTTTCCATATTAATTGTCACACTTCTTGCAAAACTTTTGCAAAAAGTTTTAAAAATATGGAGTCACCTTGTATACCCTTTCCAATGTTAATCTTTGTAATATCAGTATGTAGTCTAATCAGTG
This sequence comes from Epiperipatus broadwayi, assembly GCA_028023455.1. Taxonomy (NCBI): domain Eukaryota; kingdom Metazoa; phylum Onychophora; class Udeonychophora; order Euonychophora; family Peripatidae; genus Epiperipatus; species Epiperipatus broadwayi. Next base: position 4,179,550 of record JAQFVV010000109.1, read on the forward strand.
CTGTTGCATCTTGGTATTTTTCAGAATATAACAATATCTTGTGTCTAAACCTTGGTGGTTTAATACTTTAATCACTGAAAAAATGTTATATAAAATCAAATGCTTTTCCATAATCTACAAAACAAAAGTGTAATGCCAACTTATAATCATCGATTCTTTCTATAATTTCTCTAAATATTTGGATGTAATCCACTGTGTGAAAACAACTTTTAAATCCAGATTGTTTTATATTTTTTTTTGGTTGATTAAAATCCAAAATTTGCTAAAAATGAATTGTAATAATCTTGGTAAAAATTTTGTACAGAATTAATGAAAGACTGATAGGTCTGTAATTTCTAATATCTTTTTTTATCACCTTTTAAAAATATAAGTATCCACATTCTTCCAATTATCTAGTGCATCTTTATCATTTAGATATTTGATATATAACTTTTCCAACAATTTTTTTATTTCTTCACCTGCTTCTTTTAGGATATAGATTATAATTTCATTATTACCTGGTTTCCTTTTTCATAGATTTAATTGCATATCTCACTTCATTTAAAATGCTGTATAATTCAGAAGATAAAACAATTTTAGATTCTTTGTTTTTTTTTTTGTTCCTTATTGCTACATAAGTCTTCACAGAATTCTGCCACACATTTCATGATGCCATTTCTCTTTTCAGTAATAGTTCCATATTTTCTTCTTATTGCAGATATAAGTTTCCTACCAAGACATTGTTTAATGCTCTTGAAATTTTTATTCTCATCTATAGCTTTCTACATTAATTCACAAAAATATTTTCTTTAACATTTTTTATGTATCATTTTACAAAACTTTAGATATTCAATTGTTTTTTGTTTTTTTTTTAAGTGTCATAGCATCGGCCAGGACGCGAACCCACAACCCAGGCAACTGCCTGCAAGTGCAAGGCAGTCACGCTGACCTCTCGACCACCAATGCAAGACAGATATTCATTTGTTCTTATATATTTTCATATACCTTCTTTTCTTCAAATATTGTCTTGTCTCAGGAGAAAATTTACTGGTAAATAGTTGCTTTTTTATACCAGGTAAATTAGTTGCAATTCTTAATTGTGTATCAATTATCATTCTATTGATTTCATTCAAATCTGAATCATTTTCAAAATATGATAATATTTGAAAAAGATTTGCAAATTCTAATTTACAATCATTGGAATGTTTTTGAAATTTAAAAATATCAACTGCAAATATAGTTTCTTTTAATATTTTTTCTCTTTAGTTTTGCATGACATCTCACCAATTGATGATCACATCCTGTGTTCAATTTGTTAAGAACATTGCATACTTAAAATACATACTTTTTATTAATCAAAATATAATCAAATTATGTTCTTCTTTCATTTGGATGCTTCCTTGTCTAGTTTTGTTTAGTATTTTTCTCAGAGAAAGAATTCTTAATTTTTTTCTGCAAATTCCACAATCTATATCTCCTCATATTTCTGTCATGGTATTTAAATTTACCCACAGTACTTTTATCTTTCAATCATTTATCAATTCTAGCATTAAAGTCTCCCATGACAATTTTAAAATGTTATCTAATCAAAGACTTTTGTATATCCATGTAAAAATCCTCTACTTTTTCATCACAATAAGAATATATAGAGTTATTATATTCCATTAAGTTGAATAACTAATCTTGCCACTCTATCTGATACATTATCAATCTCCACAATGTTGTTTTTCCACTTGTGAGTTATGATTCCACTCCATTTGTGCTTCCAATATTTGTGACTTAGTAGGTAGTACATATCCACATTTTAGGTCAAATGATTCTTCACCTTTTCTTCTAGCTTCATGGAGTTCAATAATGTATTATTTGATATTATAGTTCTTCCATTTCATATAATTTCCCTTCAATTGAAAATGAACTGCAGTTGTAAATATCTAAATAAAAAGCCATCATTAAATGGCAGCTTATGTCCTCAATCAAGGGATTCTTAACATTTTTACCTTGAGCAACCAACTGTTGCCTTAGCTGGCAATGTTATGTCATCCTGGAAATAAAGACCATACTTTTGTTTGTCTATCATGATTGTAAATATATGTTTTAAAAGATTCATTCACATTTACTTCAAATCTGCCTTCAAAAAAACTCAACTGACATTTCAGTTAAGAACTATCAGGAAACTGAAAAGAAAGACAATTGCATTTCTTGATCGTAAATTCAAAGATTAAAAGCTAATAAACTCACCACCTTGACTGATATATGTTTGTGGAACAGCCTATCCTTATTCATATACTATATAAGTAAATCATATAGTAATAACAGCTCAACAAAAGAATATATAGAATGGTCATAAGGAAATTTGCCCCACTCAACTCTTTAAGACCTTAGAGAGGATTTAACTTTTTTATGCAGTCAATTTCTATATATACTATGCAATAAACAAGATAACAATGATAATTTTATTATTGAAATATAATTAATTAAAATAGTAATATCATGTACTTAGAGAAAACATTAAAAATATTAAATTTAATGTTTCCAATATTTTTTTAAAATATATGTATTAATATTGCCTTTAATTTTTTAATAAACAAAATAGCAAATATAAACAAAACTAAAGCCTATAAGATTTGCATATATATGCCCTTTTTCATATATCTTTTGAACCTAAAAAGTGAATTTTTGTTGCATAAATACTTATCCACAGTTTTTGTTTAATGCAAAAGTCAGTGGATGAACTAAAAACTAAAGTTTCCTGGATCAAAGATTAACCTATATTTCTGATATTCAAACATCATGATTACTTGAATGATTAACCATAACATCATGAGGCTTCATGAGTTACTAATAATTACATTCTGTGGCTAAAGTTAATTAAATGTTGGATAATTACTCACTCAAGAAGGCAAATGTTTAAACACTAGAAGTCCATCAGTCTACTATTGTGCTGCTATTGTGTTATGTATTCTTGCAACATAAATTGCCATTTATTTTTGGGATCAATTTATATTTTTAAAAAGGCTAAGGAACTGTCTTTTTTAACTAACTACTGTATGGTAAGATCTTTTCCAGCATCACTTCAAAGGAAAGCTATGAAAAAAAGATAACTGATATCAAGTTAATCTAACATTGGGTAATGTTTTCTTTTCTTATTTTACCATTTAACATATAATAGCTAAATTAATTAATCATTACTCATTAATTGAGTGGCAGAATAGTTTTATTATAGACTGGTTATATGAAAAAAATATTTTAACCTTACTCATTATGAATGTGTACATTTATTATTTTTGCAGTCATGATAATTTAATCATTTTTTTTATTTATTTCACAATTGTTATTTATTATTTTGTAAGTGTATTTTGAGTTATACTTTTACTTTTTTGATGATGATGATGATGATGATGATGATGATGATTATTATTATTATTATTATTATTTGTTTGTTTTTCTCTGTTATTTTATGGACAGAGGGCTTAATTCAACATTATGCTTATGGTAGACATCGTTTAATTTGGTACTATGTTTATAAGATTTATACATTTTATAAGGCTTTAATCAAGGATTAATATGTGCATATTTTCTGTGAAATTAGTTGGATCAAAATATGTTTTTTTTTTTTAAGATTTTAGCATTCTTATTGTTCTCATATAATTGATCATTGAAAACTGCTTTGACATCAAAATTATTTAATGGAATAGCTTGTTTTAATAATCTTTTGAATGGATCGTTTGCTGAGATTTAATACGTCTTGGGGATTTTAGAAGTAAATGGATTTTTTAGTGTTTTAATGCCTGGAGAATTTTATTACTAAAGCTTATTATACTTATTTTTGGAACTATTGTCTTCATGTTTTAATTTATATTACTGAAACTATCTTTTATTTTATTTTTATGGTTTATTGGTGTCATAGGATTTATTGACTGTTATATTGGATTATACAAAAATTTACTATGAATATTTAATTATATTACATTTTCATATGATATTTTACTTTCTATTTAATGGACTTATTCGTTATCTCAAGTTATTGTTTTTTTTTTTTACATGAATTTTTTAATATGTATGTGTTTTTATTTGAAACATAATCAATGAATTTGTCTACTATTTTAAATATTTTTAAGTAACGGAAACTTATTTTTCTTTGTCTTAGTTTCACTAGATATAAAATTTCATTTTATAAATAATTAAGTACATAGCTTTATTTTGGACATTGTTTATATATATATTGTACAATCGGAGAATAGTAAAGGAGGGAAAAGAAGAAGTTACTCTTTAAGATATTACAGATTTATATATGTTGTATGTAATTTTTTGTTTTAAAGTTTTGTGTATATATGATTTGTATATGTTAGTGGAAGATTTGTATATTTTATAGTTATATATTTTTATTTTTTGTATTATAATTAATAGTCCCATATGCTATTAAATGTCCTTTGTGCTTATGTAATGTTTACGGTAGACAAAAATATTTAAAGTGTGCTGGTTTTTGTGGGCTAAAATATCATTTGGATTGTTATAAATTAAGTGAATTTAAAATCTTTAATGATAATGATCCGGAATTCATATGTGAATTTTGTAAGTGTTATTATAATAGTGAGCATGTAATAGATAATTCTGATAATCTTACTACACCATTTGCTGATATTAATATTGATAATGATCCTGACATTTTAGTCAAGGATTCTTCTACACATGGTTTGGGTTTAAATGTAGTTGAGATTAAATGTATTTATTGTAATGTAGAATTGTCAGATGCGGATAGTGGAATTAAGTGCTCTGGTTTTTCTCAAGGGTATTTTCATATACCTTGTTTGAATTTGTCCAGGTCTGATGCAAAAATTTTTGATTCTGTTGGTTTGGGTTTTTTTCGTTGTATAGAATGTAATCAATTATCTGTGGATAAAATGATAAATATTGAGAATGTTAGGTCAAAAGATATTAATGATTTTATAGATGTGGAATCTGATATACATATTGAGAATATTTCTGAAAGGGATAATTATAATAGAGATAGTGTTAAAGAAAATAGTGATAATAATTTAAGTATTGATATGAGTTTAAATTCTAGTTCTAATGTGGAGATAGTTAATTTGCTTCAAGATAATGAAAGTAGAAAAGTAGACATGGCTGGTTTTTCTTTTGAATTATTACAATCTATGTCTCTTCAGGAAGTATATAGTACGATTATGAGTATGGCAAAATTTGGTGTGAAGGAATCTAAAGCTATTAGTGATGGTGTTATTTCTGGTGATGTAGGTATACAATGTGATTTATTGGAAACACAAGTCTTAGGGGATATTGCTGAGGTTGATTTTGCTGGTGATGTTAATTCATCTTTTAGGGATAATAATACCTTAGGAAAGTTTCCCAAGTCCTCATTCTTTATTGGAGATAAAGGTAAAAATAGTTTTGGGAAAAAAGATAAAAGTAATAGCATTTATAATGGTGATTATAAAGGTGATAATAAGATATTGGGTCCGGATTTTTATTCATGTGATGAACATATTGGATGTGGAATTGATAATGGTACAAGATACAATAAAGGAAAAGTTTATAAAACTAAAATTTATAGGCAGTCTGAAAAATATCAAAAACAATTTTCTAGACTTAATGATGATGAAAAATTTAACAAGTTTTCTGGATTTTCTGTTAATAATTCATCGCTAGGATATTATGATAATTTTCCTGATAAAAGATATGTATTGAAGGATGGATATTCACATTCTGTTCCAAAAAAGTATAGTAGAAATTTTTCTAGTGACTTTTCTAAATCAAATTTCAGAAGAAAAAATTGTCTAGCAAATGCTGATAGGGGTTTTATTACTCATAGAGCAAATTATTCGCATTTCTCTAAATATAACAATTATATTGATAATGAGGTTAATGTGGGAAATGATTTGGGATGCTCTTTTTCATCTTCTGGTAAAAAAGGTAGACTACCTTATTTTCCTGTGGAGAGGGGGTTTGGTATTTCTAAAATTCATAACAATATTAATAATACTATTAATACAAAATATAATAGATATTTTGTTTCTAATATGCCAGCATGTTATTTCTTGAAAAACGTTTAAGAACTAGGATAGTGTATCATGAAATTAATATGTATAATTCGAAGTCTTCTTGCTTTTATATATCTGCTCCTGCTCATAAACATAATAATTTAATCTCTTCCCATTTATGGCTTGTGGTGCTTCTATTGGTTTTTTTATGGAACTTTGGCTAATTCTTTTAAAAATTTAGTGGTATTTATTTATTTTCTTTGATTTCTTATTTTCTTTATTTTCTTATTTTCTTTATTCACTTTACTTGCTTACATTTTTCTTTACTTGATTTCATTTATTTATTGGTTTTGATTTATTTTTGGTTTAATATGGTAGGGCTTTCTTGTTTTTATATGAATGTTAGAGGGATGAGAACTAAGTGTGTGGAAATTAAACAATTCTTTGAAACAGAGCATTTTGATTTGATATTTGTTACAGAGACTTGGTTAAATCAACAATTTTCTGATTGTTCTTTCCTTGATAACAGGTATATTATTTTACATATGGATAGATCTTTAGAATATGCAGCTAGAGGAGGTGGTACTCTTATTGCTATCAACAAAAATGTTTTATATAAAGATCTATGTTTTACTTCTTCTGTATGTGAATCTACATGGTGTGAAGTCTATATAGATCATAATTTTAAATGTATACTGGGAAATATTTATTTAAACCTAATATCTCACTTTTAGAGCTTGATTACTTCTTGACAGCACTTGAAGATTTTTTGATTAGATATAATATTATCATTGTTGGTGATTTGAATATGCCTGATTTATTTAAGGGTAAGATTATTACGCATTATTCTTTATTATCTCAGAAAGCTTTAAGAATGCTTAGATTTTGCAAATTTTTTGGACTTCAACAATATAACCCTGTTGTTAATAATTTTCAGCGTACTTTAGATTGTGTTCTGTGTAATGTACCAATAGTTAGTAATTTTCATTTTGTCTCTGTTACTTTTCCAATTGATGCTCATCATCCACCTATTGAATTTTATATTAAGATGTGTTATTCTAAAATTACTTGTTCTAATGTTGTTAAAAGGGATTATGGGAGGAGTCTTTGTAGAAGAATTTCTGAAGTTGACTGGAATAATATGTACTCAATTAATGATGTGAATTTTTATTTGGATTATTTTTTGAGAATTTTTAATGGTTTTATTGATGTATATATTCCTAATAAATTGTCTTTTAACAAAAGGTATCCTCCTTGGTTTTCATATACTCTTATTAAGATTATTAAAAGGAAATCTTACCATCATAGACTCTATTTTAAGACACAGAATATAATTTATTATAATAACTTTATCAATTTTAGAAGATTGGCTAAATATATCTATAAACGAGATTTACAAGAGTATATAAAAAAATTTGAAATTAATATTTCTTTTAATCCTAGAGAATTCTGGAATTTTGTTAATAATTCAGGCTTGGATAAGAAAAAGGTTCAAATGACTCATGGTTCTGCATTAAATGCAGATGATTTTTCTAAACATTTTGCAGAATTATATTCTTCACAACATGGGATTGATTCTAACATCACATTTCCTGGCAATTTGTCTAGTGCTAAATGTACAATTGATCATATCTCTAGGGAAGATGTTATTGTAGCTATTAGGAGGCTTAAGACCCACTCTAGTTTAGGATATGATAATATTCCTTCTTTTATTTATAAGGGGCTAGCCGAATTTATTGCAGTACCTCTTGCCTTTATTTTTAATCTGTCTCTTAACTCTTGTACTTTTCCTAGTGTTTTGAAATGTGCTAAAATGATTCCAATCTTCAAAAATGGTGATCGAGATTGTGTTTCTAATTATAGATTGATTTCTGTTTTGCATACCATTGCACAAATTTTTGAGAGATGTGTTTATAATAAAATTATTTCAGATGTGGGTAAGATAATTTCTTGTTCTCAACATGGTTTTTGACCTAATAGATCAATTGATAGTAATCTACTGACAATTTATGATCATATAGCTCATGCAATTGAGAATCGTCAAAGACTAGATGTGATTTATTTTGATTTGTCAAAAGCCTTTGATAAAGTTGATCACAGTGTTTTACTTCATAAATTACATAAAATAGGTTTCTCTACTAAACTTGTAGATTGGTTTCAATCATTTTTGTGTAGTCATACAGCATATATTAAATTGAATAATAAGGTTTCATTTAATTTTGAATGCAATTTAGGTGTTCCACAGGGTAGTATTTTAGCACTCATGCTGTTTAATGTTTACGTTAATGATCTTAAGGATTGCTTGAGATATTCTTTTCTGTTAAGCTATGTTGATGACTGTAAGATTTTTAGAAGAATTATATCAGTTAATGATTGTGTTCTCCTTCAGAAGGATATTGTTAACTTTAGTGCTTGGTGTGAGTTAAATAACATGACAGTTAATTTTAATAAATGCTCCTTTGTTTCTTATTCCAATAAATCTGAAGTTTTACAATTTTGTTATTATATCAATTCTCATAAAATTATTTCAGTTAAATGTCAAAAAGATCTTGGAATTATGTTTTCTTGTAATGGATCTTTTATTCCTCATCTTGAAATGATTGTTGGTAAGGCTTTTAAAGTTATGGGTGCCATTCTTAGACATGGTTATCAGTTCAGTAATGATACTAAATGGAAATTGTTTTTTTCATTGGTTCTTCCTATTATTGAATATGGTTCAATAATTTGGAACCCTAGTTCTTGGCAAGGATGTAACTTGTTGCAGTCTATTTCAAAGAAGTTTTTCAAATATATTTCTTGGGAGGGTAAAATGATTAATCTTTCATCTAGACAAAAGTATAGGGATTTGAAATATTTTTATAAAATTGTTAATAAACAAGTTATTTTATCAGATATAGTTTCAACTATTTCAATTAGGTCTTTGAGTTATGATACTAGGTCTATTTGTGTATATCAGATTCAAACATGTTGTTCTAATATTCTTAAATTTTCTCCTTTATTTGGGTTACCCTCTTTATATAATCAGATTGGGAGTAACCTTAATCTGTGTGACATTGATTATAAGAAATTTTGTAATCTTATTAAACTTAAATGTTATGTTTGATTTTGTCTTTTAAATTTTACTTTATTATGTATACATTTATATTTTCGTTTTATATGTTTTATTTTCACTTTTATTGTATGTGCAAACTGTAACTGGTTTTTAGCTGTTGTTTAGCACTTAAATAATTGAATTATTATTATTATTATTATTATTATTATTATTATTATTATTATTATTATTATTATTATTATTATTATTATTATCATCATCATCATCATCATCATCATCATCTTGGTGAAAATATCAAATTGGATGATTGTGTCTCTGAAGTTAATTTAGTTAGTGATGAAATTAATTATAATAATAATAATAATGTATTTAGGAATTTGCCTCATTCCACATTTAAAAGTAGATGTTTTTATAACTCATCCAGGCTTGAAGTAAATTCCATTAATGATTGCTTTTCTGATTCTGGTTTTTTTTCTCATGGTAAATTTAAATCACCAAATTTTTTTTGTGGGGAAAAGAGATAACAGAGGTTTTGCTGTTACTTTATCTTCTTTAAAGTCTGTGAAATCTAAAATACTAAATTATCCGGCTGCAGTTCCTAAAGTCATTCCAGCTCATAATTTACAGAGTGCTTCTTTTATGCATAAAAGATATAATGGAGGTCTTCCTGTTAATTTATCTTCTCTAAAGTCTATTAGTCATAAAATTTTTAATTATCCAGATACTGCTCCCAAATTTATTCCAGCTTATAGATCACATTCACTTAACTTTTATTCAAATAGTAACTATCGGATAAATCATTCTGGATACTCTTCTTTATCTTCTAGTAAAAATGACTTTTCAAGAACTAAAAAAAATTAATATATTTGCTGGATTTAATAAATCTAATTTTGCTAATGTTTATTCTAAGTCTATTAGACATAAAATTCTTAATTATCCAGATATTGCTCCCAAATTTATTCCATCTTATAGATCACATTCACTTGACTTTCATTCAAATAGTAACTATTGGATAAATCATTCTGGATATTCCTCTTTATCTTCTAGTAAAAATGATTTTTCAAGGACTAAAAAAACTAATATATCTGATGGATTTAATAAATCTAATTTTGCTGATGTTTATTCTAATACTAATATAACTTATAATAGATATTTTCTTTCTAATATGCCAGTAAATCTCAGTTCAAAAGATATTACAGTATTTTTTGAAAATAATTTACAAACTAGTATTGTTTGTCATAAAGTTAATATGAATAATTATAAGTCTTTTTGCTTTTATATTTCTGTTTCTGCACATAAACATAATGAAATAATATCCCCTAATTTATGGCCTTGCGGTGCTTCCATTTCTTTTTTTTATGGATCTCTGGCTAGTTCTCTAAGGTTTTAAGAGAATTTATTTTGTTTTACTATCTATTTTATTTTTATTTATTTAGTTTTTTTTTTTTCTTATCTCTTTTTTTTTCTGTTTTTGGTTTTATTTGGGTTGTTTCCATTATCTTTGTGGGTAACATGGTAGGCCTTTCTTGTTTTTACATGAATGTCAGAGGTATGAGGACTAAATGTGTTCAAATTAAACAATTTTTTGAAACAGAACATTTTGATCTTATTTTACTTACAGAAACTTGGTTGTATCAACAATTTCCTGATTGTTCTTTTCTTGATGATAGATTCAGTATTTTGCGAACTGACAGATCTATGGATAATATTTCTCGAGGTGGTGGTACTCTGATTGCTCTTCATAAAGATGTTTTTTATAAAGAACTTTATTCTTCTTTTTGTGAATCTACATGGTGTAAATAGCTGTATTCTATATATAAATATATTTTTTACAAAATGTGAACTGCATATATATTTATATAAACCTGTGTATATAATTAAAATATGACATACTTTAGCTAGAAAGATGTCTTCAGGTGGAGCATTTTCCCACTATGACCATGTAAAAATTAACATCTATTTGTCTACATTTAAGTGCCTGATAAGCTGGATCCATGCATCATGGAAATCTATGTGAGGAATAAAATAAAATCACCTGCTTCCAATTTATATATGTTCAGAATGTGCTATTCAGAATTAATCAGGAGCTCTCAATATCTATAATTAAAAAAATGCATAAATTGTAAGAACTATTTATGTAAAAAGGACTCTGCAGAAAAATTGTGCCTGATCAGATAGATTCATGAAATATTGTAAAATTATATTTTATTTTGTATAGATCTGTATTTTTTATTTTTTTTTATTTTATTATCTCGGTCTTATATTCTGGAAATACTAATGATTTAATTCAACAGTTTGTATTAGTCCAACATAAGAAAGTGTCAAGAGAGTAGGGGGAGGGAGGTTGAAAAGCTTTTTTTTTCTTTTAATAAAATTTAGGTAATTTTTTCTGCCAAACTACTTGATTTTCATTTATGAATATGAAATTGAATGCCCAAACAGAATATTTAAAGGGTAAGAGCTTTTATCTTTTAAAGTCACTAAAATAACCAATGCCACAACATGACTATTTGTAGTGTGTATTATATGTTTTACTAATAGTATTCTTAAGATCTTTATAATGAATAAATGATTAACACTTTTAAATTAATACTCTTTATAATTTTCTTTTCTATCATATCATGTGTTGTTTTATTATTATATTTTTTACATGATATCTAGTTATGCAAGATGATTATTTTAGATCAACCAACTTCCACACCTAAAACTGCATACTACATCTGAAGTTGCACTTAAATTTTTAATGTAGTTAGCAATCTCACTTTTATATAATAACTTTTTCATTACTTTTGGATATGTAGATGTTTATATTATGGGTATCTATCATGGGAAATAAGGGTAAATAGTTTTAAATTGTTTAATTAACAAAATGATGGATACTCATCATAGTCATAAAAGCTATAAATACAGAGATATATATCCAAATAATTTATTTGCACTTGTAAATATTTTTCTTTGAATTTTCTTTTCTACATTGTTTGATAATTTGTTTTATGTTTTGAATATATATATTGTAAATAAATATTATGAAGTTTTGTTAATTGACAAGGTCTCTGTAGTTTTGTTGATCCAGCATTGCCATTTAATCAAGCAGTGACATTTAATCCTATAAACAATATTTTACACTTGCACACACGCACACACACTACTGTTCGATAAGCATGAGAGAAAATGTTAAATAAAGGTTATTTCTTACTAATAGATAGGATGATTTAATTTAGTTATTTATTGATTGTTTGCATAGATACATCCCTGTTAAGAGAGTCGAATGTGAATTCTTCCTGAGTTCGAATATCTGAGGCAAGGGTTCTGAAAAAGAGTGGTGAGAGGTTAGATGAACTGATTTAAATTACATGTACAGTTGATAGATAGTGCTTAGGTTAGTCTATTAAAGATAGATGTAATCATGAGTCAGGTACTTCATCATGTCATCTCTAGCACATGAAGACCCTAAGTCCAACAGTAGTTAGATATGATCTTGCTCTCTTTCCCCTATATAGTGGTTGGATCAGACCATTACATCTGGCATTATCAACTTTGGGACATGAAAGATAGGTGAACCAGCACATATAGGCTTGTGTAAGTTGATTACACATGGTTGAACTAGCTGATTGTTGAAGTTGATAGATGTATTTATGGACCGGGACATCTGTGTATCTACCAACCATTACAATACAATGAACTTTTTTGTTCAAGAGGAAGAAGAAAATTCTTCTATCTGGAGAAAAAATCTACCATTCCCTACACAAAGGAGCTGAAAGGAAAATTTGAAGATTACTGTTGACCAATTCAGACTTATAAGACTTTTAAAGAAATCTTTTACTAAGATTTTAGAAAGGGAGAAGAAACATTTAGCTTGTAAAACATCTAAACAAAAAATTTGAAAATTAATAATTTGCAAACAAAATAAAGTATTTGAATCTCTAAAATAACCATTGATTCCTCGCTACAGATTTAAATCTAAAACATGGAATAGCAGAAGAAATATTGACATTTGTCCATTCAACTTAAACCACAAAAACTAATCCATGTATTGAAAAAAGTAATTATGCAGGGCTAAGTTCAAGAGGAATGTCATGGAAGAAAGCTCATTATTGATTGTGGAGCTAGAAGACATCAAGATTGTCCTACCTCCCCATGCCTGGATTAATAATCATCGAATAGAATGTTATGAATTATTTTTTACTCTTCATTTGAAAACTGCAGTTTGAAAGCTAATAAAATCGACCTATCCAGTGGATATTCAAATTTCCAGTTATGCATAAAAAACCATCCATGGATTATGGGAACAAGCCATTACAACAATGTCTATATAAACTATGAAACCAAGTTATAAATTTGATGTCATCCATATTTAATTATTTGCATGTTATATAATAATTTTATTTTCTTTATTTTAACATAGGGCCAAATAGCTTTAATTTAAGATTTATGCAATAAAAATGAAAATAAATTTATTTTATTATTTTTATTTTGGATAGACAAAATCTATGGGGTATGATCTTGATTATGAAATAATCCGATCATTATAAATGGGATAAGGTAAGGTGTTACCTAATACATAGATACATTTAACTTTCAAATATGCATAACATATACACTTTCATTAATTGTTTATTCTAATGTCTGTGTTAATTATTAATATCTTTTAATATATTTTCTTTGCATATCTTTTTAATTATTTGTGTCATGAACTTATAACATTCCTTCTTACACACACATCGTACATAACAGAAGTGTTTTTCAAACCATCAGGGCATTAAATTAAAGATAAAAAAGGTAAATGTATATATAGTACTATATAGAGCAATATTGTATAGAATATGAATCGGAACATTTAATGGCTATTTGTTATGAGATCAGGATGTGGGACATTGGTATAAACCAAGCATAAATAAAAAATGACCACAGATGTTTAAATCAGTTTGACCTAATTCTGTTTTAAATTTTCTTGTTCAAATAATAATCAATGTAAATACGTACATTGAATTTCTTTAAATGTTGAAACTAGATTCTTGGTTTATTTTTTTATAGTCAAATTTTACTGTCATCTCCTTACACATATATCTATGATCAATACATATATGTATACAATATCCATTCTCATTAATAGGCACATACTCATTTTACACTAAATAAAAATTTGGTGATATGAATAGACCCTGAACCAAAGGATCAAGCAACATCTCCCTGGGTTCGAAATCCAGAATAGCAAGAGTAAACTGCAATATGTAGATGATAGGTTAAGGGTAGAATCAGTAGTTATTTAGATCTTACTCTCTTTTCTCTTAGATATGACTTTAATGTATGAAAGCATGCAAGACTGTAGACCACAGAGACTCTTTTACTAATCAGGATGAACCCACCCACCTTTGTGCATACCACAAGAAAACTGTTCCATTACATATATATATATATATATTGTGCCAGAGCTTATATAATACCATAGCACAAAATGGCGGTTGCTGAGGATTCAGTACAGCTAATCTTTCTAATATTAAACTTATACATTTTTGATATATCAAATAGATCATAATGAGATATATAATGTAAATATTTATATATGTTGCATAAATAACTGGATCGGTCTATGCTATATTCCGATTCACACCTACAATACAAGTGTATATATTATATGTACAGTATTAATAAACTTTTATGCGCACAACAAAGCTATATAGTTGTGTTATATAATTATTTATGAGTGTGTAAGATTTTTGTTTTCATTGTTTATAAAAATAATAAAATAAAAACAGAAAATAATAATAAAGAGAAAACTAATAGTTTGTAGTAACATTTGTTTACACGTTGGAACACTTTTTGTATTTATATTATATTATTAATTGTAATGTTCCAATATACATAAGTGTATGGTTTTTTTTTTATTATCACTAAAAATATTTTTTATTAGAAAGAATTTAAAATTTTTTATCCATTATAGTTTGGATTCGTAATTAATTAATCTTGATTTATGAAAAATTTTTGTAAAAAGGAATAAAGGGGCGAAAGAAAAGATATTTTTGTATTAAGAGAAAAAAATTTTTTTTTTGTTTATTTGTAAAGATGAAATCAAAAGAAGTTGTTTTTTTATCTAGAGAATGAAGGTATAATGGGTAGTCCAATTAGCCAAGATGGAAACTATATAATTTCCAAAATTAGAAAAAGGTATACTTTAAAACATAAAAATTAAAAGAATGTATATAAAATATAATTAATGAGTTGTTGGCTGATGCAATAGCTCATAAGGGGGTAATGAAATTGGGCTGATGGGTGGACCATGTGAGCTACCTCCCAAGTGCAGAGAGTTCAGTTGGTTCTTGCTTATCCAAGTGGTCTGTCTATTTTTGTTGAGATCATTGATTATTATATTTTGTTTCTGCTATCACCATTAGAGAGCAAAAGAAAGATGAAATGATAGTTGAAATTTAATCATTCATATGTGGTATTGCTATTAAAGAAATCTTAGGAAAAGTGGTCAAAATTAAAAACAAAAAAAGAGAAAATAACCATTTCTGTCATAACTACAGCTATGGACCTTCAATGGAATGACATCATTGTTACCATGAAGCAAAAGTTTTACAGAGCTCGTAAATAGTCAACAAATCATCTCTCCATCTTGGAAAATCATACTAGAAACCTTTAAGTTGTGTTTGATTAACTTACTATTCATAATTTATAATCTGATGAAATTATACGTAAAGCTGATTTTCTGTGGTAAAGTCTGCGATGGAAAATATACATATGTGAAAACTATAACCAAAGATCCTAAAACAGATACCAGATTGAGATGGCCTTAATACTTTTTCAAGCTTACCAGACAATCATGGAGTAGACTATTAGCAACAGTACACCCACTTATTCATCCCTGAAGCACAGATATGATTTAAGGGAAGCCAGCAAACCCTGATGGAAGAATTCTACCATGTGTATTGATGAAAGGAAGCCCTATCTGCCCAGTTGAGTGATTATATGGTCTGCTTTGAAGTCGAACCAGAATGGAAAAGCTCATATGAGTGCATATTTTACAATATTAATTTTATATTTCTCTAAATAATTTATTTTTGTATTTGCTTATTGTAACTATTAATCTTTTTTATTTAATCTTTTGGAATATGTAGAATATTAGATGGTATTTATGTGTGAGTCTAACCTAGATCCGCCATGTGCGAAATTCGTCTATTTCCTAATCATTTCTTTATACATCACTTTATATGTCCAAAATAAAGAGATGTAGATGCTTGTCATATGTAAAATATAAGTTGAGCACAAGAATATTGATATGCCCATAATATTAATTGTTTATAAACCAAAGGAATAGACTGTAGACATACTTGTAAACCTTGAATTATTTTTCTTTTTGAATATGTTTGTTGTATATACGTATTAGTTTGTTACTTTTAAAGTAGGAAAGGAACTATAGACCACACCCATTATGTGATCATCTTAAAATATATTTTTTTAAAGAGAAGAAAAAAGTATATTTTTTTATATGTGTGTTTTCTATAAATAAATATCCAATTTGATCAATCAATGTCACATTATGTAAACCAAAGGCCATAATTTATATAACTGAAAGTATAAATATAAAATTTCCCATTATTTAAAATATTAACAATATTAAATTTATTTTTATATATGTACTTGGTGGAGGGAAATGACAAAAATAAACATCTTATTTCATATTTAAATCATTTGCTGCATAATTTATTTAGTTTGATAAATTACTTATTTGTAGTATATAATAGTCATAGAACCCGAGAACTGAACCACTTATTAACCTGAGATAGGAGAAAAGTAAACCATATAATGAGCTAGTTATTGGGATAACTTACCAAGGAGTTGGATTGTTTTACTCTTACATCTGTATTTATTAATCTATTAAGGTATATGATAGTGGTCATGTATATTTGCACAATCCTTCGGAAAAGAAAAAAAGAATCAATAATAAATTTCTTTATCGAGGATGGTGCATAAAGACTGGATTAGAATATTCCAGTACTTTCAAAGGTGTGCAAAGCACAAAAAAAAGTGACCAATGTGTAGATAATTAGACAATAGTGGAATATTTAACAAGGAAGGTTTCAATTGACCTAATTTAGGTTGAATCTTCTTCCTCTAATAATCCTTACTAAATATTTTTTTATATTTTGTCAATAATATTTTTGGGGAATTATTATCGATCTTTCACTTAATAACATACGTCACTTCATGTTCAGTGCATATGTAGGCCAAAATATATATAAGACTGGAGTAAAAGGTTTCACACCAGTACAGAAAATGGTGCCAAATGTGAAAGGTATGAACTAAAACTACAAGTGGAGAGTAAAATGAAATATATATATATATAGCACAAATGAAAACTGATGTAAATCTATATTAAAGATTTATTTTGCTTACAAAAATGTTTTAAAGCAAACAATGTGGTTGTAAATAATGTTCGGCTTCAACATTTAGTCGAAAAAAATTTTAGGAAATAAATTTTAGTTAGCGGACCAAAACAAATATATGTGTAGATCTTCAGACATAGGAGGAATTGAAGACAGAAATCAGAAATATTATTATATTGACTTAGGATTGCAGGTGTATAGTTAAAATAGGGCACGTTTAAAAATATATATATACAAATAACAAGAGAAATTTTTTCTTTCGTGTGAGTAATAGTGAAAAGAAATATATGTGAGAATCAGGGAAATGTGGCTGGAATAGAATAAGAAATTGAAGAAACAAAGGGCAAATAGAAAGGAATTGAGCATAAGGTGTGGTGTACTGTGCATATTTATCATACCATTAAATAAGAAATAGAACAAATGTTATTGACCTCGAATTTAAACACAGTGAAACAGATGGCCAAATTATTGAATGCATTAGATATGAACCAATAGAACCACCGGATAAAACTAGAAAAAATCCGTGCATTGGTTCTGTAGTATGGGATGGAGGTGGCCATGATCGAAATGATGAAAATATGAAGGTGAGGCCTAGAAGTCAAAGTCCAGAAATGAACATCAAGAATGCAGGAAGCAGATTCAACAACCAAGAAAAGAAATATGGAAATGGTAGTGGATACAGGCTGATTTTGCCTAAGCCAGGGGGTAGTAAAAAACAAATATTAAAGTGAACAGTAGTTGAGGTCGGGTCGTCATTCCATTTGAGTCAGGTGTGTGGACTGATGGTTTCCCGGTGTTGTGTGTATAGGTCAGTCTGTGTCAGTGTTTTTTGTACTCTAGCATTGAGATAATAAGTGTCAGAGGGTTAGCTGGAGATTTTTAAGTAGTTTGAAATTTCTGTGGCTTTATGACATTGTATGTACTCCGTTAAAAGAAAAGCAGGGGGTACTGTATTTCCGGAGACAAAAAAATTTTTTTTTTCTCTCTGGAACCTTTGCCTTGTAATACAAAAGATCCTGTAAGCCTAAAAAAAGAAGCATGGGTGCATTTACTAAGGTTTTATATTCATAAGGCTCTTCGAAAATGGAGAGTCCCTTTTCTCTTTATCTGGTGATGCAAAAGATCATGTAAACCTCCAAAAGAATGAGCATGGATGAATGCCTTGGATATTTTACATACTTTACATGCTTTGTACTGTCATAGAGTTCTGTATGAAGTAGGAATCTTTGGGACAATGTTCTAGGTTTTTTGTTGTTTCGAACTTGGGGTGTGGGAGGATGCTGTGGTCTCGGCTTATCATATCAATACTGGGGACATGGGGATTTGCATGTCTGGTGATTGGATGTTGTGTCCACCATGTTATAATAGAGTACTTAATCAAAACTAATATTCTTCTAAGTGTAAATAATTAAGTAAGACATTAAAAAGAGTGATCTCATTTTAACAGTCTCATCAGGAAGCAGGGTATTGTGTCAGACTATATACAACGCCCATGCACAAAATGGTTGTTGCTGAGGATTCAGCACAGCTAATCTTTCTAATATTAAACTTTTATATTTTAGATATGTCAAATAGATTGTAATGAGATATATATATTGTAAATATTTATATATGTTGCATAAATAACTGGGTTAGTCTATGCTACATTTCTATTCACACCTACAATACAAGTGTATATATTATATGCATTAATAAATTTTTATGCACACAACAAAGCTATATAGTTGTGTTATATAATTATTTACGAGTGTGTAAGATTTTTGTTTTCATTGTTTATAAAAAAAAACAGAAAATAATAATAAAGAGAAAACTAATAGTTTGTAGTAGCATTTGTTTACACGTTGGAACACTTTTTGTATTTATATTATATTATTAATTATAATGTTTTAATATACATATACATAAGTATGTAATTTTTTTTATTATATCTAAAAATATTTTTTAATAGAAAGAATTTAAAATTTGTCATCCATTATAGTTTGGATTCATAATTAATTAATCTTGATTTATGAAAAACTTTTGTAATTTGCTTTTTAAAAAAAAAGAAAAAAGGGGGGAAAGAAAAGATATTTTTGTATTAAGAGAATTTTTTTTCTTTTTGTTTGTTTGTAAAGATAAAATCAAAAGAAGTTGTTTTTATCTAGAGAATGAAGGTATAATGGGTAGTCCAATTAACCAGGATGGGAACTATATAATTTCCAAAATTAGAAAAAGGTATACTTTAAAACATAAAAATTAAAAGAATGTATATAAAGTATAATTAATGAGTTGTTGTCTGAAGCAATAGATCATAGAGGGTATTGAAATTAGGCTGATGGGTGGATCATGTGAGCTGCCTCCCAGGTGTGGAGAGTTCAGTTGGTTCTTGCTTGTCCAAGTGGTCTGTCTATTTTTGCTGAGATCATTGATTATTATATTTTGTTCCTGCTATCACCATTAGAGGGCAAAAGAAATATGAAATGATAGTTGAAACTTAATCATTTGTATGCGGTATTGCTATTAAAGAAATCTTGGGTAAAGTTTCGCAGAACTCATAAATAGTCAACAAATTGTCTCTCAATCTTGGAAAATCATACTAAAAATCTTTAAGTTGTATTTGATTAACTTACTATTCATAATTTATAATCTGATGAAATTATAAGTAAAGCTAATTTTCTGTGATAAAGTCTGCTGTGGGAAATATACATACATAAAAACTATAGCCAAGGACCCTAAAAGAGATACCAAATCGAGATAGCCTTAATATTTTTTCAAGCTTACCTAACAATCATGAAGTAGACTTCAAACAACAGTACACTCGCTTGTTCATCCCTGAAGCCCAGATATGATTTAAGAGAAGCCAGCAAACCATGATGGAAGAACTCTATTATGTGTATTGATGAAAGAAAGCCCTATCTGCCCCATTGAGTGGTTATATGGTCTGCTTTGAAGTCAAACCTAAATGGAATGCAGAAGCTCAGATGAGTGCATATTTTACAATATTAATTTTATGTTTCTTTAAATAATTTATTTTTGTATTGGCTTATTATAACTATTAATCTTTTTTATTTAATTTTTTTGGAATATGTAGAATATTAGATGGTATTTATGTGTGTCTAACCTAGATCCGCCATGTGTGGAATCCGTCTATCCTAATCATTTAATTCACTACAGCGACACCTCATGTTGAGTGTTCTATGTCCATATTCTTTATACATCACTTTATATGTCCAAAATAAAGAGACATAGATGTTTTTCATATATAAAATATAATTTGAGCATGAGAATATTGATGTGCTCATAATATTAATATTTATAAACCAAAGGAATAGACTTTAGACATACTTGTAAACCTTGAATATTTTTTTTTTTAATATGTTTGTTGTATTTTTTAATTTATTAGTTTGTTACTTTTAAAGTGGGAACATCTTAAAATATTTTTTTTAAAGAAAAGAAAAATATATATATATATTACATGTGTGTTTTCTATAAATAAATATCCAATTTGATCAATCAATGTCACACTATGCAAGCCAAATGCCATAATTTATATAACTGAAAACATAAATATAAAATCTTCCATTATTTAAAATATTAACAATATTAAATTTATTTTTATATATGTATTTGGTGGAGTGAAATGACAAAAATAATCATTATATTTCATATTTAAATCATTTGCCACATAATTTATTTAGTTTGATAAATTACCTACTTGTAGTATATAATAGTCATAGAATCCGAAAATTAACCAATTATTAACCTGAGATAGGAAAAAAAATAAACCATATAATGAGCTAGTTATTGTGATATTGTGATAACTTACCGGGGAGTTGGATTGTTTCACTCTTATGTCCGTATTTATTAACCTATTAAGATATATGATAGTGGTCATCTATATTTGCACAGAAAAGAAAAAGGGAATCAATAATAAATTTTTTTATCGGGGTGGCGTGTAAAGGTTGGATTGGAATATTCCAGTACTTTCAAAGGTGCGCAAAGCAAAAAAAAAAGTGATCAATATGTAGATAATCGGATAATAGAGGGATATTTAACAAGGAAGGTTTTGATTGACCTAATTTAGATTGAATATCTTTCTCTAATAATTCTTACTAAATATTTTTTTATATTTAGTCAACAATATTTTTGGGGAATGATTATCGACCTTTCACTTAATAACATACGTCACTTCATGCTCAGTGCATATGTAGGCCAAAATATATATGTCTGGAATAGAAGTTTTCAGACTGGTACAATATATATATATAGGTATTTTTGTATATCAATGTAGTTTACCATATGTGTATATTTAAATCTAATATGTATATTAATCAGGCTACATATGTAATTAATTATTTGAGCCCAATGGGGCTATGTGTAAATAGTGAAAAGTAGTTAAAAGAATTAGAATTACTTATATAAAATTATATGTGTGTGTGTAGTACATCAATATAAATTACCACATTTGTACATTCAATTGCAAATATTTATATTTATTCCATTGTACATATAATTACTAGTTTGCATTAAATTGATGTTATTCTTTTTGTTATTGAATCATTGTGTATTATATGTATTTCTTATTCTACTTGTTAAAGTTTTTTCCCATGTTTTTTAGTTGAGGACAAAAATATAAATAATATATATCACATTATATGAATCTCAGAACACAGAAAGAAGTTGAAGAAAGCTGTAATTTTGAGAATGTGAAATCCGAAAGTTTAAATTTTACATTAAGTTTTAATGTTAATATTTCAGGCACCTGGCCAAAAATTATAAAAATTAGTTGAAAATTGTGTTAGTCAGAGAGTCAGTAAAGATTTTTTAAAGAGAAGATGGTTCACAAGTTCTTAGAATCATATGATCATTATTTACCATATGGAGAGCAAAATTATAAAAGTTAGTTTGGGGTCATCAAGCCATTAAAGCCAGACAAGTTAATATGTAAATAGAAATCTAAAAATGTAAATAATTATAATCTTTTAGTGGTCTATTTCTTTTGATATCTTTTGTTTAATAAAATTTTATAGAATTCATTTTCTTTTATTTCATGAAATTGGAGACATTGGAATATGATTTGCACAAAGAAACCTCTTAACCATGTGATGGCTCTAAATCAAAATATAATTTCATTATCTAAGACTCATCTCAAATCAAGATCTCTCTTTCGAATGTTACTCCAAAAATCTACAACTGAAGAATTTTAGCAAAAAAAAAAAAAACAACGAATTTTTATGATGTCCCAAATATTTTTTTCCCAACCACCGGTAAAAACAGCTGCATTTAATTTTCCCAGACACAACTGGAGTCTTATCATCAGATTCTGGACAATCACGTGATTACTGTGCTCATCTGTTTCATAAATAAAATTTAATAACTATTGATCTATGAAAATGTTGATAAGAACAGACAATGAGTCACATAATTAATGAATGCTAATTTTATGGCTACCATGGCAGAAATGAAAACAGTAAAGTCCTTGGCGATTGTATGTCTTGTTGGAATCTCTACAGGTTTCTTTATTATGTTTTGTTAATAGTTTTAAAATTAAAAAATATATGTTTATTAAATCAATAAATAATTAAAAACAATTAATATCACAATTATTTTGTTAAAAGCTCTTATAAAAATCCAGATCACATTAAATTATGATTACAAACTAATATCATTCTTTTAAATGACAAATCTTAAACACTTCACATGTTAACATGATTACATTGAAAAAACTCTTTCAAATTATTGCTTCATTTTAAGAATGCTCCTGGTGTCTTATGGATCATTAAAAAAATTGAAAATATTCGCAAGTTTCAAATGAATGAAATGGAGTATCGACACAATGATGACAGGAAGCATGTTCCAACATATCCAAATTCATTTCATTTTTTAAAATTATAATTGCTCATTATAACATTAAGTTTTTTAATTCTTAGATAATATATGATTTTTTTTTCTTTAAAAAAAACTCAAATTTATAAAGAAGTTTAACTGTGTTGGTTTTTGAGATAATTACCTTTGTAAAATACGAATTATCAAGTGATACGCGGCAATTTAGAAATATTTATATAAAAGAGTACCAAAATGTAAATGTTGATGTTTTTAAAATTTAATTTTAGAATAAAGATATTTTTAAAAGTTATTGCAAATTTTAAAAAATTGTATTTTACTATTAACTAATTTTTTAAATAATTACCTTGAAACTATCATCACCAAATGCTGTAAAGAGGTAAAATGTGGATGCTGGAGGATTGCATTAGCTCTTAAGATTTAGGTGCATTGGTCTCAGATCCAAGTGTCTTCACTGACGAAAGCCACAAGCTAGTAACTAATCTAAGGATATTGGATGAATATGTACTAGATAATGATATTATGCACAAAACTTTAATCTATTGATTACTAAGCTTGCACAGGGGGGGGGGGGCATCACTGTATACAGAGTTTGCTAAATACAGGTAGAGAGTTATATATGGTTTTTATAGATATAGAAAGGCATATAATAGAGTAAATAGAAATAATTATGGATAAGTTTAGTAAATTTGGGAGTGGATGGAGATTTACTGAATCTTATTAAGAGATTGTATGAAAATAATTACTATACCTGTCAATTAGGGAATATAGAAAAGTTAAAGTTAAAAATGGGGTGGGACTAAAGCATGGATGCCCTATGTAACCTATTTTGATTTTGTTGTACTAGAGAAAAATGGAGAGAGCAATAAAAAGACCAGAAAGAGGGATAGAGATACCTTTAATAGATGGCAAGAGAGTATATACACTGTCTTCTTGTGCACAGAAAGAACGAAAGACATGGAAATTATGCTGAGGACATGCACAATGGTGGGCAAGATGTGAATTATATATAGTGAAGAAAAATCAAAAATAATGATGATTAATACTGGGGAAAGAGAAGACAAAGAATTTTTATAGGGGGATATAAAGTTAAGGGTGGAGAATAGGTATAACTATTTGGGAATTGTCTTACATAATTGGAGAAACTGTTTGGATCAATGGGAGAAAAAAATTGATAAATGAAACAAAGAAAAGAAAAGAAATGATAAAGAAATTAATAATGTTTTCATATAATAAATATGATGTAGCTAGAATTATATGGGAGTGGCATTAGCAGGGTTAACACATGGTAATGATGTGTTATGGGTTAGTAAAGGGATGTTAGATTTCTTAGGAAAAGTACAAAAAAAAATAGGAAGATATGCATTAGATGCAGAAGTGTGAATGGCAAAGGAGGCATTTCAAAGAGAAATGGGATGGTCAAGTTTTTATATGAAAAATGAAAAAAAGCAAAATCCAAATGTTCAATTGGGAGTTTATGGATAATATGTAACTAGCAAAAATATTATTTAATTGGGTTATAAGTAAAGGGCAGGCAACAAGATGGGTAAGAAAGATAGTATGGTATGCAGAAGATTTGAATAAAAAATTTATGCCCGTATATTTGAACAAAAGGTGGCGTGATTGTATTAGAAAAATTGTCGAGTGCTATAGTGACAAGGAATGGAATAGAAGAATAGATGCATTAATAAAGAATAGGGAGTTGGAGAGATGGAGAACTAGTAGAGTAAAAAAAGTTTAAATATATATAGAAGTAAACAGAATATTGGGTATGAGTTTATTTATGATAATAGCAAAGAAAGTAGTTTACTGCTTAAGGCTCGAACAGGATCTTTAGCAACAAGGGAATATACACATAAATGGAAAAATGTGAGTGATTTAGTCTGCAAGTTGTGTAAGAAAGAAATAGAAAATATTAGGCATCTGTTAATTGAATGTAAATGCCTGCAAGCAGAAAGGGTACAACTAATAAAGTTGTGGAAGAATAAATATAAGTGATTATACAGAAAATGGGTTCTTGATTTTATGCTGGGTTTGGAAAAAGAAAAGGGGTATTTAGATATAAAGGCCATGGAGTTGATAAAGATTATCTTGTGGAAATGGGATGAAGCAGGATAGAGAATAGGGAAAAAACTTAGGGCAGGAAATAGAAAAGGAAAGGAAAGTAGCTAACAGGTTTCTTTATGTATAGTGGCTCAGAGATTCCTGACTCCACAAAAAAAGAAATCACAGTGCAACACATCATATATTGTTCTAAATTGCTGCATTCCTATATAGATATAGTTTGATGATTAGTTCAAATTACAAAAAAAAATTAAGTGAACTGTTTTATTTATGATGCGATCAATTTTTCCATATCAGAGATATTTATTTAAATATAAATCCTTCCTTAAAACCTCCCATATTTGTAGATTTTATATTAATGGTTCATTTCATTGAAGTTATAGGTATCAAATCTGTCAAGTTTATTAAATGTGGTGTTTTGTTCATACCCAAAGATACAAGAGTCTTCAAAGTAAAACTTATAAATAATTCCTTATATTTGTTTCAAAATATGGTTGTAAATTTTTTTTAAGAATATTATTGTCTTCATATTAATTTTCTTTATAAAAGCAGTTAATTTTACGAGACAAATTTTTCACATCAATATTTAATATACATAGACAGACATTGAAAATAATGTTATCATATGATGGAGACAATGTCTTCATAGTGCAAAGACATTGCCTATCCTTACCATACCTATAATATGGGTTATAAATTCAGGCCAAAGTAAATTTATTTTAATTGCCATCAATTTTTTCTCCTCAGGTAGGTTATCTCCAGTTAAACCATCCATCACTGATCAGTTAATGCATTTCTAGCTGTACTCATAATGGGCAAGGTTGATGAATATTAAATTATTTTTCACTGTCCCAAAATGAGAGGCTGTTGGAGAATTATAACCCTGAAGTAGTGTTATTAAAAAGCTGTTTTACATATATGTATATATATTCATAGCATTATTTCCAATAGCTTCCATGTAATAAAAATATAATAGCTAAATAGCTGACATTTCAGTACAATAACAAGTAATTTCCTCAGAGCTTCTTCTTTCATGTATATATAATGTAAGAATATTATTGTGTGTATATATGAATATAATAAATGCAAGTTCATATAAATATAATTAAATATATTATTTACAAATATATATATTTACAAACAGATACAATATTGTTTGCTATAGTACATACTTGATTCTCTGGCTCAATATAGCATTTAGTTGCAGGCAACTACTAATCTAACGCTAGGCTTACCTAATTCTTCTGTGACAGCTTGTCTCATGTATAGGTATTGCAACACTTCCAGCTGTTTTGTGACAGTTTGCCTAATGTCTCATGATCTGGATGCTTCCAGTTCTAGCATGGACTTGCTTCACTGCTTTAGCTATATAGAGGAAAATATGCATACTGCCATTTAGCTTGGATGGTAATTTGTTATATCTCTTTACCTTCCTATGAACTGTCTATAGCCAAATTCACATCCAATTTGATTCATTGACTATGGCTATATCTTATTTATTTATACATTCATGGATATCTTATCTATTCACACATCTATTAATCTGTATGAATGAATGCTCAATCTAATCAAGATAAGATGGCATTTGCACTAGTCCACTGGTTGAAGTTAAGTTGAGTTATAACAACAATACGGATCTTTGTTTCATAGAAAAACAATATCTATAAAACAATGTTACTAATGAATGTTTTTAAATGATAATTTATATTATAGCTTAGATTTTTCAGAAAAACATTTGATCGGTGAGAATATTATAAAACGCACAATAATGAATGAGACTGGTTCAATAGAAGTATACTATAGAGACATTCTGTTTTATTATTTAAAAATAAAGAAATAATTCACAATCACGTCATTATAATCAGTTGTCATCTAAGAATCTCTTACAATATGACTAGGTTTATCATTAATTAGGTAATTAATTGGTATTAACTGTGAGTAATTCTATAAATTAATATTTTTCTAAAATACTGTCGATTTGATACTTTTTGGTTGTTTAAATCCGTGTTTATTATTGTGATAATGAAATTAAGAATATTTTGTAGGATTGATATTTTATATGATAAGAAAATAATGTTTAACTATTAATTGCTTTTTCATATAGTATAATTATATATTCTTCTATTGTATCTTTTTTCTTTTTAGATAAAAAGTTGTAAACCTGAACTTAGTAAATGGCTAAAACATAAGACATATTATTGTTTTATAATATATAATTTATATTCATGATAATAAACAAGATATGTACAGAAAGAGAATGATGTTTGATAAAATATATAGTCATGGATAGTAATTTAAAAAAGGAAAAGCAAAAGCAATATTTATTATTTTTGTCTATAATGATTATATCAAAGTTTTTAATTAATAAAATTTGTTAGAAGTTGTTTTAATAAAAATAATGATAAAAAATGCTAAACAGAAATGGACATCGGAGCATTCAAAAAAGGTACAGAAGAGTTGGATATTATTTTAAATAACAGAAAATATGTAGTTCAAGAGTGCTATGTTTTAATACATTCAATACAAAAAGCGATCATCAATTAGTGAGATGTAAAGTACATATTAAACAGGCAAAACTCTCCATACAGTAGTGCCACCCTGTGCCAACCAGAGTAATCAATGAATTCCAGAAGGCTTGTGCATAAAATCCCCGTCTAGTGCCTATTCATCCAATATCCCCATACTAGTTTCTGGCTTGTGACCTTCCTCAGTGAGGAGCCTTGGATCTGAGAGCACTGCAGCTAGATCTTAGGATCTAAAGCAACCCCCCAGCAGCCACCTTTTATATCTACTTGAGTAGGCACTAGATAGGGATTTTATGCAAAAGCCTTCTAGCATCCATTGATTACTCTGGTTGTCACAGGGTGACACTACTGTATGGAGAGTTCTGCCTGTTTAATAACAGTTATGTGCTAGCATTAGAGATGGAAATCATGTAATATTTAGTGGTTAATGTACATATTAATGCAAAACTACTGAGACAGAAATTATTGAGGAAAACAACATTAACAGTTGATATTTCTAGCCTTTACAAACACTCCAATGAATTTAAATTAAAACTTGCAAATTATTTTAAAATATTAATTAACATGAAGATGATTCAAACTTGAATGAAATCAATAAGAAGATAAATGATATTTTATAAAGAACAGCAATAAAGAAAATCATTAAATTTGTATGAAAAATATATATAAAAAAAAATTTAAATCATTTACTAAGAAAAATTGAATATCTCGAATTTTGTTAAGCAATACTGAAAATGGTTAATAATGATAAAAGAAAATATAATTGTAAATTGGCAAGAAAAGCTAATAGAAGAGAATAAAAGACTCAAAAGTGTAAAATAATATTTTGGTATAGGAAAGAAAATTATTTCTGTAATAAAAAAAAATTGAACTATTATTAAAAAAAGAGATAGCATCATGAAATGTGTGGAATAGTTCTATAAAGAATTGTATACTAATAAAGACAAAGAAAATAAAATAATCATTACAATTATTAGATCTCCTAAACTGCTGAACATTTTAAAAGGAACATGTAATCAAATATATAAAGAAAACAAATTTTCAAAAAGTGATGGAATTATTATCAATATGTTAAAAAAAGCAGTGACACCCCTGGAAAAGTTGTTTGAAAAATTATATGTTGTAATGGTCAGAAATATGAATGAGTGATGAAATGTGAAACCATTACCAAAAATTTTACTTATGAATAAATCACACAACCAACAAGTAACTATATTATTAAATAACACAGTAACAAAATAATAAACTAATAAAGAACTGAAAGATTGATTATCATGTTGTAATGCTAAAGTTACAATAACTTGTTAATGGTTAACCACTATACCGGCAAGAATCCAGTACACAATAGACAGTCAAAATCAGTAAAAATATACACAGGAAATTATACAAACTATAAAACAAAATTTTATAATTGTTATTTATATAACTTTATCTTATAAGATCTACAATTATATAATTTAATTTCTACAGTGGCAATATAACTCAATCTTGTTTAAATTCTATAATACTTGAAAACAAGTATACTTTCTATACTTGGAATTTAAGTATAATTATAGAGGATTTGAATACCGACTTTCATGATCCCTTCAGCTATCCGATGTCTCTCATACCACTGATACACATGACCACACACATGAAAAAATAAATAATCTCCAATATATGTATTTTATGTGAACCAGCACTCAACATTTGGTCCAAATCATCATCTCCCACACATATATTAATCAGTGCTCTGTTTATATTAAGATAACAAATCATCGAACTTTAATGTCCATCCTCCAACTCTTCAGCCATCCATGCCATTGAATAAGTCAACATGGTCATGACAATAATATTGACATGAACAATGGATTTGGGCATTCCATGATCAGATTTTCAATAGTGCAGATGGCTGAAGACTTGGATTATGGAGTAGATTGAAGACTGACTGTCCATGAAAATTTGAAGATTTGCTATCTTAATGTAAACAAAGCAATAATTATATATAGGTATGGTAGATGATTCTCTGGACTAACTTATGAGTGCTGGTCAAGCACAAAATACATTTATTGGAAATCAATTATTATTTTCACAAGTGTATCAATATGTGTATTGCTAGTATGATATAGAATGAATAGCTGAAGGGCACTTGAATGTTTGTATTCAAGTCCCCTATAATTAATCTTTATAATAAGTGTGCGCATAATCATTTAATTCAGTTATCTCAACATGAAAATGAGATTTAAATTCATGACCAAAATATCTTGCCATAATAAATGTATTAATTTCAATAAAGTAAATTTCTTATCAACAGTAAAATTAGAACTCATTAATATTATATCATTTATTCAAGTTCAATATGAAATAAACAAAGACAAGAAATGCATGCATATTACACCAATTTAAATCATAACATTTAAATATAATCTCAACAATAAAAGTAAGATATTAAAGATTATTATTCCATAAGAATAAGATATTTGTCTGCCTTTAAATGCATGCATAAATGTATTCACTCATAAACATTTTATACAAATATATATTAAAAATCAGTGACTGAATCTCTGTATGACAGAACTCATGGGAATATCAAAATATACATAAATAAAACATCAATCAACATAAAATAGAAATATACATCTGCAAGCATGCTTCTTATAATAACAATACAAATCAGGAATTCAAGATAGAACAATATACACATAATATAATTTCAAATTTGAAATAATATAACAACTATATACTTTATATAAATACTATATCCCAAACTGTGAACATCTTCATAAATAAATCACAGATAAATCTAAGAACATAAACTGAATAAGTCACACTATTATTTGTAATAACTGAAATATAGGCTTGTTATAAATCTTTATTAATATATGTAATATATAGGGTATGTGAGCACAGACTTTTACACAACGCACCACTCTCCACTCTATCTCATAACACTAATACACTTGCATACGTATATGTCAAAAAGATAAATAATCACCAATAAATGTATTTCATGCTAAACCAGCAATCATCAGTTGGTCCAGATTATCATCTCTACACATATATGCAATAAGTGGTCAGATATATATTAAGATAGCCATTATATATTAAGATAGACATTATTAATTAATATTATTATTCACGCATAATTTAAATATAATAATTTGTTTTATTTGTCTGTAAAGTTATCTATGTTGTTATTATCAAAAGCTATTAGACATCTAAAGAGTAAGTGTAAATGATTATATAGTTTGAAATATTTGATAAGAATTATTCCGTTTGCTTATCAATATGAGTGCGTTAATGTCTGTATGAAAATTTACATAATTATTTTTGTGGAAATAAGACTGACGTATAAATATTATTATTTAGTAAAGGAAAGCATCTAGCATTATGCAGTGGTCTTTTATCCATAAATGTTAACTTAAATAAGCATCTTACACAATAAAAATTATTTTCAAGTGAATTACTTCAATTCAAAAATGCTCTTGATGTTCTAACTTATATTCATGAAAATGATTTGACTGTTTCATACCCGAATTTGAGCCCATTATTAAAAATAATAATAACTCTTCCTACAAGTATCTTGCTAGCGGAGTGAGAGATCATTTTCGAAATTAAAAATTATAAAAAGTTTGGCTGGTAAATTTGTCAGTGATAGCTAAGTATTGATATTATATCTAAATTTAGTTCTGTAAAAACTTGGAAAGTAAATTTATAATTATGTACTATTTTTTTTCATTATTATCTTTAATAAATCTAAAATGTATATAAAATCAGTAGAATTTGTTGGGTTTTTTTTTTTTTGGGGGGGGGGGGGGATATTGTTTTGTATAAGGGCACTGACGACCCTTCCTCTTGTTCTGATTGCCATTAATTCAAGATGATTTACCGATCCAAAAATTTGAAATTTTTTACCCTTAGTGCCGTATGAAATTTGAAAATAATTAAAGATGCAATAAAATCATGATTTAAATAAAGCGAGTCTTCTCCAGCATCGGTCTGATTAACGTCATTAAAATCTAGTTTCGCAAAAAAAAAAAAAAAAGCTTTATTCAAACTCATTAGTACCACTTTTACATTTAGAATGGATAACAACTTTTAGTCCTTCCTTTATTAATTGTTATTCTGCAGTTCGGTGATATGCGGATTTGTCTGCTAAATTTTGGAGCCCGAACTATGGGAGCTACATTCTGAATTCGTAATAAGCGCCACCTGAAATCAATAAAAACAGAATGAAAATTAAAGAATCAACCAGAAAAAGCATAGTTTAAATTGGTTTAGATACAACAATGGTTGAGGTTAATAAGAATTGTAAAAAGTTAAAAAAAAATTATTCTTTGTCTAATAATTTAAAACTCATGATAGATAGAGAATGGTTTCCTTCTCTAGGCATAAAAATATATTTAATTAATAGTCACCATTGAAAGAGAAATACAAGCCTAAATTCCCTAAATTACGAAAACTGAGCAGGGAAAAATAAAAACCATACCTGCAGAGAATCAGCTTCGTAAAGGAATAAAACTTTTGCATTTTAAATTTTTAAAGATACCTTTTGCACGGAGGACAAAATTCGAAGAAATTTTTTTAAATTTTGGTACAGAAGTGAATGTTGGCGTTTATTAAAAATTCAGAATAGCCCGACTCCCATAGTTATAGCTTCAAAAGTTAGCGATCAAATCCGCATATCTGGTAGCTGTACAATAACAATTAATCTTGGATAGTTAAAAGTCGCTATTCCAATCCAAATGTAAAAGAGGGACTAATGAATTTGGGTAGAGATAAGTTGTTGTTTTTTTGACATTTATCACCAGATGCCGATGTTGGAGAAAGCAACAAATCTCAATTTATTTAAACCATAATTAACCTATTCAGTATATTGAAAATCCTAAGTTCAAATCATTCTATTTAAAGCATAACTATTATTGCAATTTTAGTTATTCTTTTAATTTTATATGGTTTTAAAAATAAAAAATTTCAAACTTCCGGAGAACGTTATTTATTTTAAAATCATTCCTCCCTCTATCGTTAATCTTGTAAAATATAAGTTATCATGTGACGTAGCTATAAGGCTGCATGTTTGTATAAAAATTATAAATTGTACGTTTAATCACATGCATACATTATTGCAAAAGAAATTTGAGAATTAAGAAAACTTATATACTATACGAAATATTAAATGTTTATGGAATATAATAAGTTAAGATACAATACAGAAATTTTAAACACGTTTTGCCAATTTATTATACTCTCATATAGATAGTTATTTCGCTCAATTCTATAGTTTAAGTTAGTTTGCAAACATTTGCGACATTTCACTTGAGTTGAAATGTAGGCAGATTTGACCGTGTGTAAACAATCTCTGATTAGTACATAATCATTGAATCTTTCTTGCAAATCCCCTTTTCCAAGGATTTACAGCGCGGTAAAATTTTTGCTATCTTGAAACTTTTTAAGATAGTGCTAATACAAATCTTCATAATCTGCTCTTTTTAATCCCAGGCATTACGTTATGGAAACTGAAGGGATTTTATGCAATCAGGTTTATGACTATACATAATTGACCATGTATTTAGATTTCGAAATTAAGCTTAAATAACTAATTTTTACTTTCAAAATTAGACAATGAATCTCCAATATACAAAAATATTGCCGTCTACTGATTTTCTTTACAAATCTAGTTTATTTTCACCCACATATATGTTTATAGATTTTCACTTATAAAAAATTCAATATTTTTTTTTCCTTTTAAAGAGAAAAGTTTATTGTTATTAATAATAATGATGATGATTTTAAAGAAATGTTTATAGACCTTGAAAATGATTATAAAATATGTCAGGAATGTAATTACAACTATACTCTATCGTATATATTTTATTCGTTCTTTATGGTTTACGTCTGCCGAGCTTATGATCTGGGATTCGAATACAGGTCAAGTGAATTTTTTTCTAGACTGACACACCCTCTCCCTATTAACTATTCCATAATTAAAATTACATGATTGGTCAGTAAACGGGACTATAGCTTTCCTAAAGATAAAATATAAGAAAAATGTTCAAATCTTCACCATCCAAAATGCACAAGCCTGGAGAATATCGTTTTCTTCACATTCAGCCACGAGGAACTAACTGTTGGAGAGATTATAGCCCTGCAGTAAGCTGCTTATAAAAATGCCTGCTTTACCTATGCATATAAGCTGTGATTTACTTATGGGCAGTGGTGACTGATTTATAAGCACTGAGATGCTGCAACACTGCTAGACAAAGATTTATTGCTAAATTTGTACTTGAGAATATCAAAAATATAACAATCATTTACTGGATGTTAGAAAACAAAGGAGATATAATATATAAACAAAAGGTCTGGGCTCTTCTACTTAGAATGAACAAACATAAGAGCAGAATTAGAAGCATCACATTCACAATGTTCTGAATGTTGATGAATTTGTTTTTCATTGTTTTAAACATCTCCAGTGCAAGTAACATTTTTCTAGAATATCTAAATAATTCGCAACCTATCAAGCATGTTTCCAAAACTATTCAACAAAACATAAAAAGTATTGCAAAAATTTGGCATAAAACCCAAAATCATAGCAGTCTCTAAATCAAATAAAGCCAGCAATAATCCAAAAAATTATCACTCATTATTATTGCATTTCCTAAAAGTTATTTCAAAGAATCATATGAGCAAGAGCTTTTCTAATAAACTTTCTATTTATAGAAAAAAACTAGTTTTAAGTCAAAAACAAGTTTTATCTTAACAATTCATGTTGAAAATGTTTTTCAAAATAAATAAAAAACCCATGTGACTTAATAATGTAATCTCATTAATGATTCATAAATGCAGAAAAATCATTCATTTATGACTTAAAATACTCAACAAAAAAGTTAAGTTGCACTAAATGTTAGTTGTAGTATATACAAAATTTTACATCTCCTCTATTTACATCTTCTCTATTTAATTAATATATTCACAAGTGATTTTTCAAAAAACAATGCAGAATTTTATCTATATGCATAATATTTGTTTTGAGTTCTCAAAATCTTTTTACAACTATTAAAAGTATCTGATTCCATCAACTAGCATTAGCTTACAAATTGCTGCTAGAGCAGCATAATTCCACAGGATCTCTATGCCAATTACCCATAAGTCATAATAGATCCCTGATGATTGTGTTCAATAAATCTTTATCATTTGCTGTCCTATCCAATATCACCCTATTTGTTTCATGCTTATTGCTTTGTCAGTGAGAAGTTTTAGATCATTGACCTTCGCATTTGAATCTTTAAAATCTAATGCATCCTCATTCTAATATTCACCATTTAATTCTCTGTTATACTATCAAACTATCAGTCCAAGCTAAAAACACATAAATGTTTTCAATCTAAGCTACACTTGCATAACCATATAGCTAAAAACAATTCAGTTTCTGTATATTGTGGCTTCTTTTTTATTAATTATGAGTAACTCTATCTTGTGGTCAGGATTTGGTATATGACAAAAAAATATCACCTGGCTCTGCCATATAACTTTAGCTAATACATTGCTGTTTTAGCAACATTATTTCTCACCATCTCTGTAATAAACATTCTCACGATTGTGCTTATTAAATATCTATCCTGTGCTGTCCTATTTAATATCCCCAGACTAGTTTCAAGCTTATGGCTTTTAACTGTGGCATTCACTGTTCCAAGATTTAAAGCACCTCACTGATGAAAGTCATCAGCTTGAAATTAGTCAGGGAAAGTTGAATACAACAGCACAGCATAAGGATTTAATAAGCACAGTCAACTGGGATCTATTTTGAATTACTAAAACTTACAGTAATTTACATACAGATTGTGAAAAAGTAGACTGTTATAATAGCAATATATAACTGATGTCATGTGATGGAGTCAGGTAATATTTAATTAGTTTAAACAAAATCCTGGCCACAAGATAGAGGTGACCTTAGTTAGGAAAAAAGCTATAAACACCATTTATTTAGAAACTGAACTGGTTTAAGATCTATATGATTATGCAACCAAGTTGGCTTATATTGGAACAGTTATGTATTTACTTTCAAATGAAAGTTTGAAAGCATAACAGAAACTTAAATGATGAGTGTCAAAAGAAAGGTGCATTAGATGCTAAAGATTCTGAAGCATTGATCCATTTCCCAATGTTTTTTCCTGATGAAACCTATAAGCTTGGAAATACTCTGAAACTATTGGATAGGATAACATAAGATAGAAATGTTATAATCACAATGTACTGCTTTCTAAATCTTACAGTAAGTGGCATAGAGATAGTGAAGAATCATGCTTCTATAAATATAAAAGTTTTGCTATAAGAATATGAAAAGATGTGAAATTTTTTTCAAAGATCGAAGTCTTATTTCAATTCCAACAAAGTCTATGCCTAAATCATGAAATATAAATTTAGTACAATCTTTTGAAATAATGGATTGAAACCCATTATTATTCTGTATTATTTAAGAATGATACTGGAACATTGATAAATTTATTTTATTCATTTATCTAAGGTTAGATCTAAAATAATTCTAAAAATAATCCTTTTAGAAAGCTGGCTAGCAATATTTGGGTTTGTAATGCAAAGCCATTGTTGACTTTCCTTAATGCTAGTATATTCTACAAATGAATATTGGGTCCTTGTTTAGAAAAAAAAGCCCACCCTAAAATTCTCAGCAGTCAAGTAAACATTGACAAGAGAAATATTACCAATATATTCAAGACTACTCTTTTGCAGTGGCTTTCTGTCATTTCACATATTTCTCCATCAGATATTAAATGTTGCCACAAAATGTATAATAAACTAATAAGTACATTAGGTTTACCAATAATTTAAGATATAGTTTTCCTACCTTAAAGTCATCTTTTTTCTGAATATTCAACCAATCAAAAAATTATGGCATAAAAAAATGGATTTCTTATAAGGCTCAAACAAATTTTACTTTCTCTAAAACTAGATAAATTTGACTTTTCTAGACACAAGTAAATTCTTACTATCAGATTCAGGACTAATCTGTTTGTTTAATTAATCTGTATAATAAACTGAATTTATTAGAGCCTGGTCATTGTAGATGCTAACACAGAGTTAATGGCTATCAAATCTATGAATAGAGTTTCAGAACCTAGTAAAGTCACTAGTGACTCTTACTCTTGGTTGGAATGCCCACAAATGTTTCTATGATGTAAATAGTTAAACTGCCTAAAAGAATATATGCATCAAATAAATAAATAATGTTACAAAATTTAAATTATTCTTATTCAATAATCACAATGTTAAAAAGTACATGTAAAAGCATTGAAAATTTTTGGGAATAAAATCTTTCAATGTACATAAATAATTAAAGATTCTCATAAATGTTTTAGACTAAAGAAGTGAAAGTGTTATGATTCTGGTATGTAATATATAGAACGCATGCTAAGCATGAATAAAAGCTACATTTTAAATATATTTTCTATATAAATGTCCAGAACATTTATGTGAATATAACAGTTACACAGAAAAAAAAAAAATTGGTATTAAATTACAGTAATAAGAATTTCAATTACTTATATTTTTTTATAATTATATGTATTTTTTCTATTTATGTTTGAAATTTGAATAAAATAATAATAGAATTTGTTAACTAGAATTTAGAGATGATTTTTTTATTGAACTAAGCTAGCATAAAACTATAAAGCTAAAGATTTCAAGGTGATTAATGAAGATAAGAACTTCTGATCAAACTAGCTTTAAAATCCACAAACAAACAAAATGTTTTGAAATAAATTTAATATTCATCAGACCAATAAATAGATAATAATTAGATCGATGGAATGAATATGAAATTAAAATTATAAATTAAGTAATAAATAAATTAGGATGTAGATGACTAAATGGATGATGAGAATAAGTAATAATTAAATAATAAAATGAAATGAGTCTGAAAATGAAGAGAAAAGAAAGAAGATGTATGGGAATAATGAATGATTAAGATGATGATAGAATAAGGGTTAATGAATGATTAAGTTGATAATAGAATAAAAGTTAATGAATGATTAATCAATTATTATAATGAATGAAGGTCAAATGAGGATGAATAAATAAAAGAATGATCAAGATGAAATTGAAGAACAATGTTGATGATGGAGACAGATCTTAAACTATAAACTAATATTATATTAAATGATAATAAGATAAACTAAATAAAATAGGGATTCCAATCTTGACAAAACCAGAATATTCATCATAAAGTCAAAACAAGCTATACATTTTAAGACAAAAGAAGCAATTTACTCCTTAAAGTTTAGTTGACTTTCATAAAACGGTGAATATAACATAACTCAAATCCAACTACAATAAACAACTAGATATAAAATTTACCATAAATTCAAATTCTACATTGCAAATTAACAACTTATTCTTTTCAGGGTTCAAACAACTTAAAGATTGTTGTACAAGATATACTTGGGTCAGTGTGGGGGATTCTGCCACTATCCAAATATAATGCACAAAACAGCTCTTAATATAAAATCGAATTAACAAACTATATTTAGCAATTCCAAAGAAACTTTATAAACTCCCTAACTATTATAAACTTTAAGCTTCAAGAAATAGGAATAACTTTTTAATAACTAAACACAATAACTTACCAACTTCCTTTTCTCAATAATTATGAACAATGTGATCAAGATCGGCGGATTCAAATAAACTGATTAAATCAATATTAAGTGTTTATCTTTTAGTATACCACTTGAAATAATATGCACTCTAAGTTAATACTATTCTGATTATTAAGTGATGATGCCTTAGATGTACTCATAAATTATAGGGCTTAACAAAATTATGATATACCAACATATAGTTAATTATACTATATTGATTGATGATGATTTCAATACAATCAGATGATATGTCGATAGCAATAACAATAATAATGTGTGTGGAGATTAGCAATAAGACTACAGACAACTAAATAAATTTTTAACACAACAAAATTTATTTACAATATTTATAAATTTATTTCAGACACATTGCATGAAATAAGACAGACATTATATAAAATCAGGTTGGAAAATAATTTGTATCCCATTGACTACACACATAGTATAGAAGATAAACTAGGACAGTGATATTCATATTATCACTATTATTATTGACTATGTTTCTATTATTTATCTTAGAGAGTAGGAAGGTTAAACTTTATTTAAACTAAATTAGTACTCAAATTATAAAACAAACGTGTGTTTAAATCTTTGGGATATATGCAAATTTTAAATCTAAAACTCAAAGTTATAAAGTAGTGTATTAAACTGTAGCTATTTTATTTATTAGAATATGATAAGGACAATTATCATATTCAGCACAATTAACAATTATTATTATTTACTATGAAGAGATTCATTGTATTAATGTGGGGACAGACATCAGAAGTCAAATGCACACATGACACTAAAACATTGCCTATGTCCATAACATAATCATTCTAATAGTTAACCTATCTTACTGATCCATTGGTGAATCACTGCTTGATGAATATAAATCAACATTGACCATGTGTATCTCTTGCTCTCTCATATAGAAGTTTTACAATCACTAGTAAGTTTTGGTTGGTTTGTCTATAAACTGATGAAGATCCTACATCATAAAGACACTATTCAAATTAGGCAAACACTATACATAAACCAGTGTCCCTTAATCTAACTTTATCTTATCCTTGCTATTTAATTTTGAAATACTAAAACTTCACCATACACAATGGAAAACTAACTACATAACCTCATGAGGGATCAAACAATAAAGGGAGGCTTTACAAAACAACATGATAGTTGTACAATAATATGGCCAATTCTAATACCTCTTCATAGCTATAAAAGTGTGGGAATTTCCTTATCACAGGGAAATAGAATTCAGACCATGGATACAATCCTCTCTTGGGATTAAGTATGCTAACTAAGCACTAACTATTAACCAGCCTCGACAATATCATCCTCTCATGTAATTAGCAATGGGAGAATTTTCCATCTGCCCATGCCCAATATCAATGATACTATTTTTGATGCCATTATATGTGGCACATACTTCTCAGCTGAAAGCTGTCATGAATCCTTATCAATACAATAGCAAGATAAAATAATTCTAACAATAAAAGTGGAAACATAAATATTCTATTTCACAATGCAGAAACTATCAGTGTACCAAACAAACCACCATGTAAGTCAAATGTCCATTAATTATTTTTAAAAATAATAATAATACTTTTGTTATAACAAGCCATACACATGTAGACAATGAATATTAGCCTACATTTTATATTTAAAGTGGACATGTTCATTCATAGGCAAAATTTAAGAAATGCAAAATGCTTATATCAAATATTTCATATAATAAAACAATTGTGTCATTATAGTATATCTTTGACAAATTTAGTCTGTTTGTTTACCCTTCAATAAAATATTAAAATCTGTTTTAAAAGTGTGAGAGATGAATATGAATATATCTCTCTCTCTCTCTCTGTCTAGATAAACGATATTTAATATATTTTCACTCAACCGGGAAAATAACACACACACAATATATATATATTCTGACCTGCCGTTTGTATGTTCACTTCCAGATAAATATAATATTAAATAAAATGGGTTAGCTCAGTTAACGATTACGTTCGATTAAATGCAAATAATTGGTAAACAAAATATTCTGCATTATATTTAAACATTCTACTAGCAAAAATAATGAAAAGTTCAGTTTATAAAATAAATAAATAAATATTTATGACATCATGAGACTTGGAAGTAAAATACAGATGACAAGAAAGATTGCATTGAGCAAATATCCCACAGGATACTACCTCAATGGCATAAGAACACTATTCCCCCTATTACTACCTCAAATAAATAAACTTATAATATTCTTATGACTTTAATAAATCCTACTCATTAAGATTAAACTAATAATGAAATCTTAATCTTTTATTTATGATAATTTAGCTCAATAAAATCTCAGGTTCATAAAACTATTCTAAGTTAATCAAAATTACTGTAGTAAAACATGATAAGGGATTTTTATGTCATACTCTACTACACTTAACTAATAATAATAATAAATAATAATAATATTCTTTATTGGATGGACTAATTTTTATGTATCTTTTCCCTGCCATAATTTTATTACCATAATAATAACAAGAAAAAAAATACTATAATATAATCTTTTATCTTCATAAAATAATATAATAAATATGTGGTAGTATTTTATAATCTGAAAAATATATTTGTGGCAACGGATAGCATATAATTCGATGTACTATTATAATAATCAATTTATGACCATAATATGATGTAAATAAATCAATTATTTTATATAGTGCGATGTTTTTTTTATAAACTGTAATATTTAAACAGTGTCATTCATTCAAGCATGTAAAAGTAATTTAAAGTGATTATTTAATATCTTCATGCTTTCACTTTCAAACACTTAAGATTTGCCCATACAAAAGCGTTTGGGTTCAAAAAGATAGATGGCCACTCTATCTTTTCCAAAGACTTTATCATGTGTTTGAAGTGTTAGTATTCAGTCATTTATAGTTAAAATCGGCAAAGCGCATGGGCAACAGCTTAATGCTGTTTAAATATTACTGTTTATAAAAAACATTGTGCTATATAAAATAATTGATTTATTTACATACATTTAATTTCAAATAAGAATGATGTATCGTAAATTCTAGTAAATTTCACCAGTGTCATTCATTCAAGCATGTAAAAGTAATTTAAAGTGATTATTTAATATCTTCATGCTTGCCCATACAAAAGTGTTTGGGTTCAAAAGGATAGATGGCCACTCTATCTTTTCCAAAGACTTTATCATGTGTTTGAAGTGTTAGTATTCAGTCATTTATAGTTAAAATCGGCAAAGCGCATGGGCAACAGCTTAATGCTGTTTAAATATTACAGTTTATAAAAAAACATCATGCTATATAAAATAATTGATTTATTTACATACATTTAATTTCAAATAAGAATGATGTATCGTAAATTCTAGTAAATTTCACCAGCATCATTCATTCAAGCATGTAAAAGTAATTTAAAGTGATTATTTAATATCTTCATGCTTTCACTTTCAAACACTTAAGATTTGCCCATACAAAAGCATTTGGGTTCGAAAAGATAGATGGCCACTCTATCTTTTCCAAAGACTTTATCATGTGTTTGAAGTTAGTATTCAGTCATTTATAGTTAAAATCTGAAAAGCGCATGTGCAACAGCTTAATGCTGTTTAAATATTACAAACCATAATATGATGTAAAATGTGATTTCTTAAATAAATAAAATTTCCAGAAAAATATTCAAATTCTTAAAAATAATACATCACTTATTTCTGTGCAAAAATATTATGTTTGATTCAATTATTCTGTATGTATCATGCATTTTAATGGAAAAGAAAATAGTCTGAACACACAAATTTTGAAAAACAAATTTAACAAAGTTTTATTATAACAATAAAATAAAATAACAATTTATTTACAATATTTACACTGGATATCCTAAATTTGCACTGTTATACATTTCTTATTAATTATAGTTATTAAAAAAAAATAGAGAATCTATTTAAGTCTTCACTATGACTTAAAAATAATAATAATAAAACAATACAATTTTATTTATCTCTTTGTGATCAATCTTTATGATGAAATTATATTTCTTTATACTTATTTTAACATATCATATCTTTAAATATTATTTAACTATGCTTCCTTAAAACATCCATTGAAACATAGTACAGAAAACACAAAATATAACAATATCGAATATGGATCTTTTAACTAAACAATTTTCGTTTTGCATTGTTTAAAAATACTATATAAAATATCTACTGTTAATTTATTACTAGACTTTGTGGACATCAATGTTTACTACACTATGATTATTAAATACAATATATCCTACTTAACATTACTCTAATACTAAATAGCTGTAATCATTGATGTATTCCTTATTATTTAAAATAAATACAAAACTGTACCTATGCTTATTTTATATCATTTTGCTTTATAACATTATATCTTAAAAATATGCAATACTCATAAAAAATCAAATAAAATATTTAAAAGTTATTTAACATTTCAAAAAGCAACTTTGCTTTATTTATTTTATTCCTGAAATTTATTTTATTTCCAAAATAAATTTAGAACATATTCTATGATTGATAAACAGAGCAAAACTCTTCATACAATATTCTATGATTCTTTTTTTTGGGTCCGTTGGATTTTCAATTCCAACTTGCACAAACTCTACTCCTTCTTACAAGTAAATGAACTTATCTTATTCAGACAATAGCATATCTTAAACTCTAAATTATTTATTATTTCTTTACAAAATATTCAATACTGTGCGATGTAGTTACTTTGGAAATCGAGATAGCGAATAGATGCGTAGGCCTAGGGAAAAAAAACTAGAGTCTAACTCATAGTACATATTGAATAAAAATACCATGGCACAGTATATCTATAAAAAATAGAGGCTTGACCTATTCTGTCTAATGACCTCCACTACTAACAATGATGTCAAAGCTATTCCTTCACTGCCCATAAATAAATATACAACTACAGTGCATTGTTAACTGTACTGTATACTTAATAAGATTACAAAAAATGCTACTCCTATTCCCCTAATACATCCTACATTGATATCATCTCTTTGGTTTCATGTTCTCCAGCTTACTCCCAAAGTCACTATCTTATCAACATTTCCTAATAGATTTATCAAATCTTACACCAGCAAATGACCAACTCACATATTAAAAATAATAAACAAAATTCAATTGTAATTAGAATGATCTCAATAATCTACAAGAAAAGTCTGCTTTACTTTCCTATCTCATATTCCAATAATATTAAAGTTTTTAAAAGAATCATATAACTATTCATCATCACGTTGTGTTATATTACTAATATGAAATTAAAGTATGCATATTCCCAGAAATAAATCTTAATCTCATAATTTAAATGTGTTGTACAAATGTGTTTACATATAACTTAACATTCATACTTCCATACATTATAATTCATTGGAAATCTGCAAAAAAAGAAGAAAAACAAAAAAAATACATCATAAAATATATCAATATTCACAACTATTACCTAAGTGATATTGTCATCACTTATGACGTCTTCATGTCCATCAATTAAATCAAACATTGCATATATAAAATACATCCATACTTTTACACTTAAAATGTTAACTTATTTAAATTATCAAATTATTTTACTATAAGATTATAATATCATTAATACTAAATTAATATTCATGTTCCTACTCTTCTAATTAAAATAATATTACACTTTAAAAATTAATAAATAAGACAAAACCATAATTACGTATATCTTCAGCTGACGAATGTTTCTTTATAAAGTTCAAATGTTTTTTTTTATTTTCTCGAGAGTTCTTTTTTTAAAAAAAATGTTTTCCTAAGAGCAATTTTTAAAAAACCACAACCATTGCTAAGTTTCTCTTGCTGGACAATGAACAACTGCCCCACTATTGCACCTGTGTTGTAACTCCTTCCGGTGCGATGAGCGAAGTTTTAAAAATGAATAATAAAAAAATAATATAACATCTTAAAATCTTGGAAAACTAATAAAAATAATCATTAATCTGTTCTGGAAAAGTTCATAGAATAATAGTTTATGGTTTCTATTGTCCAGAACAATGACTATTAAAATAATAATAAAATCATAAGATTTAAAAATAATATCTTGAAGCTTCCATTCTAGAGGATCCTTTATCAGCTTGGTGATGCATCATGTCCCAGTAATTTGACTATGGGCAATCCGGATAAAACTTTTTGCGCAATTTAAAATATTTCTATCTCCATAAATTTAGTAATTGCTGGTTTATAATCCATTTCTTCATAAGTTTATTCTTCAGGATAATTTACTATTTATTATCCAATTATAGCTATTTTCATTATGCTTCAAAATTATTAGTTTTTTTAATAAATTCTAGCAAAGTGCGTATAACCTTATATAATCTAGGTTTTATTACATATGCTTTTCTAAAAATACTTTCCTTTAGTTTTTTACTTATAAT
This sequence comes from Epiperipatus broadwayi, assembly GCA_028023455.1. Lineage (NCBI taxonomy): Eukaryota > Metazoa > Onychophora > Udeonychophora > Euonychophora > Peripatidae > Epiperipatus > Epiperipatus broadwayi. Next base: position 4,224,427 of record JAQFVV010000109.1, read on the forward strand.
AGCTTTTCCTTTAAAATATTTACAATGTTTTCCTTAAAAAAGGATAAAACATTTATTTCTATAGCATTATATTTCTATAAAAATTATTATAAATTTACTGTATTACTTGTCGGTCTTGAACACGACTATCTCTCTGTTATAAAAATGTGTCATTACTTTTTAATTTGCAAGTAGCTTTTCTGTTAAGCTTTCTGTACAATGTCCAAAATAATACTTTGCTTATTAAAATAGTTCTCTTGGTCAATACCATTAATATTATATTAACAATTATCATACTTATCTTTAAAATATTCTTAATTAAATACATATCACTTATTGACATATCCATATTTTTACTGCAAAGTTACATTAAGTTTTGATGAGTAATCCTGGTAAAGGAAACTTTAAATTAGCAATGCATATTTTTTAATAAAGTTATTAAAATATATTTATATTATGCTGTTTTTGCAAATACTTAAAAAAAATTAATATCCTATTAGTTTGCAAATAAATTATACAAGAGCACTAAAATTGACTAAAATAAACATTTTTGAAAATTACTATTGCATCAATCACCAACTGACACCCCAAAATCAATCGTGCAACAGTATTTATACCCTACAAAATACCTCATCCTATTGGTGGATTCTTACTTTTCATTTGATACCAAATTTGCACATTGCTACAGTCTTACACAATTAAATTTAAAAAATAAAATATGACTCATTATAATTTAAAATATTAATTTTAAATCAATTATTATACTTTACTAAAATTAATTAAATATTTAAAATGATTTTTAAAAACAATATTCAATAAATTTATCCCACCTTTAATATTTAATTTATCTAGTTTATTTTAAAACAAAATATTTAATTTTTATTAGCTATACTTGTCTTATAATACTATTTAAAACATTTTATAATGACAAATTTAATATTTGCTTTTATGATAGGTAAATAAATATATCCAATTCTATAATGCAACTTTTAAAATATTTTGAATTTTGTTAATACAAATACTAGCAAGCATGTGTGTATTACTGTATTATGTAGGTCACATGATTTTACAACCTAGAACAGATTGTATCCAATTTACTGTCTGAAAATAAATGATAAATTGCAACACTTATTATATTGAATAAATAATACAATATAAAATTTGGAATAATAATTTTGGAAAATATAGAATTAAATATATTTTTTCCTACCATAAAAATTACCTTTAAAATATATGACATTAATTATGATTATTAAATATAACTTATACTTTTAAATATAGCATTTATTTAATTATAAGTTTAAACTATTAAAATTTAACTTTTTAAACATACTTTAAACATTTATAGCTGCATTATTTATTATGGCCAGCTTTTCCAACCATATGTAATTAGTATTTTTAGCTTTATTTAACTGTTTTAAGGTTATTCATTATAATTTTATGCATTACATAATTTTATTTAGCTTCAAATTGTACTTTTAAGATATTATCAAAACAATATAACTATTACACAAAGAGAACACATTCTAAATTTAAATTTTTTTAGTAATTTACTGTGATGAGCTGATTCTGACCTATAGAAAAGGGCACAATATATATAATATAATAAATGTATGTATCTTTATACATCTATTTGTCCTTAACTAAATATATTTTCATACCACAAATATAAAAAAAATCCCTGAATAGCACATTACAAAAAGTATATTACAATACTAACATAAGCAATAACTACAAACGAACATTTTTATCCCCATTTATTTTATGCCCTTTAGTTCAAAGTTTGTTCCATCATTATGAGTGGAATGATAAGGAAACTGATATCATGAGCAAACATTCACAAGTAACACATATATTTTTTTGATTATTATGTTTGATGCTAGTATAGTGAAATAAAATTCAAACACTTCCAAGTGTAGCACAATTAAAAATAGGTTTATCCACCTTTTCTGTAGATAATTTTCCTTAAATGAATTTATAGGTTTATTACGATCTACAAAACAAACTTTTTAAAATCATTTGTTGATTTATTTATGTTGTTTTTCCATCCATGCTGATATCTGTAATAACTTTAAATGATCTTGGTAATTTTAAAACATTTTAAAATATTATTAATTCGCATGTTGCACAATAAAGATTAAAAAGTAAATATTTATTCATTCCATTTCCATCAGCAAATTAATATGTGTTTAATAATACTAAGAAGAATTTATTCAATTGTGAGCAATTATAAATACGATATCCTTGGCATTTTTTTTAAATCTGTAACTTTTCCATTTTCAATAACTAAGCAAATTGGCACTAGAGCAAAACTTTGCAGACAAGTTTTCTTTCTTAATAAGAATAGGGAATAAGTTCACACATTTTTCTTTTAAATTGATTGAACTTTATACAACTTAAAATGAATTTTTAATTTGTCTACTTGATATTTTCACACTTTTCTTCAAAATTATTTCGAATTATATTTTATGAAGATTATAATTTATAAGCAAACGTATTTATCTTCTTTCTTATAAAGAGTGTGAAAACAAAACACTTTCTTCTATTTCCTTTCAATCTAAATAATTTATGCGTTATTTTAAAATACGAAAATTGGCTAATATAAATAAAATAAAAGTAATTGCTTACACTTTCTGGAATTGTTCTTAGTTTGAAGTAGTATTTGTTGAGGCAAATAATTATCCATATGGCTGTCACTCTCTTTTTCCAGTATGCATTTCAGGAATTATAAAATCAATGGAAAATAGTGATGAATGAATACAAGGTTTTTAAGGTTTCTTATTCCATGTTTTAAATACACATTATCCTGTAATTTTATTCAATTTAATCCACAAGGTTGTTACTTTTCAGCTTTTTCTTTTTACTTTATTTTATAGTGTACTGGTCAGATGATGTATGTTGGTTTAACCTAGTTTGAATACTAGGTGTAAGTACCTCGAGGCCACCCGTACACCAGATATAGAAATCAAGAATACTATGACCTCTGCCTTATTTGCCTATTCTTGAGTATAACTATGAAACAACAACATATCTGAGATATGCATAAATTATTTTCTCACCCGGTCCAAAGCTTAGCATCAGGGAGAGACATGGACGAGATCACTTATGGGACTAACTAAGTCAAATGTGCATAAAAAAATGTAATATGAAATATGTGTTTGTGCATGCCTGGATCATTGGAAAAGTAAAATAAAGGTTAAGCTAATCAGAAATTAAAATAAAATTAGAAAACTTAAGCCTTTTAGATTAAATAACATATTTTAATAAAATGTAATGCTAAATATTTGAAAGGTTTTAATTATCTCTGCTATTCCCCAATTGATTAATAATAAATAACTTTACAAAAAGGCGGAGGGCAATTACATAACATTTTGCTGTTTAAACAGTACTCTCCCAATTTAAATGAAATTACCAACTCGTGTCCCTTGATAAAGCACAATTAAAATAAATCTTTCACAAAGCATTTTCTAGTTGCTTTGTGCTTAAAACAATTTTAAAATATTTAAGACATTTATACTAACTAAGATATAAGTATGGGGCTAAAGGCGGACAAAAGAAGCGTTATCGAGGAGATCAAGTTGGCAAACAAGACCGATATTATTTTAAATTGGAAAGTAATAATTTAAACCGCAAATAAAAACAAGAAAACATTTATATACATTTTAAAATGAGGAATAGTGGAGGGGAAAAATTACAGTATAAGTAAATGATCAAACGATAAAAATAAGATAAATCTAATATTAGTATAATAAGAACAACAGTTACATTATAAATAGGAATGAAAAACATAAGTAGTGAAAGGTATTTAGAAAAAGGATAAGTAATAGTTCATGAGGAGATTTCATACAGTTACCGGTCCCTGTTCTTCAGATCCAGTTCCCTCGACGTGGTGGCTTGATTGAATGCGTTGGGATTTGTCCGGACAAGGAAATGGAAATTATGCAGCATTTTATTGCGAAGTTCACAGACATGGCTCACAGTTCAGGATTCTCTTGGTTGGACATATTACAGCATTTTGATGGACTAGGACCCTGGAAGCAGGCAAAGCTGTGGTGCCTAGCCACCAAACATGATCGTGTCCATCAAACTAGTATAACTTTTAGCATGTTGCATGTTGAAACTTTGAATAGGAATTTTTCCGCAAAACTAGGATCACTTTAAAGCACTGACTGCCAAATCTTCACACACAAAATCAAAATGACTGTGAGGACAAAATCTGAATAAGTTCAGGAACAAAATATGAATCAGTTGAAAAGCAAACTCTGCCTAATTCAGGAACAATATTTAACTGCTTTTATAAGTAAGATTTCTTCTCAAAGCAAAGCACAGAATCTGCATGAATAAGCATAAAAGAGCATAGAGATTTTAAAAGTAAAATCTCAATAATTTAAACACAGGATCTGCATGAATAAGCAAAAGAACCAGAGAGACCCAGTCTTTTGTTCTCCTCTTCTTTTTATACCTTTTCAGGAGCTACCCTTCTATTGTTTTGCATATGATTTTAGATCTTGATAAGCCCCCTACGCTCCTTTGTTTCAAGGTAACTTTTTCTAAAAATAAACTTTTAATTTCTTATTCTAGATTTCTGTATTTAACTTTTGAATTTGTATTAATTAAAAAAGGCCATCTTTAATTTGCCTTGAATGGGCTAACTAATTGAAACATACATTCCTTTGGAAATGTTGGCAGGCTTATCTTAAAATAAAATCATACGCCATATTTTAACAAAATTAAAAAAAAAAAATCTTCTTATTTCTTTTAACAAAATAACATTTTATTTCAACAGAATTTTGCATTAAATCATATATATATATGCTTGACGTTTATATATGTTTGATTAATAAGTTTTAAGAGTAAATTTTAATGGCAATTTAATCTTAACGGAATTTATTTTATAAGAAATATTTTAACACAAATACAAATTTAAGGAAGCAAAATGAATGTATTAATTTTAGCTTTAATGCAAAACCCTGCTAATACTGGACTATAAACTTAATTCAGATCTACAATATTAGATAAGTTTATATAAGGCTGTGAAGCATGGATCGGACTTCCAGATCCATTGCTTCAATAGATGTAGAAATTGAAGTCCTTTTATTCCAATTTTCTTTCTTAATAGTCCCCCCTACAAACTTTGTTATATTATTTATACCTTGTATTACATTGCATTATGGTATTAAATGGACCAATAACTGAACAGTGTGAATAAATTAATATTTCTCCCTCTAGTGATAACTACCTAGACTTTCATATCATTTTAAATTGCAATACAATATATTTGAAGAATGTTTACAAAATTTAGAAGAATTATAAATTGTTTTCTTTCTTGCAATTATTGTTTAATAATAACAACAATAAAGTGATAAATATTTTCATACTTCCAAATTGGTTTAATACTATTAAAATATTATTTTTAATATGGCTGCCACTAGACCTTACATATCCACTCTATCAGATTTTCTAGTGTCATCACTCTCAGGATATTTATTGGTAAGCTTTTACTTAATTGGAAAATTATAATCCAACAAGCATTTCAACCTATTACTGATTTTATACACTGGTTTTTCAATATATTATAAATTATTATTAATTAAAATTTAAAATTTTTACTTACTGGATCACTTGAATAAAGCTTTACATGATTGAGCCAAAACCATATGGTTACAATAGATATGTTCTGTAGAAGAATGTATTTAAAAATCTTGTTCAGGCTGATAAATTCAACATTTAATGATTTGATCATTACTGTCTACAAGTTACAGAAATCATACTAATCTATCAATTGCCATGATATAATTAAAATAACCAGTAATACTCAAGTGAATTCTATAATTAGCGTTTTGGTTATCTTATTTTTAATTAAAGTAAAATTGCTCACTTTCCTTCCAAGGGCAATCAAATGTAGATAAGAATTTGTCAATCGTTGGTGGCCTAGTGATTAGCATAGCTTCAACGCATTTGATATATGGGGAAAAAAGCAAAAAATGTAGATAAGAAATTAATCAATCAATATTTCTATTACTTCTAATTAATTGATCGATTTAAACTAATAAACTACTTATAGTCATCGCCTGAAAAAGTAAATAATTAATTAATGAATACTTAAATTACTTTTATAATTTAATGCAGAGCATAGTTCAGGATAAAGAATAGATTAACAATATTACAAATTAACAGCAGCTTAGCACTACTTTCATTGATAAGTGAAAGAGTAAAAGCAGAGAACAAACATATAAAGTAATTAACATGTAAATTGATAAATTTATATATTCCACTTCCATGATAAGTTAACACATGATGTTTTATTTATTACTGGGTGTTGTTGTCAATAAATCATGCTTCTTGTCCAATTAAATATACATAAATTATACACATCAATTTTTTGTTTGTTAAGGTAAAGAATTTTAATTGCATGGTTATGTATAATTGTATTAACATCGCAGAACTTTTTCAGCTTATTCATAAAATCTTTTCTTTACCCTATTCTAGTGGCATCTACTGTAAATTGAATAATCATGTTTATATTTTTACAAACATCAGTGACGCTATCTTGCTATATTTATTGTCCCACACAGATATAATTTATTTGCATATAGCTCATTTGCTAGCTATAGACTTGAAAATAATGTGATGCAAGGTGTGGAAAAACTACCGATTCCACAGCATGAGTACCAAAGCACAGGCAAGAATCAGAATTTTATTCTTTGCCTGTATATACAATTTCATGTGGTACATACACATACACTATTTGAAATCTCTTTATTGGTTTTAAGTGTTTATATTTTCACATGATACTATGCACAATAAATTTTGTGATTACTTTACTGCAATATTTCTGTATATATAATAATCAGTCTTAAAATTTACATTTCACTGCTCTATATGTGTAAATCATTATTTGTTATACAAAGACAAACATGCAAGTCCAAACACAAATACACTAATACAAATGTAATCATATTAATAAATAATTAAACATTTTGATAATCATTATATCTGTAAAAATAACATTGCCTCAAACTTGGATCAGAGATCCACAATTACATTGTACATAAACCACTTTTATAATAATATTAAATAATGCTAACACACTTATAATGTAAAGCTGTATAAATTAATAGCAATTAAAATGGCTTAGTGCTTTTGAGAAAATGTATTTCTCAAAATTCATACAGCTTTTCATTATAAGTATGTTAGCACTATTTAATATTATTGTAATTTGGACAAGCGTAAAGCATAAATCTATAATTTGTTAGTTAATGAACCACTTTTGTTATATTTCAATACACTGTATAATAAAGAGCATTATAGACTTAATATTATATAATTTACTTACTACACAGACACACCAATACAAACACAAACAGATTAATAAAATATATATACCATTTATCAAATAATTAAAAAAAAATTTAAAATAGTATTCAAATAATTAAATTAAAATTGAATACGTTTGAAGGCCTTGAAATGTGAATTATCTGCATATTTTTAATCCATTTTATTACTGACTTTGGCCAATTGAAAAAAATCTGCTTTTGTCTTCTCCATACAAATTAGTAAACTCAACAAAAAAGAAAATAATAAATTAACCTATTACTAAAAATATTAATAAAATTTCAAATTTTATCCGATTTTAAGTTAAGATATACCATTTCAAAAAGATTTTCAAGCAGCAACAAATGGCAGGATTCTGTTGATGTCATGCTTATAGTTTTCATGCAATATCAAAAAGAAAACAAAATTTCAATGAATCAGCTGACACAAGCATATGGCATATGACAATGGAGCAAGCTGTTAATTTATCAAGGTGTTCCGTTTATATACTTTCCAATTTCAATACATCTGTTCCACAAGATTACAAAAACAAATCTAAAATAGAATCTCTCTAGATTTCCTCTGCCAATATTGGCAGTACATTACTTTATTTTTATCAAAATAAAAAAAAATACAATACACCGGATGACCACTTATATCCATTAATAAAAATTAAAATCTGGTAATACAACAACAACCTGCATTTGTTTTAACTTATTAATAGATTAAAAAAACTAATAAGCATTAAAAAAGAAAGATGTGCAGAAGATTTACAACCACTTTAACCATCCTTTTTTTTCTATCCTTGCAGGTAAACAACTTAAAATATAAACCATGAAAATTCAGGATAATTAAAAATAAAAAATAATCATATGTAAAAATTATAAATCATGTCTGAATAATTTATTTAATTATATGAATAAACAAAAATATCTGCACAGATCCCAATTATTCATACAATGGTAGCTTATAGAATTTTGTACTTTATTTATTAATATAATTTAGATTACAAAAGATACATATATATGTGTGTGTGTGAGTGGTTGTAGTTGTAACTATCACTACCTTGTGCATGACCATTCTTAATAGTGCCTGCCACAATATATATATATATATATTGCAATGACATATATATACCATTACATCATTATCAAATGAAAATATGTAAAAAATCTGTAAACAAAATTCATTTAAATAGATTAAAGGTTTAGAATGCAGAAACAAAAGATTTTATAAAATAAAAGCTGTTAATTTTTTAAAAGTTATTTTTAATCTTAATAGGATGGAAATGACTTTATTGAAAGGTAGTGTTAGACGGGCCCTTGGGGACATTTAACAGATTTTAAGTCAGATAAGAGATTTAAAAAATTACTAGTGAAAATAAAATATTGTTGTTTCCTCCTCTAAATTCAGCTAATCAATAAATATGTATATGCACACACAGACCAGAGAGAAAAGCCATCATCACCCAATAAGAACAGTGCTGAGCCAAGAGAGATTGATCCTGAAATTTGATGATAAAAAATATGATGGATATAAAAAAGAATAATTATATCTGATCTCAAGGAAAATATTATTCTTTATGAAACATTTTTTCCAGAGTATTAGAAAAAAATATCTTTGGGCATGTAATGTAGTCAATCATGATGTAGGGGGCACATATTAAACTTTTCTCCACACAGTTGCACCAATCGAGGTGGCTCTCAGAGTGATAGTTCCCAAAAGACAGCAAATATTGGATTAGCTTCCAATAAGAAAAAAATCTAATCAGTAATTGACAAAACATTGAACTGAGGTGTCAAGTGCATAAAAGACCATAGAGATTACATTCTACATATCTGCTGCAGTCCAGAAGATTTTCCTAAAATAAAACAGAAGTATGAACATTTAAATAAAATTTGAATTGTGACCACTAAAGAAAAACCTTGGCAGTACTGTGTTAATACCATATTTAATTGATTGAATAGATGAAGTATTCAGGGGTCATATTAGACAAAATAATTGGACATTTATAAGTCACCAACCAGAAACAAATAAATGGTAATGTATTCCCGACAGAGCTAAATATGCATTTTTAAAAATATCTAGAAGTAAGTTAGTAATAGATAATAACAGAACTAGGTGGGAATGGAAAACCATACATCATATTCAAAGATAAATCTTAAAGCATGTTTGAATAAAATTTTAATTGCAGAAATGATTAAAACTGAGCAATACTAGTTTTAATATCACTCTTATGGTAGAGTTAAAAAATTATACTGAGTGATATATATGTTAAATGAAGATTATATTTATACATGTACAGAATAATAATGGGTTACTATGATAAATGAAAGCATCATCTATTATCTGGAATTGAGAAAAAAAATAAAACTGTAAGAAAAAAAACCATCCCTGAAAATATTTAAGAAAAAATAAATATGCATGGATAATAGATTGTTGAAGAAAAGATGGAATAAACATTAGTGCATTGGGAAATATAAAATGTGGAAGATAATATTATTCTATTTTTAAAAAGAAAATGGGAAATGCTTTTTCTTAATAATAATAGTAACCAAAAATAAGCAAGGAATCAGTTGAATGCTGAATTATTACTAGCGCAAAGAACATTTAAATTGAATGTATAAGGCCAGTTGCAGATAATATTTAATTACTAAAGAAAAAATCTACTACCTTGTCAATAACCCAATGTCATGTGAATTTTTATAATTGTAATAATCTTCAGATGAGAACAAATGAAGAAAAGGTGATAGTAATATTGATGTGCAACCAGTCTGAATCATGTGGAATGATTGAAATGCCAGTAAATGTTAAAGTTTTTTTTTAGGAACTTGTATTATAAAAGAAAAAAGCTTGCAACATAATATATATATATTGTAACGGAAAATAAAATATAGATAGATATAGAGACATAATTATTAATTATTATAATATTAAAATAATCTGTGCCATTTGTAACAGTAAGAAAAATTATTGTAATGATGAAAAAGGCTGCTATTTTGTAACTGATTATAAATATATAGATGAGTGATAAAATGATAGTTGCTATAATTCAATAACTAAACACTAAACAGGATATATGATATGCTCCAGCGGTTCATCATCATTTGTAAACGAGTAAATTAAATGAGAAATGAATTCACTATGTTAGCTAAAATACAATTTATAATTAAATAAGGATGACGCTAACATATAAATAAGAATATATGCATATCATGCTCTATTTGGGTGCCTATTTCTAATTAATTAAATATAACATTATAGCCCGTTTGCAACTATCCTAAACATTAATTCTGTTACGCTAATAATGAAATAAATAAATTATTTTATTTCTTAGCACATAAAATAACAACAATGAAAATTAAAACTATCATCATTAAAGATTTAAAATATTTAGATATTGGGGAAGTCATTTGAACAATAAAACATACTGGCCATTGTCATCAAATAAAATAATATTAAATAAAGCATCTGAATAAAATTACCCACTGTGGGATTCCTTGAGTGCCTTATGCTTAACTCCAATAATAGGTTCTTTTAACCGAGAATCCTTCTCATTCCTCTTTCCATGTATATATAACCATTCATGGTCACACACACATGCTGGTACTGTTTATAACAACTTATAAAAAAATATATCACATAAAATTAATATTATAAGGTTGGGAAGGGATTAAATCACTCTTTCTTCAGTTTAGCTAAGTACATGTGTTTTCCCCCCAAGTGCCACTAGATTGTTTTAAATCTAGATAAATATCTGTTTATAGTGTACTGAGTTCATACTCATTCGGTACATTTTTATCACACATGACTTGGATGACTAATGAAAAAAACTGACTCTCTTATATTTTACTCATGTCAATAAAATCATAAGATCCCCATATCACCAAAATTTATATAGATCAAAGACTCTTATAGATATTACTAGCTCATTTACATATATTGATGAACAGACAATTATACTCTTATTAATGGCTTCCAAACAAGCATGTGAAGACCATTACTTAAGTGGATGGCCATGAAACTAGTTACTTAACTTAATTATTTATCACAATATAAAGATAATAATGATGATGATAATAATAATGATGATGATAGTGATGATGATGATACCATAATAATAATGATACTAATAGTGATGATGATACCAGCCATAGCTTTAGAATGAACTCACAACAATAAATTTATCTTTATAAACTCATAAGCACTTTTTAAAATCATCCCATGTCAAACTGTGATTTAATTATTACATTCACTAGCATTTATATAAGTTTATGTTTATTTACTAAAATACTTTTATAGTTAAAACTAGGATTTAATAATACTAGTGATGATGACTGATCATCAGGAATCTCTATGCATGATATTCAACTTTCTACAAATCCTTATTTACTAAATATATTAATTATGTTAAACATTAGATTTACTGATTATAATTTATTTAATGATGATGGTGATCATAACTCATGTACAGTACCATGTTTAAAAGGTGTTTTAATCAATAATATGATATCCATCTTTGATGAGGATGATCAAAACTCATGGGCACAACATAATTTTAGCTTTCTATTATGGAACTATAATTATTAAAATTTGGTTATTATCAAGCATAATCCTTAAATACTTAAATGTAAATCATCATTCTAGCTTACTTAACATTTTGCGAGACTTGCTTAATATTTGCTAGTGCTGATGATTCTTACTATCTGCAAATGATGATGATCAATTAAAACAATATAATTAAGACAAGAAAAACACAACAATATTTTTAAGAACAACTCAAAAACCAATTAAGATATATAATTATATTTTATTAATACTATTACTCTTTCTTTCTTTAAAATCAAATTAATAACTGTACAATTGACTCTATTATTATACTAATTGGCTATAGAACTAATACAAAATTTTATATACGCATAACCAAATAAATTCAAGATACAAGTTTGTCATTTTGGATATTTTAAAATAAGCTGACTTAAAATGACATTTAAAAAAATATTTCATTGAATGCTTACTTAAGACTTTCCTAACTTATTATATCATAAAAATAAATTTCATATGTAACTTGTGTGTTTTATTTCTCTTCCATTCATATGTGAATCCCTGCTTTATTATTTACCATATTTAAACTAATTATGCATAACCTATTCTTTTGACGTGTTTGTTTAAGCAGTTACACCTGCACGCACACCCTGTGATATGTCAACATATATTTTTAAAATGTGTTCCCTTATATTAGAGATTAATACAAAAATCACACATATAAAAAAATATTCTTGCAACATTGAGCAAAAGAAAATAAAATACATTATATCAATTTTAATATGCAACAAGATAAATATAAAAAAACATTATAAATGCATATACTTATAGGTTGCTCATTATCATAATAAATGAAAAACAAAAAAAAACATTTCAATATTACAATATGTAATTAAAAACAATAATAAAAAAAATAATGAAAATTTAAGTTTAAAGATTTAAACTGTGTTTGTGTTATGTTGATATTGAGAATAACTATCGATAAACAAGCCTTTAATGTTTCTGTATCAAAAGAAAAAAATGCCTTGACCAATAAATTAAGGTTTACTTTTAATAGGTAATAATAAAAGATCTGTTAATGAAAGTTCATAGTTACCCGATTATTTTCACTTCTTATAAATGTCCCAAGTTTGAATTTTCAGACTGCTTGTCTCACATATAGCTTCATTAAGTTGATTTGCTCCATTTAAAAAAAAGTAAAGTTCTTGCAGGTACTTTTAAGATAAACATGAATTAATTGACTTGCTTATTTCCACAATTTTAAAATTATTTATTGTTGATATAATTCATTGACTGGCTTGTTTCCAATTTTCTAAAAAAAAATCATTGTAGACACTTTAGATGACTGAGGAAAACCTTAACAAAGATTTAATTCATAGCTTCATCAAACTTGGCTATATATGGCTTTTATTCATCTTTCCTATCTTCTTGGCTCTTGTCAAAGATAATTATTAGATGATGTTTGTGGCTGGTTCTAAATTTGTCCATTCTTTTGGTTACTATGGACCGGTATTTGAGTCCATAGTAGATTAGTGATTTTAACCCATTCTGTAATATTCTAGGAAGCAGAACCAATGGTTTTAGCAATGCAAATTCATTGTATTATACACAGCAAAATATATTAATATCATTTTATAGAACTGTCAATAACTTCTTCCAAGAAATTCAATTTTTTTTCTTTCCTTTCTTAATATTGCTGGGAATTACTTATATATATGCACATCTTCGTCTATACTGACTTTAAAACAAGAGTCATTTTTTTCTTCCTCAATTTTTAAAGAGAGAAAAAAATCAATCGCTCACACTCTTTCGAAAAAATATGCAAACTGTCCATTTCCTTTGGTTTTCACGAACTCAATCACTACATCTCTGTCTAATAAAAATGCTTAAACTGATCACTACATCCTTCTTTTAATAATATTGAAAAAAATGAGACCTTATATCTCTTCTCTCCTCATATTGAAAAAAACTGACTGCCTCTAAATATTGTTTCACTCATTTTTTATTGCAAATCTTTGATCAAAGAAAAGAACCACCTGAAAATCTTATCTTGAGATAAAGATCAAAGCTCAGAGTTTGACAAGCTGATGTTCTATCACGATTTTACAAGAAAATTAATAATCATGTTTTATCCCATCAAAGCACCTCTCTTTTAAAAATAATCTTAGATACAGATAACACAAACAATAAAGCTGGCAATCTATAGTCACTAGAAATAGGTGTAAAAAATGTTTTATGTTTAAACATTCATACTCACACATGTACATTTTCACATCCTAATCTACTAATCTTGATCGCTTTATTTTACACTTTCTTTCAGATCTGCTTTATTTAATAAGAATATAAAGGCTAAATAATTTAACACATTATTTAATAAAATATAATAAATCCATATATTAAATATTGCTTCTCATTACATTCTCTTTACAACTGCTTATTTATTACCTATTTATAAATCATATAATAATAAACACACACATAAATCTATATATATAAAAGAAATTTTTTTTTTAATTAAATAATATATTTGTGTGTTTGAAATGAGTCATATACATAAAATATATATATATATTAAACATAGTTGTTATTATAATAGGGGGAGGGGTATAGATCAATAGATAATGAAATTAATAATTGATTTAATTTGATTATCTGTCATTAATTATTTTAAAAGTTATGTTTTTATCAAATATTGTTAGATAATTAAAATAAATATATATGATTAATGAGTTAGTGAAATATATCATAAAAGAGGGGATGGGTTTGTGTTTAAATATACAATATTAAAAAGGAGAAACAATTATATTTTAAATTTGATCTTATGTTTTACTATAGCAATTTAATATAGTTATACATAATTATAAGTAATTTTAGTTTGTAATTTGTATAAGCAAATAGTTATCAGAAAGATATTAAACAAATATAAGTTAGAAATATGAAAGTAATAATTAAACTGTTAGATAAAGCAAAGATAAGTATTTCATTTAGGATACACCAAAGGGTGGTCTATTAACATTTAGATGAATCTCATAAATTGTAAACGAAAATTATTGCAGGGAGATATAGGGGCTCAGATTTAATAGTACACAGCATAAAATTCTTATTGGTCATATTTTAGTATATAGGTTGAGGATAAAACCATAGGAAGATGGAGTTTAAGATCGAAAACGTAATTGATGATTTTATAATTATTATAGTAATATCTTCTTAGAAATAAAATAAAATAAATAAAGATCAAAGGATGAATATCATGGAATCTAAAAATAAATAAAAAGAGACATATCATCATATTATAATAATATTATTGTATTGAAGTAAGAATAATTAATATTTTCCATTTTGTCTTTATAATTTAAAGCCTAACTTATAATGGGTTAATAATTGTAAAGGGGGGGGGGTGATTATCTAATATCAAAACACACCATATTATATGAAAAGGTCTTATTTTTTTGTTTTATTGTAAAAATCCAAAAGATAAAAAAAAGGAATGAAAATTTTTCAGTTGTTTATAGTGTTACTATATTATATGGATTTATACCTTTATTACTATTGTTATCTTTAAATTACCTGTTAGTTCAAATGTTTATTACAATATTTTGTAAATAATTTGATTAAAATTGTTATTTGGGAAGTTAACTTGAGTGTTAAAAGTTGCATTTCTTTTGTGAGAGTCATTGTCACTACATCACATGAACCCAGGGTGTACAGTTTGAGATTGCAATAAGATATTAATCCAGTTTACAATAATATAACAGTCATTTAACAACACACTTCTTCAAAGAAAGTTTAATTCAATGTAAACTGCCTTGATCCCATAAGTCATTGATAATATTGCATATTATTAAAGTATGCTTATTTATAAGGAATTAAATTATAAATTATTTATTATTGAAAGTATGAAATATAATTACAATTTCGATAACAATCTTGATATAAGAGTAAGTATTAGGAAATGTAAATATAAAATGGTAGCACAGTTTTAATTATAGATTCAGGTTATGTATTTTCTTAATTGGTGCACAACCTATGAAGTTCAGTAAAATCCCTCTTGATATTTTACAGATGGATCGAACAACTAATTCATAATCATTAATAATTCTTAGATCTCCTTAGAATAATATTGTTATTATGGTTATTTTTGATGTTCATGTTAAAAAAGTTAATAATGATAAAAGTTTACCATACAATAAAATAACAATACAACTGACTGAATAAGTTAATTTAAATATTACCATTAGAGAAGTTTTATTCTATTTCTTTAAGCATTACCATTAGTCATGAGAGAATTGGGATATTGAATAATGAAGAATGTATAAGTACTCTTATGCTTTTGGATAAATACTTTATTATTCATTTAATGTTAAAGGGTATGTAATCTTGTTGATAGGATAGACGAGTTGTTATGATTGATTAAACATAGTTAAAAAATAGTAAATCTATGAAATGATATCTAGACAAAGTCCTAATATAGCCTAATGTATGAACTTGACTATCTGCTAGAGGTTGTCCTCATATTGATAGGGTACAGCTTACCTTTCATGCTTTTAGTGCCTCTATGCATGGCATGATTAGTGAATTAATTATTGGTTATAATGATTTATTTAAATAGGAAAATGCCTACTGTGTTAATTGAATTATTAAATATAACTGTTAGAATTAAAAATTTGATTTTTGATAAAATATTAATTAAAGGCTAGTATAATATAACTATGTGATCAGTAAGCAAATCTTAAATAGATTTGTATGGTTAATTCATGTGGTGGTTGTGGTGATGGTAGTGGAAAAAGAAAAAATGCAACTTATTTGTATCAATTTTAATATTATTGTAAATAAATAATAAGAAATATTGTTTATAGGAGTTAATAAAGATGATAAAAGTGAAATATAATTGATTTAACAAGTTATTTTAAGAAATTATTTAGTGTTGGAAATAGTCTAGTAGAGTTAGCCTAGTGCTTTAGTGTAAAAAAAACTTTTTTTTTAAATGAGTGAAAGTGAAAATCCAGAAAAGCAAGAAAATATTTTTTCTGTTCAGGAGTAAAATCTTAAGAAAATGTTGGAGGTGGAAATAAGAATGGAAAAAGAAAAGGGAGATTGTATGGAAGATAAGGAAGTATGTAAAGGTTTTCAACAGAAAGTGATAGAAAAAAAGAAAATGGTTGAAATGGAAGAGAAGAAAAGTTTAGAGGATTTATTTGCATTGATGATGAAGAAGTTAGAAGAAAACAATAAATCCTTAGGTGAAAAGTTAGAACAAAATAGTAATTCTTTGATCTTTGAATAGAAAGTTAGAACAGAATAATAAAACTTTGAATGAAAAGTTAAAACAAACTGCAAGAAAATAATAAATATTTAAATGAAAAATTAAAAGAAAATAATGAACTGCTAAGTGAAAAATTAGACTTGATGAATAAAGACATAGTGGAAAATCATCAAGCCATTAAATTTATCAAGGGAGATTTAGAGAAAAAAATTGAAGAGTTAAATGAAATGTTCACAGCAAAAGAGAAAGTTATGGATATAATAAAAAAGGAAATAGAGGAAAAAATAAAGGGATATCTTCATAAAAATGTTCAATATTTCAAATTGCAAGTGGAAGAAGTCATCAAAAAATATACAGGTAATAAAGATGAAATCAAAGAGAAGATAGAGCAGTTAAATGAAGCTTTCGTTAGCAATGTTAAGGGTATTAAGAATCAGATGGAATTAATAAAAAGTAAATTTGAATTTATAAAACAAAAGTGAAAGAAATTGATAAAAGGACTATACAATTTAAAAAATAATTGGGAATAGGATTAGAGAAAAATTTACAGGTTATAAGATCTAGTAAAAATGATGAGCAAAGGTGTCGATCTAAAATTGGGAAAAAGTTTATAATTATGGACTCTTTCGAATAAATTACTGAAGCTGTAGTTATTTAATATTTAAAATTTTATAAGCTTAGCACTTTCAGGATGTAACTTTGGATATTGAAAGTGCTAAACTTATAAAATCTTAAATATTAAATAATTAAAGCTTCACTAACATATGTGAAAGGGTGCATAATTATAATTACAATTTTAATAGTGAAGAAAAAAGATTTACCTATTTACAAGAAAGTTTAAGAAATTAAAGAAAAAATTAATAGATCAAATAGAGAGAAATAAAGAGATACATGAAAAGAACAATAATCAGAGAGAAATGAATAATATAAACATTGATAAACTGAGAGGTAAGCAAAAGAAGTATATAAGTTGTTTCTTTAATAAAATAAAATTGGATGGTATAATACCAGACATTTATTCTAAAATTAAAATTATTCTAGTGAGTAATCATGATAGATTGAAAAATTTGAAAGATTTAGGAAGATAATGGTATAATCACATTTTACAAAATAGATTTGATAATGAAAACTGGAATAGAATAGAACATAGGAAGAATGTTATAAATAACCATTGACAGGATTTAATTATGTGTAAGTAAATAAAACATGTTAAAGGTTGCCACTCAATTGAAGAAAAGTTAGATAGAAGAAGAATTCTATGGATGTAAGAATTATGAAAATAAAACCATTAAAAGAGGATAATATAGAAAATCATTTGGAATTTTTAAATAATTTAGAGAAGTTGTTTTCTTTGTGCCCCAAGTCCAAAAAAAAAAAAATTGGTTCTTTCCAATAATTTGTCATATGTTAATGCAAAAGATTGGTGGCAGTCACTCATTAGAAAACCTGGTACATGTGAAGATTTCAAATACCTTATTATTATTTGGTTTTGGAGAATATGACCGGCATGATTATCTCATATATCAGGTGATATCAGAAAAATATAATATTTATAAATTAAGTTTGTCCATAACCAGGATATAGATTGAAAACACTTACTTTTTCTTTATTGGAAACTCAAATGGTAAGATTGATTATACAGAATCTACCATATTTAAGTGAACAAATCCTAAGTTCAGTTGATAGATATATTAATAAAGAGATTATTAAAATATTAGACATCTCAGAAATCAGTAAAATCAATGCTGATAAGATAACTTGAGAGGTTCGAAATAAAATGAACTACCAGGCTAATGATATGAAATGTGAAGTTAAAATACTTCATAAAGTTAAGAAAAAAAGAACAATATTTTGTGGTCCAATAGAGAAGTGCCTTGAAATTAAGTAAACCTCTCATTCAGGACTGTCAGCTAACCATAATTGGTGTAACTATTTTGAAGAAAATAAAGGGCAAAGTTATACCTATATTAACATAAAGTTTGGAGATCTTTGCTTATGTGTTCCTTACAAGCATGAGAGAGTGCTTTTGGTATTCAGGAAACATAATGCATGAAGCCTCATTCCATATTCTGTTAGAATATAAAACATGTAAAATTATATTGCAAAAAGAATTGTTTCAAGTATTGTGATATTTCCAGGTTTATGAATTCACAATAGGTAGATTAATAGGCACAATAATTGATTTTAAGAATAAAAAGAATTTTGTTTGTATGATTGTTGTAGGTAGAGAAACAGTAGAGATCAATATAAAGAACTTTTTTTTGAGTTAAGCATTATAAAATTAAATGAAGGGAAAAGAGGTTGTTCCCTTTTTACTGATACACCACAACATAAAAACAAATTGGGAATAAAATTTGTTTTGACATACTTTTAAATTTTATAAAATCAAAAAAATATTTACTTATTAAACTATGAAAGATAACTATCCTTTTAGTTATAATAGGGTTTGTACTTGGGTTTAGGTAATTTAAAATTGTATAAAGGATATAAATATGGGGTAAAATAATTAGTTACAAATGTACATAAAAGATAAAATAATAAATGATAAATTCATTATATTTGCCAATAAGTAAACAGTTGATAGCATTTAAAATTATAGTAAATTTCAAATCTAATCTTTTAAACAAAAATGCATTATATTGATAGATAATTATATAAAAGCAATTATTATTTTCAGTTAAATCTTAAGTTATGTTTACAAATAAATGATTAATATTTATTTTATGAATTTTGTGATTAAAAAATCATAAAAGTAATATCAAATCTAGTTCATATAAAAATAAAACCAAAATGATCTAAATCAATTTAAAATAAATTGTATTTCATTTGGTTTCTAAAAGGTATTACTTTTATTGAGAAATATTATAAAATTAAAAACATTTCTTTTAAAAATATATCAAATACTAGCAAGTAAGTAAACATTTTAAGGGAGAAATTAACCAATAAAAAGCGTGCAGATGATCATTTAAGTAAAACTTGAGGGAAAATTGAATTGAAAAAAAAAAAAGATTACAGATTGAAAAACAAGTAACTGGTTTTGATTTTTTTTATCCTAAAAAGTTTGCTTAAAATTTCTTAAATTTTTTTTTTTTTTTAAAAAGTAACAATTTAAAGGATATGTTATATAGGTCATGCTATATAGGTCATGTGATATATGACTGATTTTTACTAGGATATGTTATAGTGTATTGTTAAAATGAAAGAGTAAATTAAATTGATCTTTACAGGCAAATCAGAAATTAACTGTTCTTGAAAAATATCTTGAAATTGTTATATGGAGAAAAATAATATAAAATAAAGGAGAAAAGTTGTACATATATACCAAAGCATTATCAAGGAATACACCCCACTGAAGAAAAACCTTGGAAGTATTGTGTTAATACCAGACTTAATTGATGAACTAGATAAAGTATTCATGTGGCATATTAGCCAAAATAATTGGACACAATTAATTCACCAGCCATGGCCAAATAAAAAACAACATATTTCTGACAGAGCTCAGTATGCATTTTCAAAAATGTCTAGAACTACATTAGTAATAGATAATAACAGAACTAGGTGGGAATAGAAAAGCATACATCATATTCAAAGATAAATCTTAAAGCATATTTGAATAAAATTTCAATTAAAGAATTGATTGAAACTGAGCAATACTAGTTTTAATATCATGTAGAGCTAAAAAATTATACTAAATGATATATATGTTAGTTGAAGATAATATTTACATGTGTACAGAATAATAGTGGTCTGGTAGCATGAATGAAAGCATTATATATCATGTGGAATTGAGAAAAAATGTCTAAAACAAATGTAAGAAAGTAAAACCATCCCAGAAAATATTTAGTAAAGAATAAATATGCATGGAGAATAAATTGTTGAAGAAAAGAGTTAATAAACATTATGCATTGAGAAATAGAAAACATATGTGGAAGATAATATTATTCTGCTTTTAAAAAGAAAATGAGAAATGCTTTTTCTTAATAATAATAGTAATCATAAATAAGCAAGGAATCAGTCGAAATCAAATCCATAAGGCAAGTTGTGGATAATCTTTAATTACTAAAGAAAAAATGCTATCTTGTCAATAGCCCAATGTCATGTACATTTTTATAATTGTAATAATCTTCAGATGACAACAAATGGAGCAAAAGTGATAATAATATTGATGTGTAAGCAATCTGAATCATGTGGAATGATTGGAATGCCAGTAAAAGTTAAAGTTGTTTTTTTAGGAACTTGTATTTTTTTTTAAAAAAAAAGCTTGCAACATAATATTTGTATATATATTAATTTTATACATTAAATATAGTTATTACAATAGGGCAGTGGGGTGTAGATCAATAGATAATGAAATTAATAATTCATTTAATTTGGTTGTTTATGTCATTAATTATTTTAAATATTATGTTTTTATCAAACATTCTTAGATAATTAAAATAAATGGATATGATTAATGAGTTAATGAAATATATCATAAAAGTAGTTAACAATATGTATGTTATGAAGAGAAGACGGGTTTGTGTTTAAATATACAATACTGAAAAGGAGAACAGTGATATTTAAAACTTGATCTTATGTTTTACAATGAACAATTTAATACAGTTATATGTAATTATAAGTAATTTTAGTTTGTAATTTGTATAAGTAAATAGTTATAGAAAGAAATTGAACAAATATAAGTTAGAAATATGAAGGCAATAATTAAGCTATTAGATAAAGCAAAGATAAGTATTTTATTTAAGATACACCAAAGAATGGTCTATTAACATTTAGCTGAATCTCAAAAATTGTAGATAAAAATTATTGCAGGGAGATATAGGCATTCAGATTTAATAGTACACAGCATAAAATTTCTATTAGTTGTATTTTAGTTTATAGGTTGATAATAAAATCATAAGAAGATGGAGTTTGAGATCGAAAAACTAATTGATGATTTTATAATTATTCTAGTAATATCTTCTTAGAAAAAATAAATAAATAAATAAATAAAGATCAAAGGATAAGTATCATGGACTGTAAAAATAAATAGAAAGAGATATTTCATCATATTATAATAAGATTATTGTATTGAAGCAAGAATATATTAATTATTATTTTCCATTTTGTCTTCATAATCAAAGCCTAACTTATAACATGTTAATAATTGTAAAAGAAGGGGGCTAATGATTATCTAATGGAGACACCTGATTTATGATAAAACACAAAAAAAATCTAAAGATAAACATCATAACAGCACCATGTAAAAAAAAAGGAATGGAAATTTTTCAATTGTGTATAGTGTTACTATTGTGCTATGTATTCATTCAACAAGACCAATAATCCAAGCAAAAGTACATTGAATCCAACTATACACAAGATACAGATGTCAGGGGAATGGTGAATCCTAACCTATTTGCCTGAACTATTGCCTCTCTGACTAATGGATAACGTTTGTGATGACACTAGCAGTTCTTGGTTTTATTCTGTCCCAGCTGGAGGTCATGGTTTACAAGAGACTCAAAATAATAAAGGGTTTATATAAGAAATTAATGATTTAGTGAATTCTGACAATTGCAGAATGGTACAGATGTGATTTGATATCTATTACTAATGGTTTGAACCATAATAATTATAATTCTTTCTGGCAACATTACAAAGAAGTGAATTTAAATCAAATAAATATTATAAATAACTAGGGTAATTAATATTAGAGATTCGGAGTGATGACCAATTAAGCTAATTTAAAATAATAATATTACAGGAATTTATTAAGAAATTGAGTTATTGCTAAATACAAAATATGTTGAGTTTTGTTTATACAACTAGGTTATACTTCTTGAATTCGCAATTACATACTTTAAATACCCATTAAGTATATTAAATAAATTGTAAATTAAAGAAATATTTGAACATTTCAATTTAGTAGGTAATTGTGATCCAATTCATACATAAATTCGTTTTGATGCGGCTAAATGCAAGGCATTTGATAACAAAGTAAAAATTTGTTAATTGGTCTGCCAAGAACCAATCAGCAATAAACTATTATTAGCCCTCTTTAAGAGATTACAAATAAATCTATTTTATATATAACTAACAAGGCGTGAGCGATGTGTATTTAAAACACTATAACATTTAAATAAGTTGTCAATAATGAGCATGGAAAGCAAAATAGTTAATTTTAAATTAGATAATGACATATAATTAATTAACAGGATTGGTTTGTGAAGGACGTACCATCATGACAGAGAGCATTTCAGGTTTGTAAATATATATATATATTGTGACCTTTCAGGTTGGCACCAGGAAGAAATGTGGGAAGTTCACATTTGTGCTAACAATGGCTAAAGATAGTTATCTGAGAAAAATGAATTGAGATGTAATTTGCTAGTTAAAATTAGGATTTAAAAAAATTAAAACTTTAATTGGGTGTACTGATTGGTAGAGTTTTGGATTATATATGTTTGGTAGTAAAAGAAGAAGATGAACAACATCAGGGATGTTTGTATGTAGTGGAAAATTTACATGTCATAATAAGCAGATACATAGATATATTTTTAATTAGAATTTTCTCTTCTATATTTTATTTATTATTTACTAATTATGCATTGTTCATAATCTTGTATTTAAAATGATAAAGTTTATTTGTATATTAGTGAATAAAATTAATAATTAATATTTAATATTTTTTTTTATTATTATTATGTTTTATTCCATTCAAATATTGTATTGTTAAAATTTTGTAAGTGAAAATTCTGGCACACTTCCAAAGTTGATTGTAATAAAAAGAAACACAGAGGGCGTGAGTGGAGGAAGACAGAGAGTTTAAAACTTGAAGGAAAGTAAAAAAATTCCAAGGAAGATGTAAAAAAACTTGAAAGAATCAATAACTCTCTAACAGTATTAGAACAAATATAAAAAAAACATCGCAAGGATTCTAATAATATATCTGTGGAGAATTTTCTATTATACTACTGGAATAATATAAAAATGAGGAGATAAACACCCCCCACCCCCCAGAGGGAAGCCAGCTCCAAATTTCTGTCAAGCGATGATCCATATTCACTACCTTTAAAATGCCTGGATGATATGTAAGCTAAATAATTATGATTTATTTTAAAGTATTACCAAAAATAAATAATATCAGAATGACAAAATTGTTTAAAATAAAGCTAGCTAAAATTTTCTTATTAAATGCTATAATTAAACACTTGATTTTCAATTTTAATAATTTTCTATCAATATTCTGCAAAATAAAATTTAAAATGAAAGTGTTTATCTATTTAATCTTATATCAAGAAGATAATTTTATACTGTATAACTTTGCTATTCGCGCATATATAATAAAATAATTCCAATGCATGCAAATGTTATTATAATGCCTATCACGGAATTCTAGGATAAAAAAAAGACTATTGTCATTCTTAACAAATTATGCTTTAACAATCGGATAGACATTTTTTTTTATGTTATAATTTACTGTTGTCTTTGAAATTGATATGTATGTTTCTTTCTTTCAAATTTTTAAAAAAACTTAACATGTAATGATGGGATATTGATAAGTATTTTTCGTTATTGATTACAACAGATGTACAAACAATTTTTTTTTCTTTTTAAAAAAAAACAATGTAACTTCATATTATTATAATATGATAATCTTTTATTTTGTATGATCTAGAAATTATATTATAGGTGATTATAGATATTCGGACGTGTGCGTGATGCTATAAATTATTATTTTAAAAAAATTGTATTTATTATGCTTCAATTTTGTTAATGGAGTTTATTTAAAAAAATAAAGAATTAAGACCTTGTCTATTATAAGTTTGTTTATGTAAGAAGTGTATTGGGTGTAGTTGGAGGTAGAAAAGTTTAAGGGATGATTAGATTATTTAGATTGAGTTTGGAGATATTATTTAACCCTCACGTATATAGGTGTAAGTGTTTGGCTATTGTTTTACCCTGCCTTTCTTTATTTTTGTATAGTTAATGTTAGATGATATATACTGATTATAACAGATTAGTATTGTATAAATTTTTATAATATGTATAAAAGATGATTGATTTATGGCATCATCGAAGTTCTATAAATAAGCTAATAAAAAATATGTTTAAAAAATACATTATATTTATGATATTATAAAAGCACACATATTCGAAAATGTATGATTCATATATTAAATATTAGTCAATTTTAGTTTTACTGTAGAAGAAATATAATTGGTTAGAAAGGTGCATAAATAATTTTTTATTTATTTATTATTTATTTTGTTATTTATTTCTAGTTAATGTTTTATTGAATTAATAGCCCATATGAATTGCTTGATTATATAAGTTCGATTCTCCATTTTCCACACACACATATATGCTTAACATAACATAGCCTTAGAATATATAGATTTTCCAGTAGAAGTCAATTTATTTAATCTGTCTGGAGATGATAAATCACCATATTACAGTGCTAATAATATATTCTACTTTGCTTAGAATAGGTGGTGATGTGAATAAAAAGATACCCAATCCTCATCATTGTCTATACTGTAATAAATGTAATAATTGTCAATTTTGCAACAGTTTTATTATTGAATAGATGCTTAAAACATATTTAAATTAACATTATAGAATTATTGTTTATAGACATTTTTATCATCTTTATTTACCTCTTATATGAAGACCATATCCTATAACCTCAACTGAACTAAGCCATAAAATAATTACAATATAAGAATCTTTTAAATAAGTTTAAAAGTAATTTACAATTATAAATTTTATTCTATCTTGTATAGAATTGGCGCCTGGGCAATTATAAATCTAATAAAGTGAATAAGTGAAGAAGACAGAGGTTACAGGGTGGGTTAAGTGGCTTGCCCAACGTGAATGGCACGACATTTATGGGTTAAATGCTCGATATATTTATGGATAAATGGCTGCACAATGATTGGTGATCGATTAATCTTTGTTCATATATGTATTTCGTTCTTTATTGGAGATTATACATTATACATTCTATTTTAAGTGGTGACTAACGTGGATGGCTTGATATATACATAGAGGCCACAGCTGCCAAGGATTTAAATGGTTGTCCAATCATGGGATCTTGATTATTTAAGTCTCATATCTTGTAGAGTGTTTACATTTTTGTTGATATATATTGGCATATACCTGAGATGAGAAGTAATCCAGTGCCATTATAATTACTTTATTCCTGTTTTAAATATACAGTTATTGCAAAATTGGTTCCAAAATAAAATCAAGTTGGCAGTTTTCTTATTCAAGGATTTTTTTTTATATCAATCTGAAAGATTAATACAAATGTTTGATAAATTGGAACTAAGGGGGGTAAATGGAGCATTAACTAAGGTTTGAAATAAGCCAATTAGAGTTCGAAATAAGCCAATACCTGAAAGATATGTAGTACATATATGAATGTCAGATGTATAGTTTTAAAAAAAAAACATTTTTTTTTATGTGAAATAAATAAATACAGCCAAGAAACAGCTTAGTTTCAATTTTAAAGCTATATAAATATCACAACTTATAGTAAATGTTAAAGTTGATAACATTTTTGATTGTATATATCTTTTGCTTGTCAATGAAATATAGCATTGATGCCAGATAAACATAGAATTATTGATGATGTTAAATTATAAAGTGATAATGTTGTTCATATCCGGAACATTTCTGTTATAGAAAGTCTGTAATTTTGAAGGTTAAATAGCATACTTGATTGTTGGAGTTTTGTTGGTTGTATTGCAAGTTTTGGTGATGGATGGAGAATTTCTGTCATTGTCTTAAGTATATGGTGTATTCATGTCACTGGTGACTGATTGTTCTCATTCACTGCTCCAACCCAAATTATGATATCAGTTGTTAGTTATCATGAAGCAGTTAACAGTAGTCCTGCCATGATTTTGCCTCTAAGACCCCAGAAAGAGCAAGGCATAGTTCTTTTTAATATATATATAATATTTGTCTCTAAGACTCCCAAAGATGAGCAAGACAATTTTTATAAATAGCCCCTAAGACTTGGATGTAAGCAGGGCATTGTGATAGTGTTTGTAGTAAAATATTATGGGTTGTGGTAGCTTAGAGTGACTAAAGTGGGACGATCATCAGAGTGTTCATGGAGCATTGTATGTTTTGAGAGCAGTGATTGAATTCTTTTATCTATTTCAAAATTGTGAACTGCTAATAATTCTTTTGGCTGTCAGTATCTGTTGGATCTTTAGAAGAATGGATGAATATATAACTTGAATATATAGCTCATTCTTAAAAGGCTATTTTCTATATTCTTATGCAAAGGTTGGCGTCTACCATATTTAATTAAAAATTGTATATCAGTTGTCATAGTAAATGCATGTCATCATTAAATTTTATTTTGGTTATAAAATTCTTTTTTTTTGGGGGGGAGGGGGGTATAAATGCTGGTTATAATATTTGAATGCACCTAACACAGCATAAAAATAAATGAACATGTTTAAATCGATTTTGGTTTTTTTATCAGTAATTTGAATTGGTATAGTTTATAATGTAACTATAGTGGATCATGTAAAATTTAATTTATAATTCCACTTATGTTTAGATTAATGTTATCTAGTAAAAACTTAATGTCTTCTTGCCTATGTGTGTGTGGAAAATCGAACATTATATGGGAAAATAAAATTGTGGAAATTTTATGTCATTTTAGGTAATGATGGTGAATTTGAATTGTTGGTTGGTGGAGGTTGAAGCTGGTAAACCTTATTTTCTTAAGTAGTATTAATAAATTTTTAAGAGATTATAAAATGGAAGAGTTTAGTTTATATGATAGTTTGGGTGGGTCTCAAGAGACACCATCTCCAGACATGGCTGCATTGTCTCCTGACCTTGAATCAGGAAATGAAGCTATAGATATGTCATATGGAGAGTCTAGTAAGAAAAAAGATACTATCCCTAAAACTATAGATGGTGACCTGCTAATGTGGTTCAAAGAGATGTTTACAAAATTAGAGTTAGGTCAAACAGAATTAAAATCAAGTAGAATTAAAATTAGAATTAAGAGAAGAAATAAAGTCTGGTCGAGTAGAAGATAGAGAAAGGTCAGAAGAGATGTTAGTAGAATTAAAATCAGAATTAAAAGAAGAACTAAAAGAAATAAAATCGGAAATGTTAGGAATGAAGTCAGAAATGGTAGAAATAAAAACTAATACAGTTAGGCAAATGCAAGTTTTGGAGGAGAAGATAGAAAATCAAATATCAGAGATGAAGGCGATCAAAGACATTTTTAAAGATCAAGCATCTAAGTTAGAAACTGTAGGAATAAATGTCTGTAATCAGTTACAGCAAATTAGACTAGGTAATAAAGACATAATGTTGCAACTTAACGGGGAGATTAAAGAGAGTTTTAGTAAAGTAGAGATGATAATAAAAGGTAGAAGACAAGAGTACCAAATGTTGTATGGTCAATACATTAGTAAGTGTACAGTTGAGGTCAAACATAAGTTTGAGTCATTTGAAGGAGAACTGGGCAATGCCAAAGTAAATTTAGTAAAGTACCAGATTAAAATAAACAGTAGTACTTTAAGAATAAGTAGTCAAGATGATAAATGTCAAAATAAAATGAGAACTTTAAAACCACAGTTAAAAACACAGAAGTTGGACAATGTGGGGTTGGTAGGATGTGAATGGCCAAGTTATGCAGATTAATAAGAACATTAGTTTAGTCAGTGATGAAGTAAATGTATATAAAGAACTTAGAGAAATAGTTGATCAAGACTCAGAATTAGATAAGAATGTAGTTATAGACATGCTTAAGGATTTCAAGAAGAATCTTGATAGAGAGAAAGAAATTAATAAATCAATGAAGACAGAAATAATTTCCTTAGACATGAAATATCTAGAAATTTTGGAGAATGAATTGCTAAAGGTTACTGATATCACCAGTAATAAGTTTAGAAATAAAAATGAAAATTATATTCCAAAATGTGTTCTTGATTATTTAGAACATAAGGTGAAGGCGAATGTTTTTAAAAAAATATTTTATGGAGATACTAAATCTATAATATGTAGTATGAAATATTTAATAGAAAGTGTTAGTCAAGTCAGTAAAATGAAAATAAAATGTAAAATTAAGAATACAGAAAAGTTTGATGTAAATTTACTTGGAAAAGTTACTAATCAGAATAGAGATTTAGGCAAAGCCAAAAGTAAATCTTAAATGTAAAAGTAAGATGAAAACTAAAGTAGATTGTATGAGAGAGGTAATTAATCATAATAAACATATGAAGAAAATTAAAGTAAAATTCAAAGAGATGAGTAAAGAGAAGGTTAAGATAAGTTATCTTAATAAAGGTGTAGATTATATAAAAGATATTGGGAAGCAAAAGTCAAATTTAAAAAAATAAATGAATTTAAATTTTGGTAGAAAGATTGTTGATGAAAAAAAAGTTGGAAAAGCTAAGATCAAACTAAAGGAAGTAAAGGAAGAAGTGATTTAATGTAAATAATCTTAAGAAATCCAGAAATAAAAGGATAGATCAAAAAAGCTACAGTTAAATCCACCAAAGTAAAAATGAAATCTTGTAGAGATAAACTTCTCAGAAGAAAAGAAATAAAGAATATAAACACAAGATTTAAAATTGCTTCTAATGCTTGCAGTTTGATTCCGTATCCTGCAAGACATGATTAATAAAAGTTATACATATTGTTCAATATAGAATTTAGTTATTTTTTTCTTGCTTATTTAATGTTGCTAAAATATAATAGAAACAAGTGTTTGTAAAAGCATTAAATGTTTTTATTGTTTTATGTTTATTCGACAAACATAATTTTCTAATTGTGGAATGATCTTAATGTAAAATTTGATGTGCTATTAATATTGATTGTTGTTTATCCAATTCATTTTTTTTCATAAGAGGGAAGGATTGTGACCTTCCAGGTTGGCACCAGGAAGAAATGTGGGAAGTTCACATTTGTGCTAACAATGGCTAAAGATAGTTATCTGAGAAAAATGAATTGAGATGTAATTTGCTAGTTAAAATTAGGATTTAAAAAAATTAAAACTTTAATTGGGTGTACTGATTGGTAGAGTTTTGGATTATATATGTTTGGTAGTAAAAGAGGAGGATGAACAACATCAGGGATGTTTGTATGTAGTGGAAAATTTACATGTCATAATAAGCAGATACATAGATATATTATTAATTAGAATTTTCTCTTCTATATTTTATTTATTATTTACTAATTATGTATTGTTCATAATCTTATATTTAAAATGATAAAGATTATTTGTATATTAGTGAATAAAATTAATAATTAATATTTAATAGTTTTATTATTATTATGTTTTATTCCATTCAAATATTGTATTGTTAAAATTTTGTAAGTAAAAATTCTGGCACATTTTCAAAGTTGATTGTAATAAAAAGAAACACAGAAGGCATGAGTGGAGGAAGACAGAGAGTTTAAAACTTGAAGGAAAGTAAAAAAATTCCAAGGAAGAAGATGTAAAAAAAAACTTAAAAGAATCAATAACTCTCTAAGAGTATTAGAACAAATATAAAAAAAACATTGCAAGGATTCTAATAATATACCTGTGGAGAATTTTCTATTATACTACTGGAATAATATAAAAATGAGGAGATAAACACCCCCCCCCCCCCAGAGGGAAGCCAGCTCCAAATTTCTGTCAAGCGATGATCCATATTCACTACCTTTAAAATGCCTGGATGATATGTAAGCTAAATAATTATGATTTATTTTAAAGTATTACCAAAAATAAATAATATCAGAATGACAAAATTGTTTAAAATAAAGCTAGCTAAAATTTTCTTATTAAATGCTATAATTAAACACTTGATTTTCAATTTTAAGAATTTTCTATCAATATTCTGCAAAATAAAATTTAAAATGAAAGAGTTTATCTATTTAATCTTATATCAAGAAGATAATTTTATACTGTATAACTTTGCTATTCGCGCATATATAATAAAATAATTCCAATGCATGCAAATGTTATTTATAATGCCTATCACGGAATTCTAGGATAAAAAAAAGACTATTGTCATTCTTAACAAATTATGCTTTAACAATCGGATAGACATTTTTTTTATGTTATAATTTACTGTTGTCTTTGAAATTGATATGTATGTTTCTTTCAATTTTCAAATTTTTAAAAAAACTTAACATGTAATGATGGGATATTGATAAGTATTTTTCGTTATTGATTACAACAGATGTACAACCAATTTTTTTTTTTTTTCTTTTAAAAAAAAACAATGTAACTTCATATTATTATAATATGATAATCTATTATTTTGTATGATCTAGAAATTATATTATAGGTGATTATAGATATTCGGATGTGTGTGTGATGCTATAAATTATTATTTTAAAAAAATTGTATTTATTATGCTTCAATTTTGTTAATGGAGTTTATTTAAAAAAATAAAGAATTAAAACCTTGTCTGTTATAAGTTTGTTTATGTAGGAAGTGTATTGGGTGTAGTTGGAGGTAGAAATGGTCAAGGGATGATTAGATTATTTAGATTGAGTTTGGAGATATTATTTAACCCTCACATATATAGGTATAAGTGTTTGGTTATTGTTTTCCCCTGCCTTTCTTTATTTTTGTATAGTTAATGTTAGATGATATACACTGATTATAACAGATAAGTGTTGTATAAATTTTTATAATATGTATAAAAGATGATTGATTTATGGCATCATCCAAGTTCTATAAATAAGCTAATAAAAAGTATGTTTTAAAAATACATTATATTTATGATATTATAAAAGCACACATATTCGAAAATATATGATTCATATATTAAATATTAGTCAATTTTGGTTTTACTGTAGAAGAAATGTAATTGGTTAGAAAGGTGCATAAATAATATTTTTTTTTTATTTATTATTTATTTTGTTATTTATTTTTAATAAATGTTTTATTGAATTAATAGCCCATATGAATTGCTTGATTATATACGTTCGATTCTCCATTTTCCACACACACACATATATGCTTAACATAACATAGCCCTAGAATATATAGATTTGCCAGTAGAAGTCAAGTTTTATTTAATCTGTCTGGAGATGATAAATCACCATATTACAGTGCTAATAATATATTCTACTTTGCTTAGAATAGGTGGTGATGTGGATAAAAAGGTACCCAATCCTCATCATTGTCTATACTGTAATAAATGTAATAATTGTCAATTTTGCAACAGTTTTATTATTGAATAGATGCTTAAAACATATTTAAATTAACATTATAGAATTATTGTTTATAGACGTTTTTATCATCCTTATTTACCTCTTATATGAAGACCATATCCTATAACCTCAACTGAGCTAAGCCATAGAATAATTACAATATAAGAATCTTTTAAATAAGTTTAAAAGCAATTTACAATTATAAATTTTATTTTATCTTGTATAGAATTGGTGCCTGAGCAATTATAAATCTAATAAAGTGAATAAGTGAAGAAGACAGAGGTTACAGGGTGGGTTAAGTGGCTTGCCCAATGTGAATGGCACGACATTTATGGGTTAAATGCTCGATATATTTATGGATAAATGGCTGCACAATGATTGGTGATCGATTCATCTTTGTTCATATATGTATTTTGTTCTTTATTGGAGATTATATATTATGCATTCTATTTTAAGTGGTGACTAACATGGATGGCTTGATATATACATAGAGGCCACAGCTGCCAAGGGTTTAAATGGCTGTCCAATCATGGGATCTTGATTACTTAAGTCTCATATCTTGTAGAGTGTTTATATTTTTGTTGATATATATATTGGCATATACCTGAGATGAGAAGTAATCCAGTGCCATTAGAATTACTTTATTCCTGTTTTAAATATACAGTTATTGCAAAATTGGTTCCAAAATAGAATCAAGTTGGCAGTTTTCTTATTCAAGGATTTTTTTATATCAATCTGGAAGATTAATAGAAATGTTTGATAAAATGGAACTAGGGGGGGGGTAAATGGAGCATTAACTAAGGTTTGAAATAAGCCAATTAGAGTTCGAAATAAGCCAATACCTGAAAGATGTGTAGTAGATATATGAATGTCAGATGTATAGTTTTAAAAAAAAAAAACATTTTTTTGTTTATGTGAAATAAATAAATACAGCCATGAAACAGCTTAGTTTCAAATTTTAAAGCTATATAAATATCACAACTTATAGTAAATGTTAAAGTTGATAACATTTTTATATATATATATCTTTTGCTTGTCAATGAAATATAGCATTGATGCCAGATAAGCATAGAATTATTGATGATGTTAAATTATAAAGTGGTAATGTTGTTCATATTCAGAACATTTCTGTTATAGAAAGTCTATAATTTTGAAGGTTAAATAGCATACTTGATTGTTGGAGTTTTGTTGGTTGTATTGCAAGTTTTGGTGATGGATGGAGAATTTCTGTCATTGTCTTAAGTATATGGTGTATTCATGTCACTGGTGACTGATTGTTCTCATTCACTGCTCCAACCCAAATTATGATATCAGTTGTTAGTTATCATGAAGCAGTTAACAGTAGTCCTGCCATGATTTTGCCTCTAAGACCCCAGAGAGAGCAAGGCATAGTTCTTTCTAATTTATATGTAAAATTTGTCTCTAAGACTCTCAAAGATGAGCAAGACAATATTTTATAAATAGCCCCTAAGACTTGGATGTAAGCAGGGCATTGTGATAGTGTTTGTAGTAAAATATTATGGGTTGTGGTAGCTTAGAGTGACTAAAGTGGGACGATCATCAGAGTGTTCATGGAGCATTGTATGTTTTGAGAGCAGTGATGGAATTCTTTTATCTATTTCAAAATTGTGAACTGCTAATAATTCTTTTGGCTGTCAGTATCTGTTGGATCTTTAGAAGAATGGATGAATATATAACTTGAATATATAGCTCATTCTTAAAAGGCTATTTTCTATATTCTTATGCAAAGGTTGGCATCTACCATATTTAATTAAAAATTGTATATCAGTTGTCATAGTAAATGCATGTCATCATTAATTTTATTTTGGTTATAAAATTCTTTTTTTTTGGGGGGGGGGGGTATAAATGCTGGTTATAATATTTGAATGCACCTAACACAGCATAAAAATAAATGAACATGTTTAAATCGTTTTTGGTCTTTTATCAGTAATTTGAATTGGTATAGTTTATAATGTAACTATAGTGGATCATGTAAAATTTAATTTATAATTCCAGTTATGTTTAGATTAATGTTATCTAGTGAAAACTTAATGTCTTCTTGCCTATGTGTGTGTGGAAAATCGAACATTATATGGGAAAATAAAATTGTGGAAATTTTATGTCATTTTAGGTAATGATGGTGAATTTGAATTGTTGGTTTGGTGGAGGTTGGAGCTGGTAAACCTTATTCTCTTTAAGTAGTATTAATAAATTTTTAAGAGATTATAAAATGGAAGAGTTTAGCTTATACGATAGTTTGGGTGGGTCTCAAGAGACACCATCTCCAGACATGGCTGCATTGTCTCCTGACCTTGAATCAGGAAATGAAGCTATAGATATGTCATATGGAGAGTCTAGTAAGATGAAAGATACTATCCCTAAAACTATAGATGGTGACCTGCTAATGTGGTTCAAAGAGATGTTTACAAAATTAGAGTTAGGTCAAACAGAATTAAAATCAAGTAGAATTAAAATTAGAATTAAGAGAAGAAATAAAGTCTGGTCGAGTAGAAGATAGAGAAAGGTCAGAAGAGATGTTAGTAGAATTAAAATCAGAATTAAAAGAAGAACTAAAAGAAATAAAATCGGAAATGTTAGGAATGAAGTCAGAAATGGTAGAAATAAAAACTAATACAGTTAGGCAGATGCAAGTTTTGGAGAAGATAGAAAATCAAATGTCAGAGATGAAGGAGATCAAAGACATTTTTAAAGATCAAGCATTTAAGTTAGAAACTGTAGGAATAAATGTCTGTAATCAGTTACAGCAAATTAGACTAGGTAATAAAGACATAATGTTGCAACTTAACGGGGAGATTAAAGAGAGTTTTAGTAAAGTAGAGATGATAATAAAAGGTAGAAGACAAGAGTACCAAATGTTGTATGGTCAATACATTAGTAAGTGTACAGTTGAGGTCAAACATAAGTTTGAGTCATTTGAAGGAGAACTGGGCAATGCCAAAATAAATTTAGTAAAGTACCAGATTAAAATAAACAGTAGTACTTTAAGAATAAGTAGTCAAGATGATAAATGTCAAAATAAAATGAGAACTTTAAAACCACAGTTAAAAACTCAGAAGTTGGATCAATGTGGGATTGGTCAGGATGTGAATGGCCAAGTTATGCAGATTAATAAGAACATTAGTTTAGCCAGTGATGAAATAAATGTATACAAAGAACTTAGAGAAATAGTTGATCAAGACTCAGAATTAGATAAGAATGTAGTTATAGACATGCTTAAGGATTTCAAGAAGAATCTTGATAGAGAGAAAGAAATTAATAAATCAATGAAGACAGAAATAATTTCCTTAGACATGAAATATCTAGAAATTTTGGAGAATGAATTGCTAAAGGTTACTGATATCACCAGTAATAAGTTTAGAAATAAAAATGAAAATTAATTCCAAAATGTGTTCTTGATTATTTAGAACATAAGGTGAAGGTGAATGTTTTTAAAAAAATATTTTATGGAGATACTAAATCTATAATATGTAGTATGAAATATTTAATAGAAAGTGTTAGTCATGCTAGAGAAGTTGGTAAAGTGAAAATAAAATGTAAAATTAAGAATACAGAAAAGTTTGATGTAAATTTACTTGGAAAAGTTACTAATCAGAATAGAGATTTAGGCAAAGCCAAAGTAAAGCTTAAATGTAAAAGTAAGATGAAAACTAAAGTAGATTTTATGAGAGAGGTAATTAATCACAATAAACATATGAAGAAAATTAAAGTAAAATTCAAAGAGATGAGTAGAGAGAAGGTTAAGATAAGTTATCTTAATAAAGGTGTAGATTATATAAAAGATATTGGGAAAGCAAAAGTCAAATTTAAAAGAATAAATGAAATTTAAATTTTGGTAGAAAGATTGTTGATGAAGAAAAAAAGTTGGAAAAGCTAAGATCAAACTCAAAGGAATAAAGGAAGAAGTATTTAATATAAATAATCTTAAGAAAGTTAGAAATAAAGAGGATAGATCAAAAAAGCTACAGTTAAATCCAGACAAAGTAAAATTGAGAAGTCTCGTAGAGATAAACTTGTCAGAAGAAAAGAAATAAAGAATATAAACACAAGGTTTAAAGTTACTTATAATGCTCGCAGTTTGATTCCGTATCCTGCAAGACATGATTAATAAAAGTTATATATATTGTTCAATATAGAATTTAGTTATTTTTTTTTCTTGCTTATTTAATGTTGCTAAAATATAATAGAAACAAGTGTTTGTAAAAGCATTAAATGTTTTTATTGTTTTATGTTTATTCGACAAACATAATTTTCTAATTGTGGAATGATCTTAATGTAAAATTTGATGTGCTATTAATATTGATTGTTGTTTATCCAATTCATTTTTTTCATAAGGGGGAAGGACTGTGACCTTCCAGGTTGGCACCAGGAAGAAATGTGGGAAGTTCACATTTGTGCTAACAATTGTTAAAGATAGTTATCTGAGAAAAATGAATTGAGATGTAATTTGCTAGTTAAAATTAGAATTTAAAAAAATTAAAACTTTAATTGGGTGTACTGATTGGTAGAGTTTTGGATTATATATGTTTGGTAGTAAAAGAGGAAGATGAACAACATCAGGGATGTTTGTATGTAGTAGAAAAATTTACATGTCATAATAAGCAGATACATAGATATATTATTAATTAGAATTTTCTCTTCTATATTTTATTTATTATTTACTAATTATGTATTGTTCATAATCTTATATTTAAAATGATAAAGATTATTTGTATATTAGTGAATAACATTTTAATAATTAATATTTAATATTTTTATTATTATTATGTTTTATTCCATTCAAATATTGTATTGTTAAAATTTTGTAAGTAAAAATTCTGGCACATTTTCAAAGTTGATTGTAATAAAAAGAAACACAGAGGGCGTGAGTGGAGGAAGACAGAGAGTTTAAAACTTGAAGGAAAGTAAAAAAATTCCAAGGAAGAAGATGTAAAAAAAAACTTAAAAGAATCAATAACTCTCTAAGAGTATTAGAACAAATATAAAAAAAACATCGCAAGGATTCTAATAATATATCTGTGGAGAATTTTCTATTATACTACTGGAATAATATAAAAATGAGGAGATAAACACCCCCCACCCCCCAGAGGGAAGCCAGCTCCAAATTTCTGTCAAGTGATGATCCATATTCACTACCTTTAAAATGCCTGGATGATATGTAAGCTAAATAATTATAATTTATTTTAAAGTATTACCAAAAATAAATAATATCAGAATGACAAAATTGTTTAAAATAAAGCTAGCTAAAATTTTCTTATTAAACGCTATAATTAAACACTTGATTTTCAATTTTAATAATTTTCTATCAATATTCTGCAAAATAAAATTTAAAATGAAAGTGTTTATCTATTTAATTTTATATCAAGAAGATAATTTTATACTGTATAACTTTGTTATTGGCGCATATATAATAAAATAATTCCAATGCATGCAAATGTTATTATAATGTCTATCACGGAATTCTAGGATAAAAAAAAAGACTATTGTCATTCTTAACAAATTATGCTTTAACAATCGGATAGACATTTTTTTTATGTTATAATTTACTGTTGTCTTTGAAATTGATATGTATGTTTCTTTCAACTTTCAAATTTTTTAAAAAAACTTAACATGTAATGATGGGATATTGATAAGTATTTTTCGTTATTGATTACAACAGATGTACAACCAATTTTTTTTTGTTTGTTTTTTTTTTTTAAAAAAAACAATGTAACTTCATATTATTATAATATGATAATCTTTTATTTTGTATGATCTAGAAATTATATTATAGGTGATTATAGATATTCGGATGTGTGTGTGATGCTATAAATTATTATTTTAAAAAAATTGTATTTATTATGATTCAATTTTGTTAATGGAGTTTATTTAAAAAAATAAAGAATTAAAACCTTGTCTGTTATAAGTTTGTTTATGTAAGAAGTGTATTGGGTGTAGTTGGAGGTAGAAAAGGACAAGGGACGATTAGATTATTTAGATTGAGTTTGGAGATATTATTTAACCCTCACGTATATAGGTGTAAGTGTTTGGCTATTGTTTTACCCTGCCTTTCTTTATTTTTGTATAGTTAATGTTAGATGATATACACTGATTATAACAGATAAGTATTGTATAAATTTTTATAATATGTATAAAAGATGATTGATTTATGGCATCATCCAAGTTCTATAAATAAGCTAATAAAAAGTATGTTTAAAAAATACATTATATTTATGATATTATAAAAGCATACATATTCGAAAATGTATGATTTATATATTAAATATTAGTCAATTTTAGTTTTACTGTAGAAGAAATGTAATTGGTTAGAAAGGTGCATAAATATTTTTTTTTATTTATTATTTATTTTGTTATTTATTTCTAATAAATGTTTTATTGAATTAATAGCCCATATGAATTGCTTGATTATATAAGTTCGATTCTCCATTTTCCACACACACACACACACATGCTGAACATAACATAGCTTAGAATACATAGATTTTCCAGTAGAAGTCAATTTATTTAATCTGTCTGGAGATGATAAATCACCATATTACAGTGCTAATAATATATTCTACTTTGCTTAGAATAGGTGGTGATGTGGATAAAAAGATACCCAATCCTCATCATTGTCTATACTGTAATAAATGTAATAATTGTCAATTTGCAACAGTTTTATTATTGAATAGATGCTTAAAACATATTTAAATTAACATTATAAAATTATTGTTTATATATGTTTTTATCATCCTTATTTACCTTTTATATGAAGACCATATCCTATAATCTCAACTGAGCTAAGCCATAGAATAATTACAATATAAGAATCTTTTAAATAAGTTTAAAAGCAATTTACAATTATAAATTTTATTCTATCTTGTATAGAATTGGCGCCTGGGCAATTATAAATCTAATAAAGTGAATAAGTGAAGAAGACAGAGGTTACAATATATATATATATATATAGCGTATATGTATATAAATAAATGCAATTATCATTATATATATATATATATATATATAATGATAAAGGCAGTATGATATTATAGATTACAACAAAAGAATAAATGAG
Source organism: Epiperipatus broadwayi (assembly GCA_028023455.1). Lineage (NCBI taxonomy): Eukaryota > Metazoa > Onychophora > Udeonychophora > Euonychophora > Peripatidae > Epiperipatus > Epiperipatus broadwayi. The sequence goes on from JAQFVV010000109.1 coordinate 4,263,771, forward strand.
GTATGTTATGAACCTCTGGGTGGCTTTGCTAAAAGAAATTCCTGGTACCTATAAGTAGATGATGACAGAAATGTTGGCCCTCTAGCCAAAACATATCTCTAAAATGTAATAATAGATTTGATGTGCTGGACTTCCCATACACATTTTAATGGCAATGCCTGAAAAGGGTCCCTTAGTAGTAAAATGTCTATTATTAAGGGAGAGTCATGGAATGGACTGGTCATATTTAAAATTCTGAAGTCCTAAGAGGTAATTAGCAAACCAAGAACAATAATACTAAACAAATAATTGTAATTATGAAATACATAATGCCTTAGATATATAGATAGTGTATCACTAACGAAAATAATAAATTAATGCCTGATTAAAATAATCAGCTCCCTGATGTAATAGAAAGTCCACAGAAACCTTGGGCCATTAAAGAATGGATCATAAAGTATAACATAAAAGGAAAGGCAAGAAATAAAACTAAAATATAAATTGTTTTCCACACTTTCCAAATATTTCATTTATTAGTGAGTTATCAAATAGTTCATCATTGAAGATTACAAAATCAGCCAGTCTGTAATTAACATAGATAGACTGGACATTGAATATCAAACTCACTTCTGGTAAAGTTTGACAACATATATCATAATAAATTATACATCACAATTTTACGATTTTACTGACACAAATGAAAATATATACATAGGAGATATATATGCTATGACAGCTGTGCCTTAAGTGATTCTGTTTTAAGATATTTGGTTTACAGAAATTGTCATAGATTTTACTTAACTGATTTATTAAAATACATTATTCTCTCGGAGACAATTATGAGGGCACTTTTAAGTTGGAGGTAATAACAAGATACCTAACTTTTAAAATAATTTCAATCATTTAAAAATAACTTTATAATATGAGGTGCAAAACTAAATGAGCTTTCTCTATTAATTAATTTTATGAAAATATGTCTCCTAAAATAATTTTTAACTGGAGAAAATAAGAGGGAGAGGGTTTAAAGTTAATTGCTCATTGAGTTTTATACTTGGCAGTTTCAATAAGTCAATATTATAAATAAACCAACAAAAAATTTAAGATAAATTTGCCACATCAAAATAATATGAGATTTTTATAAGAATTGATACTTTTAAATTTAAGAGAATATTTTTAAAAGACGCATTTTAAAATTAAGTTGTATAAACATCACAGATATATATATAATATAAATTAATATTGACTTAGAAAATAAAGTAAGCTATAATCAGAGGCTTGCGGCAAATTGGAGGTTACCTCAGAACCAATCGGTAAAAACAGGCAGTTATAAAATCAGTTCATTTAGCAGGCTTCCAGTCTCCGGGATAGGTGTTAAGAACACTGGAATGGCATTGTGATGAGCTGGTGGAAGCAGAGTTCCGAAAAGCAAATGGCTGATCTTTTTACTCTCATTCTTTAGGCACAAAATACTATAAATACTCTCTTCAATCCTTTTATCAAAATTTTTTATTATTTATCTGATCTGGCCTTATCTATAGGATTCAATCTACATTGACACCAATTGCAATTGCTCTAAGCAGTTCTCTGAGGTTGGTGTCTGCTTGGGTGGGAAATCTACAATTCTGCTTTCAACATAGCCCAAGGGTTTATTCTACTAATTAAAAGAAAACAGCAACAAGCATGATTAAGGTTATCAGTCATCGTATTAACAAAGCCTATCTAATTAAGATTTAGATTTAAAAAATGTAAATTTTATTCACAAAAATTTTAGGAATTTGGTACATTCTATAAATAATATGATGACTTTCAAACCTAATATTTGATATAAAACTTAAGTAGAAATTTACAAAATATTTCTTACAAATATTAGATTGTAGTAAAAGATAAATAAAAAGTAAGATGAGAAAAGAATTAAAAAGAAAAAATATAACATTATAAATATAAATTATTTACTTGATGCCAATTTAATAAAATAAACACAATATACATTTTCTACAAATATTATAAAATAAATAAGCTATTATAAAAAGGTTAGTTTTAATCATGAAATATAAATTAATGAAATATAAATTAGATAAACGATTATTATAATATTGATTATAAATATACTACCACCTATTATGAGATGGGTGCCAGTTAATATACAAAACTGGGTTCAAACCCATACTAGTGCTGATGACATTGGCACTAGGTAAAGCAGAAATATGTACTATATTTCCAGCTTCACTTTATTATGTGGGTTTATAACTTTATTACTATTGTTATATTTAAAAACATGTTAGTTAAAATGATTATTATAATATCTTGTAAATAATATGATTAAAGTTATTGTTTTGAAAATAGACTTAAGTATTAAAACTTGCATTTCTTTTGTGACAGTCATTGACACTATATCACATGAAACCAGGATGTACAGTTTGAGATTGCAATAAGAAATTAATCCAGTATAGAACAATATAACCATCATTTAAACTGCCTTCATTACATAAGACATTGATAATATTGCATATTATTAAAGTATGTTTATTTATAAAGAATTAAATTATGAATTATTTATTATTGAAAGTATGGAATATAATTACAATTTAAATATCATGAAATGGTTAGAAGAGGCCTATCAACAATTATATAGTAATAAAGAACAAGTCTCTCCTATATTTATTAAATCTTCTGAATTGCCCAGAATTTTAAATGAAGAAGTGAGACATGCAATTAAATGTATGAAGAAAGGAAAAGCTCCAGGTAATGATGGAATTGTAATTGATATATTAAAAAAAGCAAGTGAAGAAATAGAATTTTTTTTAGCAAAGTTATATACCAAATGTCTAAATGATAAAGATGTACCGGATGATTGGAAGAATGCAGTAATAATATTAATATGTAAAAAAGGTAATAAAGAAGATATTAGAAATTACAGACCTATCAGCCTTTTATCAGTTTTATACAAAATTTTTACCAAGATAATTACAACTCGTCTACAGAGAACATTGGATTTCCACCAACCAAGAGAACAAGCTGAATTTAAAAGTGGTTTTAGTACAGTAGATCATATCCAGGTATTGAGAGAAGTTATAGAAAGGACAAATGAATATGAGTTGTCATTATGTTTTGGATTTGTAGATTATGAAAAGGCATTTGATTCTATAAACACTTCTTCAGTGATTAAAGCATTGGATCATCAAGGTATAGATCCAGGATATTGTCATATTTAAAATAATATTTATAAAAATGCAACAGCAATAATTAGACTACATAATGATACTAGGAAAGTCAACATTGAGAAGGGTGTAAGACAGGATGACTCCATATCTCCAAAACTTTTCACAGCAGTGCTGCAAGAAGTATTTTGGGGATTAAAATGGGAATCTAAAAGAGTGAAAGTAAATGGAGATTATTTAAGTCATTTAGATTTTTCAGATGATGTAGTTGCTTTTGGAAATAATGCTTTAGAGTTGTAGGAAATGTTGCAGGAGTTATCAAATTAATGTAAGAAAATAGGACTAAAGACAAATGGTAAAAACACTAAAGTAATGTTTAATGGATTTTCTCAAAATATGAAAATAAAGATTGATTATGATGAGTTAGAAGAGGTGAACAGCTACAAATACCTTGGTCAGATTATTAATACAGATGGAAATGTAATGAGTGAAATTAATCATAGAATTAAACTTGGTTGGAGTGTTTTTGGTAGAAATAACTTGATACTAAAAGGAAATATGCCTATGTGTTTGAAAAGAAAAGTTTTTAATAAATGTGTTTTACCAGTTCTTACATATGGATCTGAGACTTGGACACTTAATAGAAGAGCAATATAGAGACTTCAGACTAGTCAAAGAAGTATGGAGAGATGCATGTTAGGAGTAACAAGAAGAGATCGAAAATGCAATATGTGGGTAAGAGAACAGACATGTGTTGCTGTCCTCATTGAAAAAATTAAAAGACTGAAGTGGAGTTGGGCTGGACATATTGCTAGAAGAGATGATACTAGATGGACAATTGAAATCTTAAACTGGATTCCAAGAGATTGTAAAAGACCCAGAAAGAGACCACATATGAGATGGATCGATGGATGGATAAAATAAGAAAGTGTGCAGGGGTGATGTGGAGAAGAGAAGCTAAAGATCGAAGAAGATGGATTGAACTTGGAGAGACCTTCATCCTGCAGTGGATTGATTATGGTTGATGATGATAATATTGAAAATCCTAAATTCAAATCTTTAAGAATAAAAAATTTCAAAATTTCGTAGAACGGATATTCATATGATGTGATGTGATGTATTTGGCTTCTCCTTAAACGAAGTCGAGAATATCTCAACAACTATGCCCAGATAAACCTGTTAGCCACTTTATTTTCCATTCCCCACTCTAAGTCTTCCCATATTCTGCCCCATCCCATTTCCACAACATGATCTTTGTCAACTCTATGGCCTTTAAATCTAAATCCCCCTTATCTTTTTGCAAATCCAGCATAAAAGCTAATGACTCACTTTCTGTATAGTCACTTTGTTCATACCTATTCTCCCATAACTTCATTATCTGTACCCTTTCTGCTTTCAAGCATTTACATTCACTCAATAGATGCCTAATATTTTCTATACCTTCCTTACAGAATTTGCACACTAAATCACCCATAGTTTTCCATTTACATGTATATTCTCGTGTTGCTAATGATCCCGTTCGAGCCTTAAACAATAAACTACTTTCCTTACTATTATCATAAATTAACTCACTTCCAATATTCTGTTTACTTCTATATATATTTAAACTCTTCTTACCCTCCATACTACTTCTCCATCTCTCCAACTCCCTATTTTTTTATTAATGCTTTTATTCTTTTATCCCATTCCTTACCACTATAACACTCAACAATCCTCCTAACACAATCATCCCATCTTTTATACAAGTATACCGATATAAATTCTTTATCCAAATCTTTTGCATACCACATTACCTTTCTCATCCATCTTGTTACCTGCCCATTACTCATAACCCAATTAAACACTATTTTGGCTATTCATTTATTATCCATAAACTGCAACCTACAAAACAGTTTCATTTTACTTTTTGCATCTCTATATAGAAACTTGACCATCCCATTTCTCCTTGAATTGCCTCCTTTGCTGTCCACACCTCTGCATCTAATGCATGTCTTCCTACTTCCCTTTGTACTTTCTTTAAATAATCTAAAATCCTTTTACTAACACATAATGCATCATTACCATATGTTAACCCTGCTACTGCAACTGCCTTCCATACAATTCTAGCTACACCATATTTATTATATGAAAATACTGTTAGTTTCTTTACCAAACCCTTTCTCTTCTTTGCTTCATTTACCAATTTTTTCTTCCATTCATCCAAGCAATTTTCCTGATTACATAAGATGATTCCCAAATATCTATATCTATCCACCACACTTAACTTTATATCTCCCAATAAAAAATCTACATCCTATTTTATTTTTTTTGATGTGATGTATTTTTGGCTTCTCCTTAAACGAAGTCAAGAATATCTCAGCAATTATGCCCAGATAAACCTCTAAGCCATTTTATTATCCATTCCCCACTCTTAAATCTTCCCATATTTTGCCCCATCCCATTTCCACAACATAATCTTTGTTAACTCTATGGCCTTTATATCTAAACCCCCCTTATCTCTTCGCAAACCCAACATAAAAACTAATAACTCTTTCTGTATAGTCACTTTGTTCATGTCTATTCTTCCATAACTTCATTATCTGTACCCTTTCTGCTTTCAAGCATTTACATTCAATCAACAGGTGCCTAATATTTTCTATACCTTTCTTACACAATTTGCACACTAAATTATCCCTGGTTTTCCATTTACATGTATATTCTCTTGTTGCTAAAGATCCCGTTCGAGCCTTAAATAATAAACTACCTTCCTTACTATTATCATAAATTAACTCGCATGCAATATTCCGTTTACTTCTATATATATTTAAACTCTTCTTACCCTCCATACTAATTCTCCATCTCTCCAACTCCCTATTTTTTATTAATGCTTCTATTCTTTTCTCCCATTCCTTACCACTATAACACTCAACAATCCTCCTAACACAATCATCCCATCTTTTATACAAGTATATTGATATAAATTCTTTATCCAAACCTTTTCCCCCCCCCATTCCCTTCCCCCCCCCCCCTTTTCCCCCCCCCCTTTCCCAATTAAAAAAAAAAAAATTTTTTTGCTATTCTTTTACTATCCATAAACTGCAACCTACCAAACATTTTATCCTATATAATCTTCCAAACAGTGCTGCCATCTTTTTACGTTTTTATGAGGTTGTTAGACAATCGCAACAAATTTCGATAAGAATGTAAAAACAAATAACCTTTCTATAAAGAGGGTATAAAATGTTAGTGTGAGAACTCTTACATGTGTAGTGGTAAATCAAAAATGGTACAGGCGTTTTAATTAATTCAAAGTATATAAATGTATTTTTGGAATAATTTTTCGAACTTTGACTTACACTCTAAAGTGTATTTAAATACTATAGCAATAAGAAATAAAAATAATTTTTTTTACTGCTTTTCAGCTAATAGGGTACTGTTTTTATATTTGTTTTGCTATCGGGGTCGATCTTATCAATTGTGAATAATAAAGTTTATTCTCAAATGGTACCGTTGTCTATTAATTTATTGGCGGCTAATCAATATGGTCAATCAATATAGTTTTAAATTTGGGTCCTGCCTAATAGACATTCATTCTGATTTTAAAATAATTTCGCCCTTTAACGTCATCTTTGTAAATATACCTCATCACGTGATATATTGTAAATATTACATCTTTGTATAAAAATTATAAATTGTTTGTTCGTATTTTTTGAACATAAATTTCAGAATTAAGCCGCAACTTACATTCTTTATAAAAGCTTGAACTTTTTTTTTAGGTTTAATTATAATTTCAAAAAAGTACTTGAAACCCACTGCTGAATTATCTTGTCCCTTTTAAAGAATAATTGAGCTATTCAAACAAAACAAAAAACAACTAAATATTTTTTAATTACAACATACTTGGCTTATGCGTCATTTAAAAAGAAGTATAGGCGGTTTGTACCGCGAGAGAATAATATTCTCTGATTATTACGTGTAATCACTGAATATGTCTTGCAAATCCCTTTTACCAAGGTTTTGCAGTGCGGTAAATTTTTGACTACCTTAAATAAAGCTTATTAACTTTTAATTATCAAGGGATTATTTATCATGATTTATTGACTTCATTTACATGCTGGTGTGTATGAATACAATTTGTCTATATATTTAGATTTTGAAATTAAGCTTAAATTACTAATTTTTACTTTCACAATTGGACATTGAATCTCCAATATAGAAAAATACTGATGTCTACTGATTTTCTTTACAAACCTAGTTTATTTTATGAAACAAATTTCTCTCCACCCACATATATATTTATAGATTTTATTTGTAATAAAAAAAAATTTCCTTTTAAAGAAAAAAGTTCATTATTGTTAATACTAGTGATGATGGTTTTAAAGAAATGTTTACAGACTTTGAAAATGATTATGAAATATGTCAGGAATGTAATTACAGCTATAGTCTATCGTATATCTCATTCGTTTTTCATGGTACACTCCTGCCGTGCTTATGATCTGGGATTTGAATATAGGTCAAGTGAAATTTTTTTCAAGAGACGGATTTTTTTTTCTCATTAAATATTCCATAATTAAAACTCCATGATTGGTCAGTAAATGGGTCTCTAGCCTTACTAACAATAAAATAAAGAAAAATGCTCAAACCATCACAATCCGAAATTCACAAACCTGTTGAATATTGTGTTTTTCACATTCAGCAATGAGGAACTAACTGTTAGAGAGATTACAGCCCTGCAGTAAGCTATTTATAAAAAGACCTGTTTTACCTATGCATTTAAGCTGTGGTTTATTTATGAGCAATGGTGACTGATTTATAAGAAATGTGGTGCTGCAACACTGCTAGACAAAAATTTATTGATAAATTTGTACTTGGAAAATATCAAGAATACAACAATCATTTACTGGGTGATGGTAAAAAACAAAGTGGAAGTATATTATAAAACAAAACGTCTAATCAAAAGGTTTGGGCTCTTGTACAGACAATAAACAAATATGAGAGCAGAATTTAAAGTTTCTTATTCACAATGTTCTTTTTATGAAATGAATTTACTCGATGTTAATAAATTTGTTTTGCATTGTTTTAAACATCTCAGGTGCAAGTAACATTTTTCAAGAATATCTACATAATTGACAACCTATTGTAACGGAATATAATATCCCGTCACATTATTTTAAAATTAAAATAAAAGATCATAAATAAAAATTGATTTATTAAAAAGAAAAAAACTTAACTTAAAAACTGAAATTTAAAAACTGTTTAACGTATATATATGTATGCATGATGGACAACTTTAAAAACTTTTAAAAAAATAAAAATATTTGAAAAGTAATTTTTTTGTAAAAAAGTAAAGATATAAAGATTTGATATTTTTGAAAATAGAAATAATGTTGATTTCTATAATCTTAGAAAATGGAAATGATTGTCTTATTAATTAAATGATTGTTCAAAATCAAACTGGCCCTTGAGGCATTTAAAATAAATTAAAGGGTCAGATAAGAGAGTACAAAGAAATTAAATGACCAATGCAAACACCAGAAATGTTAGCACGGATCGTAATTGAAACACCAGAGGATTAGTGACGTCTTGCCGATTGAATCCAAAGATTGGATGATAAGAGACTAATAAAAATATAAAAGCCAAATTATTATTATAATTGTTATCTGAGAGCTGACTATGAACATGTCGTTATAACTAGCTATATTGCAGATTTTCACGATGTGGAAGTCTGCAATAAATCTAATTTTCCGGACAACCAGCTGAGACCTCCCTATGACAGTTAGAGACCAAAAAGGAATGGCAAGTAGCGGTTTCGTTTTTAAAAAGGAAGAACAAACAATCTACATAAGTGATCACGAAGATGGACCTCAAAATCTGCAGAATCCGTAAAGTATAAACTTTTACCAATTGAACTTTCTTTTAAATAATTACCGTATAACGTCAATAAGTAATCAAAAAAAAAAAAAAGTAATATAAATGAATGTACTCTTATCTGACAAGAATAGAACTCTAAATCGATTATAAATATTTGTTTTTATATACGTTTGCTATTTCAATCATTTCCATTTTTTTAAATTTAATTATTTCTGTTTGTATTTAACTAGGTTATTCATTTCTATCTGTTAAATAAAATGTATTAAATTAAAGTTGGGTGTAGATAGCTGCATGGATAAATATTAATAACTGTTTAAATTTGTTTATGTTTAATTTAAGGGATTTTAATTTCAGGCTATTTGTTTCGTGGTTAGGGCAGTGTTGGTGGAGGGATATATGGGTGTTTATATTAATGTAATGTGAAGCGTGTTTAGCATACAGGGCAACGTGCCCAACTGAATGCATGACCCTAAAGAGGCAGTCATATCATTGAAATGGTCGCAGAGGTATTTCCTGCGCCATTGACACCTTCTAGCTCTATGGACAGGGATTTATAAGACGGCAGAAAGACCGCTCTCCCCCATACATAGCACTCTTTAAAAATAATTATATACATGATTCCTTAGTCAGGCAGATGTACTTTCCTGTTCTAGACACGGATCATTTCCTTCAAATAATATCACGCTGTCAGATGCACATTCCTGTCGGCATGGTTTTATGCTAGCATCTTCATATTGCATTAGTTGCGAATATATATCTGGAAGCTGACATTGGGTTGGCTACGAACTTTTAGTCTGAGATTGAATAAATGTTTTGATAAGTTTTTAAGTGGAAAAAAAAAATCTATGTAGCCTAACCCATGCTCAACATACTAAAGTAAAATATAATTTAAATATCCATCTGTGCGGTCTATTTAAATAGTAATTTGAATTTAAATTTAAAAAAATTATTAATGTTAAAATCTAAAATAAATTTATTCCTCAAAGTTTAAATGTGCGTTAATAAAATCTATTTGTGTGTTAATTACTGGCAGTGGCTTTTATTTTATTGTTTTAAATATTAATATATTTTGAGAATCTAAAACTAGTAAAACTTATAAAAATGCTAAATCTCTGCTTCTCTATGAGCTAGTGACCTTGGGCAAATGGTCAGAATAATATATATAAGAAAATTTTTGAATCTTAACTTACGTATCTGCCTACTATATAAATTTTTCTAGGTTCAAATGCCTAGATGGCGCCCGTGTAGTGCGGATACATTGAAGATCCTTTCATTGACCATTAAACTACCAAGCATGTTTGCAAAACTATTCAACAACACATAGAAAGTATTTCAAAAAAAAAATTTGTCAAGCGTTGTTAGCCGAGAGGTCATCGCAGCCGCTTGCAAGCAAGTAGTTGGTTGCAGACGGTTGTGGGTTCACGTCCCAGCTGATGCTATGAGATATGGAGAAAAAAAAAAGTATTTCAAAAATTTGGCATAAAATCCAAAATTATAGCAGTTTTAAAATCAAATAAAGCCAACAGTGATCCAAAAAATTATCATTCATTATTATTGCATTTCCTAAAAGATATTTGAAAGAATCATGAGCAAGATTTTTTCTAATAGATTTTTTACTTATAAAAAAAAACTAGTTTTAGATCAATAACAAATTTTATCTTACAAATTCATGTTGAATAACTTTCAAAATAAATAAAAAAAACTCATGCAATTTTTAATAATGTAATCTCATTGATGATTCATAAATGTAGAAAAATCATTCATTTACTTAATAAAATACCAAAAAAGGTAAGTGGCACTAAATGTTAGTTTTAGTATATACAAAATTTTACACAATAGCATAACACAGAGTTAAATTCTCCGAATCTCCTTTATTTAATATATTCACAAGTGATTTTTCAAAAACAATGCAGGATTTTATCTATGCCCATGATATTGCTTTGACTGTTCAAAAGAGAAATTTGTATAGAACTATTAAAAGTATCTGACTCCATCACATGGTATTAGCTTACATGTTGCTAATAAAGCAGCATGATTCTCACCATCTCTATGCCAGTTATTAGAAAGTCATAATAGATCCCAGATTATTGTGTTTATTAAATCTTTATCCTTTGCTGTTTTAACCAATAACCCCATATTTGTTTCAAGTTTATGGTCTTTGTCAGTGAGAAGTTTTAGATCATAGACTTATGCATTAGAATCATTAGGATCTAATGCACTCTCTTCTTAATATTCATCATTTAAATCTCTGTTTTATTACCATGCTATCAGCCCAAGCTAAAAACATATGGATGTCTCAATCTAAGCTACACTTGCATAGTCATATAGATCTGAACCTATTCAGATTCTGTATATTATGGCATCTTTAGTTTTTTAATAACTATGAGTAAATTTATTTGGTGGCCAAGATGTGGTATATGCCAAAAAAATATCACCTGGCTCTATCATATAACTTTAGTCTATACTATAATGGTCAGGGAAGATCTGAGTCTTACATATCTGCCATATAGGACACCACCAGGCCATTCGAACCTGGAAAATTTATATAGTAGGCAGATACTTAAGATCCAATTTTATTTTGTTATTGACCATTAGCCCCAGTCACTAGCTCACGGAGCAGCAGAGATATTATATATTTTAATTTTAAAGAAATAAAGATAATAAAAACAGAATAAGCCACTGTCAGATTAATAATACACAGAAACATTTATTTTGCACATATATAAAGTTTAGAATTATTTTAGTATAATGTTTCCTTTATAATTTGATTTACATTTTAAAAGTTCACACAGATGAATTTATTAATATTTTATTAAAGTGTCGAGTATGAATAGACTACATAGATTGCATTCAAAAAGAAAATATTCTATATCCCTTATTTAACCCTAGGCCAAACATTCGCAATCAAACTAATGCCAATCTACCTGATATATCGATGTATTCAATGCAGCATGAATACAACAGAACTGCTGCATGAATACAACAACACAATACCGCACTGTCAGAAATATATATCCGAACAGCACGGTTATAGAGAAGAAATGTTTCTCGTCCAGTACAGGAATATTTCATCTGTCTGGCAAGAAGAACAAAAAAAAAACTCCATAGGAAGGGATTGCGGTCCTTTTTGCCATCTTACTATCTTATTCCATAGGCTAAAGGGATAATTCAAGGAGCAGGCAATACCGTCTGCTTCTGATGGTCAATAAGAAATGGGTCTTATTTTGCCCAAGTGTGGCATATAAGGTGATCCTACACATAGTGGATCTTCATGCTACATTTACTAATTACACCAATACATCCAAACCATTGACCCAATTTAACTGCAAAACAAATAACCTAAGATTTACCTTCCCTTAAACTAATATAACTTTACAATTCTATGCAGCTATTCACACCCGACTTAAATTTAACATGATTTAATTAAAAGTTTTAGCTTAATGTGAAAAAAAAAACATAATAAACACTTAAAAGAATGGAACAAATAAATTAATGGAAATGATTTTTTAAAAAAATACATTCAATAAAAATAATTATTAATAAATGATTTAGTTTGGCCAGATAGAAATTTATATTTCTATTAAATATTGGAAATAGTTTTACAGTTAAAGTTCATTAGAGTTCATAAAGTTCTTAGTTTTAAAAAGAAAAGTCCATACTTTCTAATTGCTTGTAATTTGGATCCAGCGTTAATTCCCATGATGTCCTAGAGATCAGTATGCTGATGGCCATTCTATTGGTATTCATCCGCAGGTCCTTTACTCTACTTGGTATAGCTTTGCAGGATCTTATCACAGGACCCCGGTGTCTGCAATATAGGAAAATGATACTTCCATTTTTTTTTTTTTTGGAAAAACAAAAGGGATTAAAAGTGTGTCTTTTCAATCCTTCTCCTCGGCACTAACACATATAACACACCTCTTTTAATTTATTTCCAATCCTTTTTATATTAAAATTGTGGATTAACTCAACATGACATCATGATGATGATTATTCTTTCTCTGAGGTCCATTTCCTGAGAGATTTTTTATATTGGCTATTCTGTTCTTATTGTTTTTCTCTCCTATCTGACCTTTAATTATAAATTTTGAAATGCCCAAGAGGTAGTTTACTTTAACTAATTGAAAATAATCATTTCCATTTTACACAATAGCATTAATTACATTATTGTACATTCTTAAAGATATATTTATTTTTATCTTTATATCTTTAAGTTTTTTTTCTTAAAATTCAGTTTTAAAATACTTTTTTTTTTATAAAGTTTTATTTTAATAATTTTTCCAATCTGTGCAACGCAAATAAAAACGTTTATTTTAATTTCTAATTTTATTTATAAAAAAATAATGTAATGGCATGTGTGCCCATTACAATACATTGCTGTTTTAGCAACATCATTTCTCATCATCTTATATTTTCTATATGTTTTAGTAAGTAATGAACAATGTTATGTGATTGTGCGTATTAAATATCTATCCTATGCTGTTCTATCCAATATCCAGACCACTTTCCAACTTATAACCTTTAATAGTGGCATTCACTGTTCCAAGATTTAAAGCTTCTCTCTGATGAAAGCCATTATTTTGAAACTAGTTGAGGAATGTTGAATAGGAAAGCATAGCATAAGGATTTAATAGGCACAATCAACTAGGATCAATTTTTACTTACTAAAACTTACAGTAAGTGACATACAGATTGTGAAAAATTAGACTGATATAACAGCAATATGTAACTGATATCATGTGATGGAGTCAGGTGATATTTTATTTGTTCAAACCAAATCCTGACCTCAGGATACAGGTAAACATAATTAGAAAATAAGGTATAGACACCATATATTTAAAAACTGAACTGGTTTAAAATATATATTATTATGCAAGCAAGATGGTTTATAATGAAACGTTTATGTATTTACTTTCAACTGACTGAGAACATAACAGAAATGTAAATGATGGGTGCCAAAAGGAAGGTGCATTAGATCCTAAAGATTCAGGAGCAATAATTGATTTCTCGTGTTTCTCTGATGATAGCTATGAGCTTGAAAATACTCTGAAGCAATTTATAGGAGAGCATAAGGATAGAAATTTTTAAACACAATCTACTGCATTCTAAATCTTTCGGTAAATAGCATAGAGATAGTAAGTAATTATGCTTCTGTAAATATAAAAGTTTCACTATAAGAATATGAAAAGTTGTGAAATCTTTTTCGAAGATAGGAGTCTTAATCCAAATCCAACAAAGTCAGTGCCTACACATGGAAACACCTCATAAATTTAATATAATCTTTTGAAATAATGTATTGATGCCCATTATAATTCTGTATTATTTAACAATGATATTGGAATATTGACAAATTTATTTTATTTATTTTTCTAAGAATAAATCTAAAATAAATACAAAAATAATTTTTTAAAAAGCTGGCTGACAATATTTGGGTTTTATTGCAAATGCTTTGCTGGGTTTCCTTAGTACGAGTATATTCTATTAATGAATATTGGACTCTTGTCTAGAAAAAAAAAAGCCCATAATAAAATTCTGAATAGTCAAGTAACCATTGATAAGAGAAATATTACAAATATATATTCAAGACTACTCTTTTGCAGTGGCTTCCTGTTGATTCTCATATTTCTCCACCAGATATTAAATGTCACTTCACAAGAAATGTTTAATAAGCATCTACATAGATAAAGCTTACCGATAATTCAAGATATGGTTTTTCCACTTTATACTCATCTTTTTTCTGAATATCCAACCAAGAATTATCTATCAAAAAATTATGGCATAAAAAATACATTTCTTATAACGTTCAAATGTTACTTTCTCCAAACTAGATAAATTTGACCTTTAAAGACACTAGTAAATTCTTATTATAAGATGCAGGACTAATCTGTTTGTTTAATTTATGTGCATTATAAATGGTTTAGACACTGATCATTGTAGATGTTAACATGGAGTTAATGGCTGTCAAATCTATGGCTATAGTTTTAGAACCTAGTAAAATCATTAGTGATTTCTACTCCTAGTTGGAATGCCCACAAATGTTTCTGTGATGTCAATAGTTAAGCTGTCTAAAAGAATATGTGCATCAAATAAATAAATAATGTTGCAAAATTTAAATTATTCTTATTCAATAATTGCAACGTTAAAAAAATACATGTAAAGTCATTGAAAATTTGTGGGAGTAACAAAAACTTTCCAACTATGTAAATAATTAAATATTCTCATAAATGTTCTAGACTAAGGAAGTGAAAGTGTTATGATTGTGATATGGAATATATCAAAAACATGCTAAGCATGAATAAAAGCTACATTTTAAATATGTATATTTATCTTATTTTTAATTAATGCAAAATGGCTAACATATCTCCAAAAGCAATTAAAAATAGATAAATAATCAATCAATTGATTGATGTAAATTAATAAATTACATACAGCCATCACATTCAAAGTAAATAATTAATTAATCAATAATTAAATTATTTTTATAACTCAATACAGAGCATTGTTCACTATTATAACTGTCTAAAAGGATTGGAGTCTTACCGTATCTGCCATACAGAGCGCCACTAGGCTACTTGAACCTAGAAAATTTATAGAGTAGGAGATACATGCTGTTAAGATCTTATTTTACATATATTTTTATTCCGACCATTAGCCCATTGTCACTAGCTCAGGGAGATGCAGAGATTTATAAAATATGAATTCTTATCTATCAAAATATTTCCAATATTAAAATAAAAAAATATAAAAGAAGCCACTGCCAGTAATAACACACACAAACATTTATTTAATATATATAAAATTTAGCATTATTATTTTAGTCTAACTTTTATTTTTTTACATAACATTATAACTTATTTTACTTTAGAAATTAATTTACAATTTAATTGTTTTTATTTTATCTTAAAAGTTTGCACAGATGAGTTTAATATTTATTAGAGTGTCGAGTATAAATAGACTACATAGATTTGCATTTGAAAAGAAAATATTCTATCCCTTATTTAACCTTAGGCCAAAAGTCTGCAGTTAAACCAATGTCAATCCGTCCGATACATCGATGTATTCAATGTAGCATGAATACGACAACACAAATACCATACTGTCAGGAATGTACATGTGAACAGCATGGTTAGGTTCTAGAAGACATTGACTCTCATTCAGACAGGAATACTACATCTGTCTGATGAGAAGAGCAATAAAAAAAAACTCCATAGGAAGGAACTGTGTTTTCCATCTTACCACCCCATTCCGTAGGCAAAAAGGGGGTGTGCAGCATATGATATGATCCTGCCCTTAACGAATCTCATACTACATCTACTAATTACACCAATATATCCAATCCACTGACCCAATTTAACTACGAAACAAATAACCTAAGATTACCCTCCCTTAAACTAACATATATAACTTTACAAATCTAAGCAGCTATTCACGCCCGACTTAAGTTTAGCATTTATTAAGTTTATTTTAAAAGAAAAAAAAATCATAATAAAAACTTAAAAGAGCAGAAAAAATAAATTAATGGAAATGATTTACCAAAAAAATAATAATACATTAAATAAAACAATTATTACTAACTGATGAAGTTTGGTCAGATAAGAATTTCTATTGTAATAATTTAAATGCTGGGAAAGTTTATACTTAGTGTTCATTAATTAACCAATGTTCTTAAGGTTTTAACATACTGGAAAAGTTTCTTTTTTAGAATTAAAGTTCATTAGTTTAAGTTCTTACTGTTTTAAAAATCCACACTTAACAGTTGCTTGACATTTGGAGCCAGCGTTAATTCCCCGATGTCCCTGTGGTCCTCAATATAGGAAAAACGATATCATTTCTCTTTCTTTTTCACAAAACTGAAGGGATTGAAGAGTGCATCTTTCCAATCCCTTCTCCTTCAACTCTAGCATACCTCTGCTTTCACATCTCTATCTTCTCTTAATTCTCCTTCACTAAAATTTATTTCCAAACTTTTTCTTTTTATATTAATTTTGCGGATTCAGTGGACATTACGTCATGATGATGGTGATGGTCTTTTCATTCTGGTCCATTTCCTGAGGAATTTCTTTTATTGGCTATTAGTTTCTATTCTTTTTTTTCTCTCCTATCTGACCATTGCTTATACATTTCTGCAATTCTAAGGGCTAGCTTACATTTAACTAATTAAAACAATCATTTCCATTTTACAATAGCATTAATTAATTTATTGTGCATTCTTAAAGATATATTTTTATCTTTAAATCTTTTAAGTTTTTGCTGAAAATTTAGTCTTAAAATTTGCTTTTTTTTTAAATAAAGTTTTTTTTTAGTTATTTTTCATCTGTGCGATTTTATATATTAGAGTTTAGATGATATTTAATTTTCAATTTTTAATTCTTAAAAAAGTTTTTATTTGCAAACTTTTATTTTTCATGTTTAATTTAAAAAAAAAAATAATGTAACGGCATATGTGCCCATTACACTATAAAGAAGAGAATAATAATATTACAAGTTAAGTGCAATTTAGCACTGCTTTCAACTGGGCATGTCATCTTCATAGCACTAAATAAAGTCACATTTATAAAGGAAAGAGTGGAAGCAGAGAACAAACATATAAAGTAATTAATATGTAAAATGATAAATTTATAAATTTCATTTGCATGATAGAGTAATGCATGACTTTTTGTTTATTACATGGGTGTTGTTGGCAATAAATCATGCTTCTCTTCTAAATAAGTATACATCAATCATACACATCAATTTTTTGTTTGTTATGGTAATGAATTCTACAATTATATATAATTGTATGAACACCACAGAACTTTTTCAGCTTATTCATAAAGGTGCTTTTCTTTACCCTAATCTAGTGGCATCTACTGTAAATTGAACATTCACTGGTCACTAGATAATATAATGCTATATATGATAAACTCTGACTAGTTCCTATTGTTTTTTCAATAACATAAATTTAGGAAATTGGTTTGAAAAGCATAAAGAAGTAAGAGATAGCTGCTAGTTGTACAATTATTTTAGTTCCAGCTATTTCACTCAGGTCATTATTGATGAAGACAAAGCTTGCATGTGTGAAGGGGTATGACTAATATGACAATATATCACTTATCTAATGACCATTGGTTACTCAAGCATATAGTTCAGTTTTATATTGGGTGAAAAGAATTAATTGCTTTTGCAAATATACTTGTCTTAAATTATGTGTTGTATATTAAAAAAATACTGAATTTATAATCTTATGTCAATTCATTGGATGATTTCTTGCTGTGCTCATTGGGATTTTCAAAATGACTTCAAATGAAAAATATAATGACATTGATTAAATATATATAATAAGTCATATTATTCATATACACAAAAGAAAAATGATATCATTGTCATTTATGAAGTAGCGGCAACATATTGTATTCTCTTGACTGTTAGTTAATGCTGTATCTCTTTTAACAAGACTGTGATTAATCAGTTTCACTTATACAAATATATTATTTATCATTAATCAGATTTTTGTTTACATGTACAAGAAACTTTTGAGTACTGAAAGAAAGCAGGCAGTGTGTTATATGTATATAAGTAAATGATAACTCTCGTGATCTTTTGTGTAAGTTTATTTTCAATAATAGAATTATTTTTTCTATATTTTAAAGAAATAAAAATAAGTATGGAAATCAATTTGCAGAAGTGTTTACACAACAGGATACAATCAATAGTTCTTTGGCACATTCATAATATACTAAATTTTTAATATTTCTTAATTTATGAATAAGATAAGTCTGGAGTTATTTATATCAGATTTACATGAATGACATAAACATAAATAAAGATTATGAACATTATAAAAAATGATGTAGGTTTAAACAGGATTGATAAATAAAGTAACTGTCAAACCAAGAATTTGCCATTGATGAAAATAAATCAGATCTGGTGTTACAAATGTTTTATTAAGAAACACTTTTATGCACTTAAAAACAATGACTATTATTTTATTTTGTTAACTGTTTGCTCTGACGTAGGCTGTGTTTCACTCAAAACTGTAGAAAAATAAAATGAAAGATTATAAACAACATTACATTCAAGTACATGTAAATTGTTTTTTGAAGATTTCTAATGTTTTAAATAGGGATAAATATGAAATAAATGATTAAAAGCCATATGATGTTCAAAACCAAAATGGCAGTCTGATTAATGCAATTCCTCTATTGATTGACTAAACAGGAATTTTTTAGCTTGGTTTAATCCAATTCAGTACTTTCTTCCAGAGATAAATATCTAGATCAGAATACTTGTTAAAAATATTTAAAATTTATAAACAGTTTATAAAATTTACATTGAATATAGCTGAAACTTTCATCAAATGGAAAGAATTTGTAAAATAAATAAAAATAAATCAAATTCAACTAAAATAATAAAACTCTGAGATAAATAAGATTTATACTTTTGTATATAGAATATATTAAAGCCCTCATATCAGCATTGTTAGCTCAAGGCTTTTAAAAAACGTTAATGAATTAATATTTAACGAATGTCATTACCGCCTCCACGCATTTATATAATAAATAACTCTTTGGAAAATTATTTAAGATCTTTACATAAATGAATTAAAATAAGTAAAAATGTTTGCAAAAATACTGTCCAAACATATATTTAAACATAGCAACATCACTCAATCCAATTATTGTTGTTTTCAAGGCTAATTAAATGCATTAAAAATATTAAAAAAATAAATAAATAACGTAATTGGCGGAAAAACAATGCATCATGTCAATCATCATAAAGAAGAAATTGATTAAACCAGAAGTACTACAATATGAGTCATTTCAAAATACATAAGAAAAATTGGATTTAGAAGTAGTAAATAAAGACTACAAAAACATGAGAACATTATTATTGAGAAGAATACACCCCCACGTAGATTCCAAGAAACAAAGAAGGAGTCAGGTTATCTCAAAGACTACACAAGACTTCAGAAAGTGTAGGATATAAGTGGGAAATTGTTCTTTTCTCTGTGCCAAATGGTTGGTCATTCTAAATAGGATGGGAATTGTAAAGTGGCTTAGATGATCTAACAGGAAGCACAGTATAGAATGCAGTCCAGGGTATATTTTATCTGGCAATGCTTGGAGTTTGGCTTTCAGCATATCTTCAGCGATACCATGATCATCTTGACAAATTAAAATGTCTTCAATGCGAGTACTAAGATGGCTGAGACAATGAAATTTTTTTTCAAAGGGTTTATGGATTTCCTTAATCATTGGAAGGCCAACAAAGAACACACCATCAATATTGATGATAGTGGGAGTAGGTGGGGTAATAGCACCCAGTGCCCAATGGAAGTAGCTTCTAGTCCAACAGTTCTGCTGAGCCAGAAACACCTTGGCACACTTTATAGACAGATAATCTGCAAGTGCCTTCTGTTTGGTTTTATACTGTAGCTTAACAGATATAATCTCATCTATAGAAGATGAGGCAGACTTAAATGCCTTCATTCTGAACCCAAGCTCATCCAAGTCTTTTAGTAATGACAATGGTCCCTTTCACTTAATTGTATGGTAGGAAATGATCGATTGAAGAATACCAATAAAGGCAAACCATGCTTCCTCCATAGGTTTGGTAAGTATATCTATTTTTTTTAAATATATATAAGCCTCAGATGGTATGGCTTCTGTTATATTTAATTTTGTCAACATTCTGACGGTGTTGCAAGCGGGAGTGACATTATTAGCAGCTTCAATCTGAACTACTAGGGCAAGATGGTCTGAAAAGACCACATGTTCTAATTTTGCAGTGATGAGAAAATGTATGTCAGGTGTATAAAAGAATAGATCAATCAGTGACCTGTATTTTCTGGTGTAAAAAGAGTAAGAATCATCAGGCAGATGACCCTCACTACTCATAAATGGCTTGTCTATCAAGTGAATATAGGTTTTGTGAATTTTGCATAAGTGATATTAAAGTCGCCAAAGATTAGGGTGGGGTTGTTATTATTTACCAATAGCATATTAATTATGTTAATGACTTTCATTAATGTGCAGCAGGACCTATCTGCATACACATATATTATATTGATTACCAAATTTTGATATGTGACTGATATAGCAATAAGATTATTATCCTTATAGAGTATTATAAATTTATTAGGTGGATGTTTTTTGTTAATAAGTAAACCGACTCCACCAGCTGCAGTAATGGTATTAGAGAAAGCTATGTATCCAAGATATTCAAGACATTCTCTAATTCTATAATCCAAATTTGAGTGATATTTTGTTTCACTCATAAAAAATAAATGTGGATTATTGATTGAGATCCATTGTTCAATGGCATATACTCTTTCCAATGAGTTGATACCCCTTACATTTACTCCTACAAACTTATGCAACATAATTGGGTTATGTATCTTTTAAATCTACCACAAAGAATATAAGGTTCCCTTTTAATTCTCAGCATAAATAGAATGTAAATTCTAGTTGGAATAGTCTGGATCTTTGTAGTCTGGGTCTTCAATGGTGTTATCTGAGGTTTCTTCTAACACAATGGGTTCAATCATCGGGGTGCCATCTGAACCGTCAACATCGATGACATGATGTACATCACTAGCAGACTCTTCTAATGAATTATGACTCAATATCCTATTATCCTCATCTGATAACTGACATTTCTTCTCTGGACTTTTTTCCTTATGTATTGGAATATTGTTTTTCTTTTTCTGCTTAAGAGATAAACATCTGTTTTTCTTCCCCAGAGATTTTTCATCTTCTGAGCTGGACTTGTGTATAATGGCTGATTTTCTTTTCTTAGTACTGGACTTATCTATAGGCACTTCCATTGGAGATTCCTCTTCTGAACTAATATCTCCTTGGTTGGGAGTGATAGGCTTGTTGTTACTTTTAAGCTGCTTGTTCATACTTCTTGTGCATCTCAAAGTAGTGATTTTCATCTGATTTTACTTTGCCACATTGGGATTTTTCAAAATCACTTGAAATTAAAAATATAATAATACTGATTAGTTATATATTAATAAGTCATGCTATTCAAATATACAATGGGAAAATGTTAACATTGACCTTTATGAATTAATGGCAACATATTGTATTCTCTTGACTGTTATTTAATGTTGTATCTCTTTTAACAAGCTGTGACTAATCAGTTTCATGTATACAAATATATTAATTATCATTAATCAGATTTTTGTTTACATGTACAAGAAAATCTTGAGCACTGAAAGAAAGCAGGCAGTCTTTTTTTTATATATAGATAAATGATAACACTCACGATCTCTTGAGTAAGTTTATTTTCAATAATAGAAAATTTTTTTATATTTAAAAAAAATAAAAATAAGTATAGAAATCAATTAGCAGAAGTGTTTACCTAACAGGATACAATCAATAACTCTTTGGCACGTTCATAATGTACTAAATTTTTAATATTTCTTAATTTGTGAATAAGATAATTCTGGAGTTACTTGCATCACATTTAGATCAATGGCATATACATAAAGATTATTAACATTATCCATAAATAAAGTGTAGTTATAAAGAGGATTAATACATAAAGTAACTGTCAAACTAAGAATTTGACATTGATAAAAGTAAATCAGATCTGGTGTTGCAAATGTTTTATTAATAAACACTTTTATACAATGAAGACAATGACTTTGATTTTATTTTGTTTCACTCAAAACAGTTAAAAAAATTAAATGAAAGATTATAAACAATATTATATTCAAGTTCATAAAAACTGGTTTTTGAAGATTTCTAATATTTTAAATAAGGATAAATATGAAAACAAAGATTAAAGACTGTATGGTGTTCAAAACAAAAATGGCAGTCTGAGTACAGCAATTCCACTACCAGTTAATTAAGCAAGGATGTTTAAATTTGGTTTAATATAATTCAGTTCTTTCTTCCTGAGATAAATGTCTAGCTCAAAAAACTTGTTAAAAATTTAAAAGCAGATTATAAAATTTACATTGAATAAAGCTGAAACCTTAATAAAATGGAAAGAATTTATAAAATAAATAAAAAAATAATTCCAATAAAAATAATGAAACACTGAGATAACAAGTTTTATGGTTTTGTATATAGAATATATAAAAACATAATTGTTACCTCAAAACTTTTAGAAAAAGCTAATGAATTAATATCTAACAAATGTCATTACCTTCTCCATGCATTTATATAATCAATAACTTTTCCAAAAATTATTTAACATCTTTACATAATTGAATTAATGTAAATAAAAATGTTTGCAAAAATACTGTCTAAATTTATATTTAAACATAGCAACTTCACTCTATTAACAAATTCAATTATTGTTGCTTTTAAGACTAATTAACTCAGTGGAAATATTTTTTAAAAAAGTAAATGACTTAATTGGTGTGAAGTGACTGTATTATATATATGATAAACAAAACAAGTTATAAATTTCGTAACTTGCTCTTAGCTTGCATTTTATGATCACTAGATGGAGCTTTACCAATATATATATAATACAGTCTTTAAATACATATATAGTAGTATATATACTTTAAGCTAGATATTATTTCAGGAGATATGAAACCTGACTTTCAAGCTCTTATTGATCCCCCACTTTTTCTTAAATGTGCTCATTCTTTATACTCATGATTTTATTAGGTGCGATTTTTATTCTATATTAGTAACTAATTTATCATTAATTTGATATAGACTAATACAAACAAATAATGCATTATACGTTTGTTGATACTTATGTTATTAAATACAAATGTTTATTATAAAGAAAATTGAATTAACATTAGGAAAAATAAAATATCTAAATACATCAGTATTAAGAAACAAACAATTTAATTAGCTCTATCTCTTTTTTTAAGATTACATGCATGGTCTTTTTGCAAAAATCTTTTACTACAGAAAACATAAATAATTTATTTCAGTGTACTTAATACAAATATTAAGTATAAGTTTTAGTGGTGAGCAAAACGAAATGAAGATATAGAAATTAAATTATGCAAATATATTTTGTTTAAAAATTATTTCAATCAGTAGAAGAATCAAATGGGTATATGAGAGATAAAAATAAAAGACATAATTTAATTACTAGAATTAATCAAATTTGGATTTACAAGAGAGAAATGTGAAAGAAATAATTAATCAAAAAATTAGATTAATAAAAATACAAACACTTTTACGTGTATATAGGGATTCGTAAAATATGTTTGTTTTTCAAAACTTTGTTGTCTGAAAATTTTAATTTCTATTTTGATGCAACACTAAAAGTAAGATTTTACAGCTGAGTGATTGTAATGCAAAGCAGTGATCTTGGATGATGAGTACATAACAACTAGAATCCAAAAACCTTTTGAAAAATATCATTTTTTATTGTTATTGTAATCTTATCTATTTTTTTTTTGTAATTCATAAAAAATTCTTGTAACTCATGTCTATAAATATATATAAATTAGATTACAAACACACTGTCTAGAAGATATAATACAAATACATTATTAGATATTATATAATGGTCAAAATTCTACATTATAAACTATGATAATATATGGTTGTCATATAACATAGATAATACTAAAGTTTCTAGAGAATTTTTTATTATCTATTTTCAAGGATTTTAAGCTTATAAATAATGTAAATATATTTATTTATTAAGTGCAAGCAGATTATATAATAATAATAATAATAATAATAATAATAATAATAATAATAATAATAATAATAATAATAATAATAATAATAATAATAATAATAATAATAATAATAATAATAATAATAATAATAATAATAATAATAATAATAATAATAATAATAATAATAATAATAATAATAATAATAATAATAATAATAATAATAATAATAATAATAATAATAATAATAATAATAATAATAATAATAATAATAATAATAATAATAATAATAATAATAATAATAATAATAATAATAATAATAATAATAATAATAATAATAATAATAATAATAATAATAATAATACAATAAACAGAAGAGAAACAATATATTAAAGAATTAAAGGATGACTGGTACAATGGAATACTATTAACCAACCAATTAAAACTCCAACAATGTACAGCTCATACAATGAAAACCAGTCACTAACATATTTTGAAATGTGAACAATCCCAAAATACAACCATAATGAAAGTCAAAATAACAGCTTTTAATGTGCGGGGTTTGAACTCGGCAAACAAACTGCATCAACTTAGAGAATGGACCAAAATCACACAGACACATATATTGGGACTTCTGGAAACAAAAATATATAGTGGATCACAGATTGACCCAACAGTGCATCTTCGCACTGAAGGCTTCTTTGCATGCTCCAGGGACATGTCATCACCTGCGGGTGGAACTGGCCTACTAATAACCCCAGCTTGCCCATTCACATCATTCAGAATCATATATATCGATGCAAACTTGTTGATAGCTACATTTCATCACCATGCAAACACTCTCAACATAGTTTTCACCTACATCCCACCTGGAAACGTCATCATATCAAACATAATACTCACCATCAATTCACTGCTAGCATCAACTCCTTACCCAACTATCATCATGGGAGATTTTAACATGAAGTACACAGATTTCATCTCAAAATGGCTGCATCAAATTGCAATACCACTCATGAGTGCTGAAGGTTTTTTACCACCAAACACAGTAACATTCCATAATAACCGACACACATCTTTAATTGACCTTTGCTTCTATTCACCAATGCTGCATCATTACTTCAGCCTCAAGCTCAATCCATCCCCATTCTCAGATCACTCTGCTCAAACTGCAACACTTGATCTAACTGAAATTCAGCCAACTACACTACCACTTGGGAAAACAATGAGAATTCTAATACCAGCATCCACTCCAGAATCCCTTTTTTCTGAAACATATATTATGCTCCATAAACTTGCAGGACTACAACTAAGTGCTGTGCAGAGATATCAGGCATACATAAATATACTTTCATTCAATATTGACCATGTCACCAAAAAAAAACCTCCACCCTCCAGGCTATTAGCTCTGGCAGATGAACTTCACAAGAGGATAACAATGTCTAAACCTACTCAAAATACATATCAGCATATATATAAGCTCACCCAGGCATATAACAGCACATGTGCAGCACTTAAAGACTATTTAGCGATAAAAAAAAGCAAAATCTGCCTCAGTCAACAACATACATGGACTAGAGGCTACATCAGATGGGCCATGGGTTTTCCCTCCACCATTAGAGTACCTATGGCACTTCAAATTGGAACAACTATACATGCAGCACATAACATGATTGAACCTATTTATAAGCATTTCAAACAGAATCTTCAGACACATCAACTCTTCAACCCACCCCCCGATTATTTTGGATCACCTGAAACAAATACACCATTTACCATTAATGAATTTGCTTTGAAGCTTGCCACTCTGCCCAATGCCTGTCATCCAGGCACTCATGGCATACCAAAATTTGTGTACGAACACCTTAGCCATACAACTAATCAAGTATTATGTAATCTTGCAAACTATCTCTCACAAAAAATATACAACATTGAAAATCTTTATCCAATTGCAATAGTACCATTTAATAAGAAACCAGCTCCAATAACCACCCTTAATAATATTAGGCCTATCTCCATGTGCCCAATAGCCATCAAGATCATTGAGAAAGTCATTAAAGACAGGATTGAATCATATCTGCTCCCATTGATTTCACCATATCAGTTTGCAAGAAAGCAATCATCTACAGGACAGGCAGCACTTCTTTTCAAAGCTGTATTGGGATCGGTGCGAGGCCGGAAAAAATACAGCCCAGTTGCAGTTCAAATAGACATTGAATCAGCTTTTGATTCTGTGGCAATCGAGATATTAATTAAAATGTTGGCTGCCACTGCAATACCTCGCACTATTTTATATGTTATAACCAACTTGTTGTTAAATCGGGATATACATATTACACTCAGTGGCAAAAATTCTGAATCTTTTACTCCAACACAATCAATCTCACAAGGATCCCCCCTGAGTGCTTTACTTTTCACCTTTTACATCAACCCTCTATTAATAAAAATCCAGCAAACATTCATTGGCATCCAAATACCAAACACATCTCAGCAGGTAACATGTATCGCTTATATGGATGATATAACTGTCTTCCTCCCATCTAAAAAACACCTACCAGCCTTGCATACAATACTACAAGAATTTGCAGCTACACACAAACTCAGGGTCAATCTAAATAAGACGGCAGTTTGGTCTCTTTATAATGCAAAGCAGTACACGGGCATGTATGGGGGAAAGCCATCTGCTTTCTTGGGATTTCCCTTTTATATGAGTGCAAGTGCAATGAGGGTCAAGATCCAGAACAAACTCAAAGAAGAAACAGAGCGAATTACTACTTCTCTCTCAAAGGCATATCTTTCAATATACTCCAAGATCCAGCTATTTAACCAGCTAGCCATAACAAAAATCACCTATTACTCACCCATTATCACATTTTCTAAAGGTTTTATTAACAAAATCTCTTCTCTCTGTAATAAGCTCTTGTGGCAGAGGAAGACTGTGTCAATATCTGCAAAACAACTTACCAGACCACCTATTCACAATGGACTAGGACTTCATAGTATTTATATTTTCCATCTACAGAAGGCCACAAACTTAATAACATCCACAGTCAAACACTTTCCAATGCTTGAATGCCTACTTCAAATAACACCAACAGATAGACCACCCCCTGCTTATGACCAACTAGCATCAATGATCAATCATATAAAAACCACAGCTCCACAGATATCTCTTCAGACAATATACAAGCATTCATACTGGCAAATTTATTCATTAATCCATCCAAATCCAACCCATGACACCAATCTGACAATGCTGAAAATCAATAATCTACAATTACTCCGTAAGTTTAAAAAATGGTCACTGGAGCCAAAGTATTTTGATTTTTTGCTGAGACTAAACCTACAAGCACTGCCCACGACATATTTTCTGAGATATCGGAGACTATACACTAACATTGATCCTTTTTGTCCCCTGTGTCACAAGGCTGAAGAAACACAGGAACATCTATTCTATCTTTGTCCGGCACTAGACAGAATTCGAGTTATTATGATAGGAGCATATAGACAATCTAACACAACCCTTCAAACAATCATTAATTCATATTGCAAAGGCTCTATTCCATCAGTCCGTGCAGCCACTTTTATGCTTTATGCATACTGGTGCACTAGATGCACATTCACTCTAGGTAACAACACAAGGCGACATCCATCAACTTTCAATATCAAACTGGCAAAACTACGAGCCAGAGACAATAAAATTGCACATCCAGACATCTATGCAGCAACCTGGTCACTGATAACACAACAATCAAACCTCTAAGATGGCTCCCAATAACCAAAATCTATGCCCTCAACCAATATATATATAAAAAAAATGTGGCAATTATCTACAAATAAAAAAACAGAATGTTGTCTTTGATTGCATAATATTAATATAAAGGACAGTAACAACAAAATCAGACCTCAAATACTGGAAAGCAAACTAAACCCAGCATGGCAATATACATCAAAGTTGAAGTTTTGCAAATTGAACAATGATAACCCAAGACTTTGGAGAACTATGATTACAGCAAGCAGCACTCATAAATGTAACGTATACATATGTATTTTCACCCCCCCTAACAATGTTTAAATATCTTTCCCTCCTAAGTTAAGTTCCTTTTTTGTACATCACAGATACCAACTTAAACTTGGTTTACTCACTAGCAATGTAAATATATGTATACGAAGTGTCTTATAGCAAATGTAACTCTATGGTTATCAATAAAGTTCTTTTCTTTGAAACATAATAATAATAATAATAATAATAATAATAATAATAATAATAATAATAATAATAATAATAATAATAATAATAATAATAATAATAATAATAATAATAATAATAATAATAATAATAATAATAATAATAATAATAATAATAATAATAATAATAATAATAATAATAATAATAATAATAATAATAATAATAATAATAATAATAATAATAATAATAATAATAATAATAATAATAATAATAATAATAATAATAATAATAATAATAATAATAATAATAATAATAATAATAATAATAATAATAATAATAATAATAATAATAATAATAATAATAATAATAATAATAATAATAATAATAATAATAATAATAATAATAATAATAATAATAATAATAATAATAATAATAATAATAATAATAATAATAATAATAATAATAATAATAATAATAATAATAATAATAATAATATGTAAAGCCGCTCCAACATAAAATCTCCATAGACAATTTCAGTTTGAACTTTAATAGCTGCTGGGACTCGCACCTGGGAGGGGTGGCCTAGCGCCCATCTAATGAAGTTTCTGGTATACATGTGTGGCTTATTTAAATATAACCTTTTCTTTTTTAATGGAGATATATTCTTTAAGCTGGTTTGTTAACTCTTGATATGTCTTCTTTAAAGCAATCAGACAGGGACGATCAAGATTTGATTGAGAAGTGCCAATAATTTTTTTATGGGTTTCATCCATAAGCTTTAGTAGTTTTGTTGGGGATGTTGTTGTCCTGGTAAGATGATCAATGTTAAATGAGAGCAGGCTAGTAAAGGCACACCATGCTTGGACTGGATCCATTGTAATTTTCTTCAACTTGTGAAGATATATATATACTTCTGAAAAAAGATATTCTGGTGTGCGTGATGGTAGTAGAACTCTGATGGTTCTTCCTGTATTAATTATTGTTCTATTATCAAAATTAATTTCCAGTGACACTAAAACAGCTGCATGATCAGAGAGGGGAGAATTCTTTAATTGAATGCATATCATGTTATGCAATGATGGCGAATAGAAAACCAGATCTATAAGTGATGAATGTCTACCATTGTTAAATGACATGGCCTTCTCCGGCAGAAAGCCTCTTCCACTCATCATCAGATCGGAAGAGACAGCTGATGTAACCATTTGCCAGTGAAGGTCTGATATGTCATGTTGAAATCTCCCAAAATAATCATCGGATACATAGCATTTGTGAACCTGGAGTTAAGTGTTTGTATTATTCTATTTATAATAGTGGGACCTGGAGGGATATAAACAATTGCTATGTTTAAGGTAATGGCTTTATGAGTAAGTGTAATTATCAGCAAGTGCGCATCAATATGTAGGATTTTGAAAGAACTAAATGGGCAGGCTTTATCAATGATAATGCCTGTACCCGCTGATGGAGTGTCAGATGTGTTTGAAAAAGCTGTAAAGCCCTTGGAATTTAGCTTGTCTGTAGGGTTGATTAGTGAGCCACTGTAGATTTTTGTTTCGATAATGCCCATTATCTGCGGTTTAACAATGTCGTACCATTTAGCAAGGAGGTCAATTTTTTGTGGGGAGTTTAACCCTCTAACATTAAAGACTCCTATTTTAATATCCATTATTTGAATGTGTGTGTACGTATATATCAGAATCTAAGCCTAGCATAGGAAAGTTTTATTCTAAAAAAAGGTTAAATATTTTAATAAGGGAAACTGTAGTATATTTTAATGGATCAATAAATATGCATTGTTCAATTATTGTCTGTAGATTTGAGAGAAATATCATTGGATCTCGTTTTCCTGTCTGTGAATGGGTTTTCAAGTGAAACTTTATTTATGTTTGTAATACAATCAGTTTCCTCTTCCATTGGACTATTTTCTGATGAGTATGGGTCAATTAGAGAGGCATTGTAATTTTGCGCGATGTTAGCTTTTTTTCTAGTGACTGGAGGAGGGGAATCATTATCACTACTTTCACATTCTAGAGCCATGACTTTCTTGGGATTATTACCGGATTTTTTTTTTGATGGCCGACCTGGTTTTCTAGTGATTTGTGAAGTTTCTAGAACTTGTTGGGTCGGCAACACTGCGAGTGATTCCATTATTTCGAGAGATGTTTTATTAAGAGGGGGTGGGATTTCCGGATTAGGAGAGGAGGAAACTACAATGCTATCGAACCCTGCAGTATGTAGAATCAGCTTTCCACCACTGCTAATGTCAATATCATTTTTTTCCTCAATATTATGGTCTGTCGAATGCACATCTTCATCTACCGTCACTTCTTGATTACTATGGAGGTCTTCTTTTGGGCATTGATGTAAGGGGGATGCGCTCATATTACATTTATTACAGTATAAAGCCGGACAGTTGCTAATAAGATGACCGCGTTCTTTGCAATGAAAGCATTGCGGTTTTAGACCGTTTATGACAAGAAATAATGTCGCTTCTTCATCTGCAACTTGTGTTGGAATATTTTCGGGATTAATGTTCTCTCCCAGTTTTACCTTAAATCTATAATTGTTACTAAATATTGGGATGGGTGTATTTTTAATCTGTAAAGGCTGATCGGAAGAGCGTCCCGAACGGTTTCATAAGTTTAATGAAATCTGTTTCTGAGTAACCTAGGTAAGTTTTTTTATTAAGCCAGTAATAAAGTTTTCTCTGTTGGGATTGACTACAACTAATGCGTATTGCCCCAGAGTTTTCATTTCTTGTCGGAACAATTCTTTGCTTTCTTCGTTTACAAATTCAATAGCCAGATAACGCGGATTCGGGTGATCTCCTACACGAACTATCAAATTCCATAGTTTTTTATTATTTATCTCTTCGAATAGAAGCTCCTTAGGGAATCTATAAAGTGAACAGTTTCTATCCGTGATTGCTATGACAACGGAGCGTTCAGTGAAAAAGCGTTTAAATGAATTGAAGAGCTCCCTAGGGATGGTTTGGTTAAACACTTCAGATATTTTTTTAAGGCTATCATTAGACCAAGGCTCTTTTATTGCATTAACGTAGGTTTCAGTAGTTTTTGGAGTAAGATCTAGTTTTCATCAGATCTCCTGCTGTAGAACGGTGAAATCTAGGCGCTAGCTGTGTTTTCCTTGAGAAAAACAATCGCGGATTATTTTCACTTTTTTTTATAACCGTTGATTGTGTTTTTGCAACTTGTGCATAAGAACTCTTATACGTGTCTGAGCT
The DNA here is from genome assembly GCA_028023455.1 of Epiperipatus broadwayi. Lineage (NCBI taxonomy): Eukaryota > Metazoa > Onychophora > Udeonychophora > Euonychophora > Peripatidae > Epiperipatus > Epiperipatus broadwayi. The sequence continues at coordinate 4,295,780 of JAQFVV010000109.1, forward strand.
GGCGGACATCATGGCTGGATGTTGGACATCTAAGTCCATTATGCAATCAATCTGTGTTGCCTTTTTGTATTTCTCTTCTTTTTTTTTTAATTAATCTATTAGTTTTCTATTTTATAGTTATTAGAGATATAAAATTCTTACCTGCAATCGGTATATTTTACGATATTCTAATAAATTGAGGAGCACGATCTAGAGGAGTGGTAAGCTAGTTAATATTTAGACAAGATAAGCATTTCCATAGTAGAAAATATTTGACAAAAGAATAGACCAGGATACAGATTAATTATAATGATAAATAAACAATGGTAGTAATGTGTCCTAAAACATTCCATGACTATAATGTTGCTATCTGGGATTGTACTGAAAAGGGAATAAAAGCCCACTTGTAAAAATGATCAGAGTCTTCATACATACATACTCATCAACAGAGTTGATCATGTTAATCCAAGGAAATGGCAAGGCCATGTTTTCCAAAATACTATGGATGATCCAGTGAACTACACTGTTGAAGCTTCAAAGGTGAACCTAGAAATTTATACAGGTCAGTCGTGGTCTTATAATGACTTTGTAGGCCTGTATGGTTGCATATTATAAGTGACTTTTGAAGGAATTCAAGATTTTGATTAACCTAATGGACAACAATATAGATGAGATATATAATTATTTACCAGAGTCATCAAAAAATCAGCATATTAACATAATAAATTACACTAAAGAAGTATACCAGGCATTAAATAACAATTTTAACAGAACAGTACCAGACTTGCTATATAAATTCTTTTATGAGGTACTCCAATAATAAGACATTAATTTTTGCTATTACAAATAATAGGTTCTCATTATTTAAATTTCTGATAGACCAGTTTTATATCTTGATCAAAGAAAAGAATTTAGGAGAGGGAATACACAAAGTTTTTATTCACCCAAATGATCATTATCTAGCAGTTGAATTCAAATCTTGGGGAGAAAAAAACAATTTTAAAATCAGCATTAGGACAATTGGAGGTAAATTCCTCTGCTCCATTAACACCAACCAACCTGTAATGCTATCAGGAAGAGTAAGAAACTAACCAATCAATTTTCAAGAAAAAGGATTACAAAATATTTTGGAAAAGTTCAGAATGACCTCCAATTCTGTTATCTTTTGGATCATAGGATGGGGAGAGCAACCCGATGGATATTCCAACCATCATTTCACTTCATGGATCACCGATGGTCCTGTCCTTTCAGGGGGGTACAACCCCAGTGCTTTTATTGTTTACAGAGGACTCACCTGCTCAGATCGTAGAGCAAGAATACATGGCCTCTGCAGTGTTAAAAAGAATAGAGTACATAACTGCACAAGAAGGACAGCAGGTTCAAACAGCTCATTGATATTGCCATACAATAAAGAAATTGAACTTATACAAATGGATTTAACTCAAACTATTAAGAGGCAAGCTAACCACAAAGATACAATGGGCATATCTATAGGATTAAAAGTAGATGGCCTAAAATTAACTAGCAAAAAAAAAACAATAAATCTGCAGAGCACAATGACAAGTACTTAGAAGCAAATAAAAAAACTATTGAAAATTCCAAACAAGATAAATACAGCAGGCTTAGACAGTGGAAAGTATGATGAGGCAGACCAAGATTCAGACTCAACACTCATGGGAGAAATAATTGAACAAATACAAAAAAATAGTGATATAGACTCTAAGGACTAATGTGGAAGAAAAGGAAAAGCACGCTCAAAAAAAGGAAGCAGACTTTCCCTCTTTTAAAAGATGTAAATAAATGGAAAAAAGAGTCAAAAAGAAGCGAGAATGATAAACTGACACCTGAAAAGTGAGTGAGATGGAAATGGAAATCCAGAAAGAAGTGGAGGTGAGAAAGCAAAATAAATCAAAGCATCAACAACAAAAGAATAGAAAAAAACCCAGGGAACTTGGAGAAATCAGGCAAATCTAGCTCTGATGATGATGAAATATGTGAGCAGAACACTGTTTACAGTGAAACAGGTGTACAAGGCATAAAATCAACCTAAAACAGAACAGGAAAAAAGATGGATAAAAAAACAACAACCCCGAAACATCTGAAACTAAATGAAAAGGAAAGTACAAAAAAAAGGATCAAGCAAATCTAAAATTTGATCAAGTTGCACCTACCAAAACTTTATGTCAAACTAAACCAGATGATCCATCTGTTGGAACTACAAGACTTAAAAGAACAGCCCATGAAAGCAAAAAGCTAGATGTTAAAAGAGATACTGGAGGGCATCTTTCTAAAAAGAAAATAACGATTTCAATCTCCAAGAGTTAAAAATAAATGTGAATAAATGCTTTTGAAAATTGCAGGAATCAATATAAGAGGACTTAATTTACTAAATAGAGTTTATGCAATTAAAGACTGGATTAAGAAAAATTCACCGAATGTTTTTTTAATGGGAGAAATGAAATTCCACTGGGATTTCAATCACAAAATCAAAGAAATGCTGGGGAACATGAGTTATTGCAAATTAGCAATCACCCAGACCACATCTGGCAAGGTGGGTCTACTGATCACAAACAAATTGCTCCAGATGATTTTAAAATCCTGTTCATAGATCATAATATAATTATCATTAACATCAACTATGGTGGATTTTCACTAAATATCAATTACATCTATGCACCAAATTCCACTACAGTATTACATAGACTAATCCATATTATAAATATGTCTTTTATGTCCAATTCATCTCCTTCAGTATTGCTTGGTGACTTTAATTTAAAATATAATATCTTAATAAAGAAATTTTTATACTTATTAAACAGGAAACTGATGAATGGGGAGGGTTTCTTTTTCTCCAGGGTCATGCTCTTTCTACTTCCACAAATACAGCTCACTCATAGACCTATTCTACTACACACCAGAGATCCACTTTCTGATTGAAGTGGACCTCAAGCCAGTAGCCTTTTCTGACAACGTGGCACTAGTAATGAAAATCGAGGCCAATGGGGAGTGGATTCTGGGGGGAGCTGTGGTATAACTTTGAGAATGTTAACTAAAATACGCATGACAAAGGCTATCATATTGGAAGCCTATATTTATTTCAATAAGATAAATATTTTATCTACCATAACTAAGGAGGCCTGCTTATCACTAATCTAGATCCTCCAATCATTGATTGCCCATCACTATCAGGTAATACTTTTCTAGAATGCCTAAATAACTGAGAACCTATCAAGTATGATTGCCAAACTAATTAACAACACATAGAAATATTGCAAAAATTTGACATAAAATCCAAAATTATAGCAGTCCTGAAATCAAATAAAGCCAGCAATGATCCAAAAATTATCACTCATTATTATTGCAAATTCTTAAAGGGTATTGGAAAGAATCATATTAACAAGAATTTTCTCTAATAGATTTTCTATTTATAGAAAAAAACTAGTTTAGGTCAAGAACAAGTTTTATCTTAAAAACTCATGTAGAAAATGCCTTTTAAAATAAATAAAACTCATGTGACTTTTATTAATGCAATCTCATTGATGAATCATAAATGCAGAAAAAACTAGTTTTAGGTCAAGAACAAGTTTTATCTTAAAAACTCATGTAGAAAATGCCTTTTAAAATAAATAAAACTCATGTGACTTTTATTAATGCAATCTCATTGATGAATTATAAATGCAGAAAAATTGTTCATTTACTTAAAACTCTCAAATGGTACTCTCAGTATATACAAAATTTTACACAATGTCATAACACAGGGATAAGTTTTCTCATCTTTATTTAATATATTCACAAGTGATTTTTCAAATACAAAGCAGGATTTCATCTTAGGCTATAGTATTGCTTTGATTTCTCAAAAGAAATATTGTTATAAAACTATTAAAAGTATCCTATTCCATCACTTGTCATTAGCTTACATATTACTGATAAAGCAGTATAATTCCTCACCATTTTTATGCCAGTTATCAGTAAGTCATAATAGATCCCAGATGATTGTGTTGATTATATTTTTTGTTTGCATGTGTTATAGCATTGGCTGGAAAGTGAACCCACTAACCCAAGATAACTGCTTGTAAGGCAGCTGTGCTGACCTCTCGACCACCAACACTTGACAAATATCTTTATCACTTGCTGTTTTATTCAATATCCCCATATTTGTTTCAAGCTTATGGATTTTGACAGTGTGGTACATCATTCACCTATGCACATCTGAATATTTAGGATCTAATGCACCCTCTTTCTAATATTCATCATTTAAATCTCTGTTATACTATCAAGCTTTCAGCCCAATCTGAAAACATATAAATGTTTTAATCTCAGCTATGCTTGCATAGCCATATCTATCTGAACCAATTCAGTTTCTGTATATTATGGCATCTTTATTTCTTAATAACTATGAGTAACTATTTTGTAGTCAAGATTTGATATCTGCCAAAAAAATCACCTGGCCCTATCATATAACTTTAGCTTCTACATTGCTGTTTTAGCCACATTATTTCTTACCATCTCTATTCATCTTACTATATGCTCTAGTAAATAATAAGCAATATCACATGATTGTGCTTACTAAATACCTATTCTGTATTGTCCTATTCAATATCCCCAGACGAGTTTTAAGCTTGTGACTTTTAATAGTGACATTCACTGTTCCAAGATTAAAAGCTTCTCACTGATGAAAGCCATAAGCTTGAAACAATTCTGGTAAATGTTAAATAGGACAGAACAACATAATGATTTAATAGGCACAATCATCTGCAATCTATTTTTACTTATTAAAACATGCAGTAAATGACATACAGATTGTCAAAAATCAGACTGTTAAAAGAGCAATATATAACTGATGTTCTGTGATGCAATCTAGTGATATTTTACTAGTTTAAACCAAATCCTGGCCATAGGATAGATGTGACCATAGTTAAGAAAAAGATATAGACGCCATATATTTAGAAACTGAACTGGTTTAAGATATATATGATTGCACAAGCAAGTTGGCTTATATTGAAACATTTTATGTATTTTAATTCAAATGAAAGTTTGAAAGTATAACAGAAATTTAAATGATGGGTGCTGGAAGAAAGGGGTATTAGTTCCTAAAGATTCAGAAGCATTGATCAATTTCCAAAAGTTTTTCTGTGATGAAAACTATAAGCTTGAAAATAGTATGAAGCTATTTGAAAGGACAGCATAAGGATATTTATTTTATAAACACATTATATTGCTTTCTAAATCCTACACTAAATGACATAGATATAGTGAGAAATTATGCTTCTATAAATATAAAAGTTTCACTATAAGAATATGAAAGTAGTGAAATCTTTTTCAAAGATCAAAGTCTTATTCCAAATCCAACAAAGTCAATGCCTAAAGAAATAAAGATCTCATAAATTTAATATAATCTTTGAAATAATAAATTGAAGCCCGTTATAATTCTGTATTATTTAAGAATAATATTCGAACATTGACAAATTTATTTACTTCATTCTTCTATGGTTAGATCTAAAATAATTCTAAAAATAATCTTTTTAGAAAGCTAGTTAGAAATTTGAGTTTGTAATGCAAATCCTTTGCTGAGATTCCTTAGTGCTAGTATATTCTAATAATGAATATTGGGCCCTTGTTTAGAAAAAAAGCCCATACTAAAATATGGAAAAGTCAAGTAAACATTGACAAGAAAAATATTACCAATGTCTTCAAGACTATTCTTTTGCAGTGGCTGCCTCTTGCTTTATATACTTAACCACCAGATATTAAATGTTACTTCACAAAAAATGTATAATAAGCTACTAATTAGATTAGGCTTACCAATAATTCAAGATATGTTTCTTTCACCTGGTATAAAAAATGTATTTTTTATACAAATCAAACAAATTTTACTCTCTCAAAAAGTAGCTAAATTTGATGTTTCTAGATACTAGTAAATTCTTGTTATCAGATGGGTGTCAATGATATGGCTAGAGTTTCAGAACCTAGTAAACTCACTACTGATTCCTACTCCTGATTGGATGGCTACAAATGTTTCTGTGATGTCAATAGTCAAGCTGTCAAAAAGAATATGTGCAACAAATAAATAAATAATGTTGCAAAATTTAAATTATTCTCATTCAATAACTGCAATGTTAAAAAATACAAGTAAAGCCATTGAAATTTTTTTCAGGATAACAAAATCTTTTAACATATGTAAATAATAGAATATTCTCATAAATGTACTAGAATAAAAAATTGAAAGGGATAAATAACCACATGACTATCCAAGTGAATAATAATTCTATTTGCATTACTTTGTGAATATAAGGATTGAACATGCAGAAGGGCAATAGAAAGACTTCCGAATACAGAAATGAAGAATGGCCAGATGTATGTCATTGTTACCAAAGGATAATAAAATGAAATTCAAGGGTCACTTAGATTTCTAAAAGAATAAACAGGCTGAAATGACACAGAACTTGATACTGATATGACAGTAGATGAACAACTAAAATGTTGAACTTAACTCCAACAGCAAGTAAAATTACAGGTGAAAAAATGAAGGTGATAAAAAAGATTGTTTGAATGATGTGGAAAAGAAAGCTACATAATTGAAAAAAGTTATAAAGATTTTTATGTATGATTTTTAATTTCTTATGAATATATATAAAACAGGCAATTTTTTATTTTACATAATAAAACTAAAAAATAAGTCACAGCTAACACAAGTGAAGATCTTACAAAACCAATATGATGACAATGAAAGAAGTATTCAGACATCATTTTCTCAAAAATGACTTTGGTAGATAAAACCCTATATAACTTGGGATTAATATTGCAAAGATTAAAAAAAAGTAAATCAAAAAACTTAAAACAAATTGCACTAAAACTAAATAAAAATACAATACAATAAACTTAAATGATGAATTGTAATATAGAAACCAGTGATGATAAAATTTGTGTGCTTTATGAAATGCCAAACCAGTGATGATAAAATTTGTGTGCTTTATGAAATGCCATTCAAGTGTCCATTACAGCTTGAAAGAAATGAGAGAGAAAATAAAATAAGAAATTTAAATTAAAAAAATATTACATAAACCTGATGACTTGTTAAAATATCCAAAATAAATTTTATATTCATAAAATAAGATAAAAATTATGCTTTAGTTCTTGTTTTCCTTCAAACTCCATTAAAAATGTGTTCTCTTTGATTTCAATCACCATAACCAGAATTACCCACAGTGTATTCACTTTTTAATTATTTATAAATTCTAGCAGTAAAGTCTTCCATTGCAATTTTAAAAGGTTGTTTGTACTGATCAAAAGCATTTCTCACATTCATATAAAAATTCTCTACTTTTTCATCACAATGAGGACAGATCAAATTCTGAATTAACTGTATTTGCTATTTTTACTAATCTTGCCACTCTTTCTGATATTCCACCAATTGCCATAACATTGTTCTTCCAATTGTTTATTTATACTAAATCACAGTCCTCGGGTTCTCTCAATATTTATGTATATATAGTAAAATAAATGTTCCAATTTTTAAATGCACTGGCTCTTTACCTGTTATTATAACTCCATGAAGTCAAACAATTTCATATAATATTTCATAGTCATTAAGTATTACAATTAATGGATTCTTAGAACTGTTTGCCACTGGTCATGGAACTGTTGTCATGGTTGACAACTTTATAAGCTTTTGAAAAATTATAATAATAATAATGAAATGGCTTCTTTACTCAGGAATTAATAAGAACTTTGTATGGCAGAAGTATCAACATTGGAATTGACCCAAGCTCTTTCTATTGCAGAGTCTAATTCTTTACTACTGCTCAAGCCATGCAATGATTCTGTTGTGATTATAAATATATGTAAGAGAAAAGGTCAAACCCACACACTCTTTCAGTTTTTAAATAAATTTAACTGACATTTCAGTTTAAGATATATAAGATGATTGAAAAGAAAGACCATGAATTATCTTGGATTTTGAATCTTGAGATAAAAATCCTGTAAGCTTGAATTGCTGGCTGATATGTAATGGTGATATGCTTATGTATATTTGTTCAGTACCCAAATAGTTATGAATTATCCTTCATTGATCCTTTAAAAATTTCCTAAAAAAAGTAAAAAAAAACAAACCCTAGCAGCTAAGAGTATGCCAATATATGACACACAAACCTCAATATAATGTAAGAGTATGGTTTTAATCTATTACAAATAAATTATAACATTAATTATATTATAAATAGAATATGCAATTTTTTTATTTTTGTTAAGTCTACTGACTACAGTATGAGAAAAATTGATACTCAATTGACCAAATTTTTAAATTTAATATAGGAGAGCAACAAAGAAAAAAGGAATCTAAAATTAAATTATTGCATGAATTTTTTTTTAAAAAAATAAAAATTATTAAAGGGACTGAAAATTAATTCTGAAAAAATGGGAATGCACATTATATATAATACTTGTGAGTAAAAAAAACAATTGTTTTAATCAAGACAAAAGTAGATCATAATTGCTTACAAGCTATTAACATGTATGAAAATAATGCTTAAAAATTAACTAATGTTTATAAAAGAACAAATTATCTCCAAAAGCTAATAATTTTATATTGAATCTGTAGAGTTGAAAAATTTTAGTTGTTGAAGTTTTATGAATAATCTGGAGAAACCAAATTCTAATAAATAGCAGAAAATAGTAATTCTGATAAATATTAGGCATTACAGGTGGATGTGAATGTAAAAGATTCATTAAATGTTGCTAAGTGGGATACTGTCAGTCATAGGCCTACTAATGATTCAATGCTAAATCACAGTAAACATAGGAATATCAACTGTCCAGTGGCAAGTCATCAATTGAATACCTAGAGAATAAAACATCCAATGTATCACCAACTTCCAAGATCCAGAAATTGATTTAATTTAGAAGTAACCAGCCATATTATCATCTATGCACTCACATACTGAAGAATAGTTAACTACATGGACTATCCATTTAATATATTTAAATTATAGCTATATTATCTAGAACCCATTTTTCTTTGTTGTACAACTCTTTATTTTTTGAAAGAACTGATGATCCAGCCCTATAATCATCAATCATAATTATGTAAGAGGATGCTGACCTTTAGACCTACCACTTTAGCATTGGATGACTGACTGGTATTGAGGTGATATTGAGGTGAGATTTTATATATAAAACATTAGATACTCACCCTAGTACAGGACAAATTTGTTTGTTATTGTTAAATTAACTACATTATTATTTGTTATTCTGTATGCCTGACTAAACATCTAGTATGAATGGTTATTGCTATCATAAATACTGATAGTGTCAAGGGGGGATTTTATACCCAAGAATGACCATCAGTAAATTATAAACTATGATGCAGTGATACTTTAAGGTCACCGATTTAAAGCCACGGTACAGAAAGGTTGCTCAACATAATGATCATATCAAATTAATCATGAATTATAATGTTAAATTAATAAACTAAAGATCAGCTTTTCAAGCTAATGCACATGTGCTTTATGAATCTTAATAATAAATGAATACTTTCACTTTCAACACAAGATAAAGTCTTTGCAAAAGAATAGAATGAATCACCTATTCTTTCAACCCAAATGCTTAAGTATGGGCAAATCTTAAGCACTGGAAGTGAAAGTGTGAAGATAAACCAATCATTTTAAATTACTTTTTACTATGTCTGAATGAATGACACCTGTGAAATTTTCTATAATTTATAAAGTGATTGGTTTATCTTCACGCTTTCATTTCCAGTGCTTAAGATCGGCCCATACTTGATTGGTTTATCTTCAAGCTTTCATTTCCAGTGCTTAAGATTTGCCCATACTTAAGCGTTTGGGTTGAAAGAATAGGTGATTCATTCTATTCTTTCACAAAGACTTTATCTTCTGGAAGTGAAAGTATTCACTTATTATTAAGATTCATAAAGTGCATATGCATTAGCTTGAAAAGCCGATCTTTAGTTTATTACAATTCATAAACATCACGCTATATAAAATAAATATCTCATTTACAAATGTTAAATTAAGTAAATGTTTAGAGCAGGTAGTGAATGACCATCCTACATGGGGTCAAAGGCTAAGGGATAATCATAATATCATATGAATCAAATGGAGGATGATCTGATCTACCCAAATATCAAATTAATGTAGTATGAAAGATTGTAAATCACCCATAATGAAATAAAATTGTTAATGATTATTCTACTTAATTAGAATTTGTGTATGTTTATTATTTATCCAACTTTCCATTGCCTATGCCACATCATTCATTATCTTTCAATTATACATACCCACTACACAATTAACTCAGAGTAAATATTTTTAGTTTATATCAAACTGGTGATAACCATTACCCTAGTTTATTAGGATCAGCATATGACCATGGAGTTTGAATACCATGGAGTGACAGGAATATGAGAACCCTGATATCAATGACATAAAGTATAACCATGTGGTAATAATATGTACTCGAGTTGAACTCAGCATATTATAAATGTGATACATTTATAATTGGCAAACTTTAGAGACTCAAACTCATTCCATGGACTCAATGTGCAAATAAAATGAGTGGTGCAAATAGGTATTTTGTTCTATTCAGATCCAATTAATGACTAATTATCGGTGGTGTACACAATTCAATTATGTCATTCGGAGAATCTGGTCTCATACATAATAGATCATTCTGTTACAATTGGCACAGCCATTTTTTGGAAGCATAAACTCAGATGGTTGTCATATCTGATCCATTACAAATGCTATCCAAATCTGTGGGAATGTTAAACCTCAGCCTAGAAGAATAGTTCATTCCATTACATAATAAACTCAAATACGTTACAAATGGCAAGTAATATGTTGGGGTAAGGTCAGTTCTGTTACAAATGATGCTCAACATGTTAGGCGCAACATAGACAGCTATCATTACATCTGATTGGCTGTCATACAAGCATTCTAAAAAAGGACATGAGAGAGGTTTTAGCCTTTCAATTTATTTTCAAACTGTTTGTGTTTTATAAATAAATATTTAGATATAGTACATTGTAAAATCTATATAATGATTAGTTGTGTTTTGAAAATCATAAGTATCATACCACTACAAATTACGCCACTATGTAATAACCTTGAAACCAAGGGATTATTTTTTATACAGTTAAACCTAGAAGTTGCACTTTTACATTACTCAAAAAAATTAAGATAATTTAATGAATACCAAATTCAAAAAAATTAGAACATTACAATAATATTGTAGGTAAATTGACTTAATGTGTGGCATGTGGAAATCAGGCAAATGAAAAACTAAACAATGAATAATAATAAAATAGCTGGTAGTTAGCCAATTAAGTGAAGATCTAAACAAAGTGCATAATGCTGGATGATTAGGAAATAAACATTAGCTTATAGTAGGTGTGTGAGTGCATGGAAATTTCTGTGGCATTTTAATGAGTATAATTCATTAAAAAACTAACAAATATTGTGTAAAACAGTAATAGCAAAAGACCAAAATACTTGTAAGTGATAACAAGATGGAAATACAACTTAATGGATGTAGAAAGTGGTAAAGAGATCAGAGGAGAATTAGAAAGGAAGGCTAGGCAAAACCCCATAGGAAAAAAATAAAAGCATCCATTTCAGTGGATATAAATGTACAGGATAATGAGGAATTGAAGCTGAAATGGATCATTCTCAAAAAACAATAATGTCAGTGGAAAAACCAAGAGAAGAGAGTGTAAGGATGGATGAAAAACCCCATGCACCAGATCATGATGATGAAACAAATGTTTGACACACAAAACAACAAATTGACTAAATTGATCATCAGTTTAAAAAATAAAATGGATAAACAAAATAATGAAATGAAAATAGAATTCATAAGACTTAGTAACTAAACTTCAGAATTGAAAAATGAAGTCAAAGATATGAAGAGAGAAATGGAAAGAATGGACTTCAGATGTCAAAATAGAATAATGGGATTGGAAGGATGGCTAGAGTGTTTTGGGAGTGTGGATTTGAGGTAAATCAATATGAAGGAGAGAGAAGAACAACAGAAATCCCAAGTGAATGGGGAAAATAGTTAAGTACATTCAAAAATAAAGATCAAGGAAATCATGCAAAATAATAAAATGACCAATGTAGAAGGCAAAATGCAGTTAATCGAGGGGAATAATCAGAGATTAATTGAAGCACAAGTTGAGATCAAGAATGAAATCTTACAAAATAATGAGAGCCTCAAGAAGATGACCAAGAATCAAAATAATTTATGGGCCCAAATAAAGGAACTAATAGGAACAATTGACCAGAGTATTGGGATCATAGAGGATAGAATAATGAAAAGGACCTGGAAAGATTCTAGGAGAAATAACTAAACCAAGGGTCACAAGAAGAAAGAGTCATTTATGGGAAATGATAGTCCCATAATTGGAACTGAAGAAGAGAGAGAATGATATCCCTGCAATACGTAAATACGAATAAAGGCCATGGTCAAAAGAAAAAGACCCAGATAAGTCAAAAGATCAAAATTGTAGAAAATGTAACTCGAGTCATTCCAATATAAGGATGATGCAATGAATTCAGTCAACCAGTTTGTTAAGTTGAAGGTGTTCAAAGACTTACCCAATGAAACCCCTACTGAACATCTTAGGAGCCTGGACCTGTACTTCTCAATAAACCAGAACCTATCTGAAGGGGAGATCATAATTGCATACAGCAATTTGCAGAATGATGCATTATCATGGTGTGAATCACTGTTACACTCACCGTGAACTTAGGGAGATTACACATTTCTAGTAATAAAGAGTTTCTGGAATGAAAATAGACAGGAAGCATTGCTATATCAGATAATGCAAGAAGAGTACTATAATGCACCAGGAAAGACTTTGCTGAAATTTTTTAGAAAACAGATCACCAGATTAAAAAATCTGGATACTTAACCACTAAGCAAGAGGCAAATCCTGTACATAGTTTGGTATAACCTTCCCCCAAAAATCAAATAAACATTAACATGTATTAATATTAATAGCATTGAGCAGCTGGTAGAATTACATAATAGTATTGACCTCAATAACCAAAATATGACTAGTAAATTTGATTAAAAAAGGAAGGAAAAAATTCCTATCAATGCCATTAACTACAAAAGAAAAACAAACAACAGCCAATACCAAAAATGAAAAGGTATTGGTGAAAATCAACCAATAGCAGAAATGATGAGATCAATAGCCAGCCATTGTGGAATAAAAAACATTCATTTGAGACTCCCAATGATATACCAAAACCATCAACCTAGGTGGTAATTAAAACCCCAATCAAACAAAAGTAGCATAATGAACTAAATGGGTACTTGAAAGATTGTTCTTCCTCTCAAGCAACCACATTAAATTAGAGGAAAAATAAAATAGTCAGGGTAGGTAATGAGGCCTTTGAAAGGACACTGCTGCTAAGATGTGACCTACCTAAAATTGACTGCATAGCATTAAATATCTCTGAGGCTCTCTTATAAGCAAAGATCACTGAATCCAATTTGATCAATGACAATGACAAGAGCAAGTCAAAATCAATCCTTAATAAATACAATGAAATATTTTCTGAAGTGCCAGGAGTGGTAGAGGAGTTTCAACAACACATAAATTATTCAATGACCTGCCATTTCAATGTAAGTCATAGCCATACCATGAGGAAATAACCAAGCAAATCAATAAGATGTTTGAGTAGGGAATTTTATTTGCAATTGCTTTTTTCCATACTACAATCCTGTAGTGACAATGAAGAAGAAAGATGGGTCGATGAGATTTTGTCAAGATGCTAGGCAATTAAATAAAAAATACCATTCCTGACAGGTATATACCACCATCAATCCATGAACTGTTTATGAGATTTGGAAATAAGAAAGTATTCTCTCCTTTTGACTTAACCTCCAACTATTGGCAGATAGAATTCTACCAAGCGAATTACCAATACCCTGTTTTTCAGTATGAGGGCATCACATACCAATTCAATTGAATGCCATTCAATAAGATAAATAGTGACACTGGTCTAATCAGATGCTTAGATCAAACCATCTCTCCTGAAATCAAGCAGATGACCATAATTTATGTAGATGATGTCATACTTGCCTCATCTATTGTTGAAGAACATTTTTCAACATTTGGGAAATTTTTTTTAAAAGGGATAATGGTCAATTTTAAGAAAGGTATACTAATGAGGAAAAAAGTGACTTTCTTAGGACATATCACTGATTGAAATGGGATAAGATCTCATCCTGATAGCATCAGGTTACCCTTAAAACAAGATGGCCCAAGCTTGTTTAAAACTTACAAACCTATAGCCACATAAATCACAATAAATCTTGAAGAGGATCATAGAAAATCCCATGAATAAATCACATACATGACAAGTAAGTGTAAAAAAACCAAGTGAAGTTGAATTATCAATTCCAGATAGGATACTTGGTTTATATCAAAATACCTCATATCAGAAAGCCACAGGAATTCATTTTCCATAAATTTTGCAATGCATATGAGGGACCATATAATATTGTAAAAAGCTCACATCCCAGTGCATACTGGTTGGACTGCAGAGGTGAGACAATGGTACCTATAATTCAAGAATATTAAAACTCTACCATGGGAATATTCTGGAAAACTGATCTCAAATAAAAAAGAGGGTATTTATAAAAACCATGGATAGACAGATGTCTACAAACATCCTCAATCAAACCCATTACCAAATCAAATTCCCTAAGCTATACCTATTATATTCATATATGCACAAGATATCATACCAAGATTCCAATCACCTAAATAGGTGATGATACCATGAGAATGAAATATTTATAGTTGACTTTAATCAATTTCTCACTTACAGTAGAAATTTATTTTTCATAATATCAAATTCAATGAGAAATGAAGTAAATCAAGTTTTCTTAAATTACAGCTTTATAAAAGAAAGCTTTCTATTATCAAATATCAAAAGGAAAGATTGAGATAGGCTTGAGCAATAAAACCATAACTTATGTAATAGAGAATTAAAATCCTTACAGTTCATTTTAATCTTTTAAAGGGAAAGGAAATATAAGAGTATTATTCCAACCTATTATAAATAAGTTATAACATTAACAATATTACAAATAGATTATGACATTGTTGGTTTTTTTGTTGTTAAATGTACTGACTACATATGAGAGAAAATGCAACTCATTTGACCAAATTTTTGAATTTAATATAGGAGAGTAACAAAAAAGAATGGGATCTAAAATTAAATTATTACATTAATTACTTTTTTTTTAAAAAAAAAAAAAATTTAGTAAAAAAACTGAAAATTAAAATGCATGCATGATATATATATAATGCTTGTGAGAAAAAGAAAATCAAGACAAAAAAGAGATAATTGTTTTAAAGCTATCAACATGTATGAAAATAATGTGTAACATCCACTAATGTTCAATTTATAATGTGATGAAAAACAAATCTCCAAAAGCTAATAATTTTATATTGAACCTGCAGATATGAAGAATTTTGACTATTGAAGTTTTATTAATAATTCTTAGCTGGCTAGAGAAACCAAAAAAGACAACACACCTTCTAATACATAGCAGAAAATAGTAATTCTGATTAATATTAGGTAATACAGAAGGTTGTGAGGGTAAAAGACTCATTCAATGTTGCAGAGTGTGATACTGCCAGTGATGTCTACTAATGATTCAACCCTATAAGCTTATAACACCAGTAATGCCTTTACCCTCACCAAGAGACAGTAATCACCCAGATCATGGAGAAAAGAGCAGTAAACAATACCAACCATCCACTGGCAAGTCATCAACAAATTGCCTAGAGGATAACCAAGCAACATTTAATTTATCAACAAATTCCAAGATTCAGGAATTGTTTTAATTTAGGAGCCAGCCATATTATCATTTATGCATCCACATACTGAAGAATAGTTAACTATATGGATTATCAATTTAATATATTCAAATTATAGCTATATCATGTAGAACCCATTTTTCTTTGTTGTACAATTCTTTATGTTTTTTTAAAGAATTGATGATTCAGACCCATAATCATCAATAATAATTATGTAAAGGGCAGGTCTATAAATCAATCACTATAATTTTTAGTGTAATAAAATATAGATGCTGATCCCTAGACCAACCACTCAAGGACTGGATGAATGTCTGGTGTTGAGGTGAGATTTTATATATAAAACATTAAATGTTCACACTAGTACAGTACAATTTTTTATCAAAGGGGGGACTTTATACCCAAGGAAGACAATCAGTAAATTATGATGCAGTGTGATAGTTTAAGGTCCCCAAGTTAAAGCCAGGGTACAGAAGGGTTGGTCAACATGATGATCATATCAAATTAATCATGAATTATATTGTTAAATTAAGTAAATGTTTAAAGAGGGTAGTGAATAACCATCCTATATGGGGTCAAAGATGAAGGGATAATCATAATACCATGTGAATCAAATAAAGAATTATCTGATTTACCCAAATATCAAATTGATTTTGTATGAAAGATTGTAAATCACCCATAATGAAATAAAATTGTTAATAATTTACTTTACTTAATTACAAATTGTATATGATTATCATTTATCCAACTTTCCATTGCCTGTGCTACATCAATTATTATCTTTGCATTATGCATGCCATATTATACAACTAACTCAAAGGTAAATAGATCAAACTTATGATATACATCACCCTAGTTTATTAGGATCATGCATATGACTGCAGAGTTTGAATAAGAGGAGTGACAGGAATATAACAACTCATGATATCGATAACCTAAAGTGCAACTTATGTGGTAATATTTATTTGAGTTGAACTCAGCATATTATAAATGTGATACATTTATAAATGGCAAACATTAGAGACTCACTCGTTTCATGACCCCAAAGTGCAAATAAAACAAGTGGCGCAATAGCTATTTTGGTCTATTCTGATCCAACTAATGATTCATTTTTGGCACTAGACACTATTCCATTGCGTTGTTAGAAGAATCTGGTCTCATACATAACAGACCATTCCATTGCAATTAGCATAGTCATTCCATGGAGGCATGATGTACCATTTGTTGGAGGCATGAATCTGTCATAAATGCCAAACACATCTGTGGGAATGTTAAACCAGAGCCTAGGAGAATAGCTTATTCTGTTACACAATAAACTCAATTACATTATAAATGATGATCAATGTGTTGGGGTAAGGTGAATTCTGTTACAATTTTTTATGTTGATTTTTAATCTGTTTGTTGGACAATTTGTGATGCTATCTTTTACAAAATATTCATAGTTTTTTAGCTCTTGATTCCATCTCTCAGTTATTGTGATAAACTACATAAAGTAGTAAGTATGCATTGCTAATGATGATTTCAAAATATTTTGACTATAATGAAATAATCATCATTAGCTTATTAATATAAAAACAAAACAAACGTAATTGATTATATATCTACATATATTTTTAACATCTAATAATATATATTTTGGCATATTATTATGTAGCTGTTAATATTACAAAGTTAACAAAAATTGCATTAAAAAGCCAGAGAGAAAATATATTTTATGCAAAATTAACTATATAAGATGGCTATACCAAGAAACCTGGAACAAGGTCACCCTACCAGATCAGTGAACACGCATCAATATCTGTCGAAGCTCAAGTGTTACATGACTCAACAGTGACACTGGTACACTAGCATCAAGAATTTACATACATGTACAACTAGTTATAACTAGTTACTCTCAATAGTTTCTAATAAATATCTATTTAAAAAAAAAAAAAAGAATTCACAGTGATAGAGATGGTATTATTAAATTTGTCAAATATCAGATAGTGAATATTTGACTTTTTATTCAACATTATTTTATTCTTTAACTAAAAATAATAAACAAATATTGGCTATTTTTCCAGATAGATATCTATGCAAAAAAAAAAAACATTTAGCATGATTGGAATCTGCAGAAATGTTCAATGTTTTATTTATCCCAATTTCTAATTATGAATCACATGTTCAGTTTGATGCTACATTAACTATTATGCAATAGTATTAAGTCTTCTGCGCAGGTAGGAGTAGATATATGTATATGTTAAAATAAATATAATGTTGTACTTGAGTTCATTTATGTGTATTTAAAAAAAAATTTCTAATCACTTTCAAATACTTTATTTACAATATCACTTTCCTTCTTAATTGTAGGATTTATAATTGATGTAGCTGGCGCTAAGTGGGAAAGATATATAATTGAATTGTAAAAGGGGTGAATCAATGAGGCTAAGTCAGAATAAAAAGCAATAAAAGAAAAGAGCCTTGTGAATAATATTTACACAATTCCTCAACAGACATTATATTTCAATGCACTATTTATTGTTAATAATATTTAAATAAAAGTATATTGTTGATTGGAACAGAAGCAATCAATTAACAATATACTTTTATTTAAATATTATTAATAATAAATAGTGCATTGAAATATAATGTCTGTTGAGGAATTGTGTAATATTATTCACAAGGCTCTTTTCTTTTATTGCTTTTTATTCTGAGTTAGCCTCATTGATTCACCCCTTTTACAATTCAATTATATATCTTTCCCACTTAGCGCCAGCTACATCAATTATAAATCCTACAATTAAGAAGGAAAGTGATATTGTAAATAAAATATTTGAAAGTGATTAGAATTTTTTTTTTAAATACACATAAATGAATTCAAGTACAACATTATATTTATTTTATTTAGGTACTTACAACTGCAGATCACTTTCAAGTGAAGGAAGACTGCAAGAATTAGAAGAAGAACTGTCTTATATTAAATGGGACATTATTGGACTTTGTGAAGTTAGAAGAAAAGGAGAAGAAACAATTAATTTAAAAAGTGGACATATACTCTATTATAAAGGTACACATATTGGAAATACAAGTGGAGTAGGATTCATTATAAAAAAAAAGTGGAAGAACAATATTGTGGAGATTGATGGTGTATCGGACAGAGTGGCAAGATTAGTTATACAACTTAATAGCAGATACCAAATGCAGATAATTCAGGTTTATGCCCCAACAAGTTCTCATAGTGATGAAGTAGTAGAAGATTTTTATATGGATGTACAAAAGGCTTTTGATCAGAGTAAACAACATTTTAAAATTGTTATGGGAGACTTTAATGCTAGAATTGGTAGACAAATGAAAGATGAAATTGCTGTAGGTAATTTTGGTTATGGTAATAGAAATGAGAGAGGACATAGACTTGTGGAGTTTGCAGAAAAAGAAAAACTTTATATTATGAATTCATTTTTTGAGAAAAATGTTAAAAGGAAATGGACATGGAAGCATCCAAATGAAGGTACAGCAGAATTGGATTATATTTTGACTAACAGAAAATACATATTTCAAGATTGTAATGTTCTTAATAAATTTAACACAGGAAGTGATCATCGATTAGTAAGATGTAAGTTACATGTTAATGTAAAACTAGAAAGACAAAAATTATTAAGAAAAACAATATTTACAGTTGATATTCCTAATCTTCAGAAACATTCTAATGAATTTAAATTAGAACTTACAAATAGGTTTCAAGTGTTAGGAGATTTTGAATATGATACAGATTTAAATGAAATTAATATGAAAATAACTGATACACTTTTAAAAATTGCAACAAACATAGCTAGTAGAAAAAAGCAGCAATTGACTAATAAAATTTCTACTGAGACTACAGAATTTATGAAGAAAAGAAGGAATATGAAGATATACAAAAATGATGTATTAAAAAGAATTGAATATCTCAAATTTTGTAAAATGGTACGGAAAAGAGTTGAAAATGATATAAGAAAGTATAACTGTGAAATAGCAAGGAAAGCTGTAGAAGAAAATAAAAGTCTCAAAAATGTTAAACAACATTTTGGTATTGGTAGGAAATTTATATCTGCAATAAGAAAAAAAGATGGAATTATTACTAAAAAGAGAGATGACATCATGAAATTGATAGAAGATTTTTATCAAAAATTATATAGTAATAAAGAACAAGTACCTCCTATATCTATTACATCTTTCGAATTGCCCAGAAATTTAAATGAAGAAGTGAGACATGCAATTAAGTGTATGAAGAAAGGAAAGGCTCCAGGAAATGATGGAATTATAATTGATATATTAAAAAAAGCAGGTGAAGAAATAGAAACAATTTTAGCAAAGTTATATACCAAATGTCTAAATGATAAAGATGTACGGGAAGATTGGAAGAATGCAGTAATAATATTAATATTTAAAAAAGGTGATAAAGAAGATACTAGAAATTACAGACCTATCAGCCTTTTATCAGTTTTATATAAAAATTTTACCAAGATAATTACAACTCGTCTACAGAGAACTTTGGATTTCCACCAACCAAGAGAACAAGCTGGATTTAAAAGTGGTTTTAGTACAATAGATCATATCCAGGTATTGAGAGAAGTCATAGAAAGGACAAACGAATATGAGTTGTCATTATGTTTTGGATTTGTAGATTATGAAAAGGCATTCGATTCTATACACATTTCTTCAGTGATTAAAGCATTGGATCATCAAGGTATAGATCCAGGATATTGTCATATTTTAAAGAATATTTATAAAAATGCAACAGCAACAATTAGATTACATAATGATACTGGAAAAATCAACATTGAGAAAGGTGTAAGACAAGGTGACTCCATATCTCCAAAACTCTTTACAGCAGTGCTGCAAGAAGTATTTTGTGGATTTAAATGGGAAACTAAAGGAGTGAAAGCAAATGGAGAGTATTTAAGTCATTTAGATTTCGCAGATGATGTAGTTGTTTTTGCAAATAATGCTTCAGAGCTGCAGGAAATGTTGCAGGAGTTAGCAGATGAAAGTAAAAAAGTAGGACTAAAGATAAATGTTAAAAAGACTAAAGTAATGTTTAATCGATTTGCTCAAAATCTGAAAATAAAGATTGATTATGAAGAATTAGAAGAAGTTAACAGTTACAAATACCTTGGTCAGATTATTAATACAGATGGAAACATAATGGAGGAAATTAATCATAGAATTAAACTTGGTTGGAGTGCTTTTGATAGAAATAAGTTGATACTAAAAGGAAATATGCCTATGTGTTTGAAAAGGATGGTTTTTAACAAATGTGTTTTACCAGTTCTTACTTATGGATCTGAGACTTGGACACTTAATGGAAGAGCAATACAGAGACTTCAGACCACTCAAAGGAGTATGGAGAGATGTATGTTGGGAGTAATAAGAAGAGATCGAAAACGCAATGTATGGGTAAGACAACAAACAGGTGTTACTGACCTTATTGAAAAAATTAAAAGATTGAAATGGAGTTGGGCTGGACATATTGCTAGAAGAGATAATGATAGATGGACAATTGAAATTTTAAAATGGATTCCAAGAGATTGTAAAAGACCCAGAAAGAGACCACATGTGAGATGGATGGATGAAATAAGAAAATGTGCAGGGGTGTTGTGGAAAAGAGAAGCTAAAGATCGGAGAAGATGGATTAAACTTGGAAAGACCTTCATCCTGCAGTGGATTGATAATGGTTGATGATGATGATGATGATGATATTGTTGATACTGAACTTAATGAACTCAGTCTTTCAAGCCCTATATTTATTCACTTCTTTTAATACAACCGATACACATGAACACATGCTCTCCATTTGACATCTTTTGTGCTGAACCAGCATTCTATTGATAGTCCAGATGGTAATCTCCCATATATATAATCAGTGCTCAAATTTATATTACGATAGCAATTTTTCATACTTTAATGGATAGGTTTTAATCTTTTTCACCCTCAAACTCTTCAGTCATTCATATCATTGAAAATTTGAGGATGGAATGCTCAAAGCCCTTGCTGATGAAATATTATTGTCATGCCCATGTTGACTTTAAATCACTGTGATAAGAGTGACTTAAAGTCAACATGAGTTTGACAATAATATTAGCATCAACAAGGATTTTCAGCATTCTATTCTCAATTTTCAATGATAATGAATGACGTTGGAGGGTGTACAAGATTGAAGCTTGTCCACTAAAGTTTGTAGATTTGCTATCTTGATAAAAACTGAGCACTGACTGCATAGATGTGTGGGGGGTGGTGATCTGGACTAACTGATGAGTGCTGATACAGCACAAAATATATATATATTGCAGATCACATATCTTTTTTACATGTATGAGGCCATGTGTATCAGTTGTATAAGATAAAGTAGGTAGATGTAGGGAACATGAAAGTCTGAGCTCAAATCTATTCTAATATTATTTTAATGTTTGGACCATTTTGGCATTTCTTTACAGAGATAACACAATAAATACAAATTAAACAGAGTTGAGAAAAGCAGACTATGCTATGAAAAAGTTAATACATAATTTAAATGATAAAATCATTAATGGTAGACTGACTACAGGGGATTTGAAACAGGACATTCAACCTTCCTTTAATTATTCACTCCACCTTATACAACTGATACACATGACCACATACATGTAAAAAAGATAAATAATCACCAGTATACATATTTTATGCTGAACCAGCACTCATCGGTTGGTCCTGATCATCATCTCTCACATTCACATATTCAGTGCTCAGTTTATATTAAGATAGTAAATCTTCAAACTTTAATGGACAATATTTTCCCCTTTCCAACACTTCAGTCATCAATATTATTGAATTGAAAATCTAATAATGCTATGTTCAAAGCCCATGTTTGCCAGTTTTGTTCTCATACCCATGTTGATGTAAGTCATGCCCAGAAGAGGGCTGGGCAGAATACAGGCTGAATCTGTAATATTTAAATAGAAGTATAGTTAATATACTTTAGTGAGATGTAACTAGAGGGAATTTGTTCCCACACTTTCAACCTCTCTTCTGTCTTCCACTTGATCATCCATTAAAGTTTGAAGATTTGTTATCTTAATATAAACCAAGCATTGATTATATATGTGTGGGAGATTATGATCTGAATTAACTGATGAGTAGTGGTTCTACATGTTACATATATTGGAGATCACTTTATCTTTCTTATATGTATGTGTGGTCATGTAGAACACTTGTATACGATGAAGTGTATGACTGAAGGGAACTTGTCTGAGTACAAATCCTCTCTAATTATATATATTATTCTTGTATTTAAATATTAATGTTAGACTAAAAATAAGAAACATAGTTACTTATTGATACATATTGGGTGATATTTTTGACACTGATAGAATTGTTTCAAGAGACTGATATTATATAGATAAAGCAGAACTTTATTTATATATCTGTAGTGTTTGTAAAAATGGCAAACATTGTGCACTCCAGAAAAACTAGAATTTGTTCGAGTGGTTGTTGTAGATCACGCGCTGATAACGGAGGAAGTTAAGTAACATAATGGCGGACGATAATTCCAAGAAATATTTGCTTATTGCAAATATTTCTGGATAAAAGACGTTACCTGATTGGACAAGGATTAATTGCTACAGTTATCAGCAAGCAATAAAAGACGGTGTAACAACTACGCAGGAGAAGGCAGTTATTAGCAGCCATGTTGGGAGAACATCGGGCAGTGTAACATCGGGAGTAGTAGAGAGCAGTCACGCAGTAGCAAGTTGCAGACCATGCATTTGGAGAGCATCCGTTTGCAGACCATTCATTGGAGAGCAGTCGGTGCAGACCATTCCTTGGAGAGCATCCATGGCTGAGCTTCGTTGCAGACCAATTCATTGGAGAGCTTCATTGCAGACCAATTCGTTTGGAGAGCTTCGTGGCAGACCAATGCGTTTGGAGAGCTTCGTTGGAAAAGAACAGTGTGGGAATTGTATAACGTTATTTGCTGACTGCACAGTATGACTTGCAGTTTTAACCTTGGCACAGTCGTAAGTGCGGATATTACAATGGCGCAGTCGCATTTGGAACCTGGGAGTAGCGAATACATTGAACTACAAGTTTAGCCGTAGACGGAGAAACCGGGTGAAAATGTCAATCCCAATTAGTAACGTTAACAACGGAAGTGAATAGTAAGTCTACATGATATAACAATGCTGTAAGTTTGGAAATAACAGGAAATATGTTTCGGCCAAGTAGGAATAGAAAAAGAAAACATCAAGGAATTGCAACAAGGGTTTTTCTGGAGTGGAGGGAGGTGTTGTAGTGTTTGTAAAAATGGCAGACGTTGTGCACTCCAGAAAAACTAGAATTTGTTCGAGTGGTTGTTGTAGATCGCACGCTGATAACGGAGGAAGTTAAGTAACATAATGGCGGACGATAATTCCAAGAGATATTTGCTTATTGCAAATATTTCTGGATAAAAGACGTTACCTGATTGGACAAGGATTAATTGCTACAGTTATCAGCAAGCAATAAAAGACAATGTAACAACTACGCAGGGGAAGGCAGTTATTAGCAGCCATGTTGGGAGAACATCGGGCAGTGTAACATTGGGAGTAGTAGAGAGCAGTCACGCAGTAGCAAGTTGCAGACCATGCGTTTGGAGAGCATCCGTTTGCAGACCATTCATTGGAGAGCAGTCGGTGCAGACCATTCCTTGGAGAGCATCCATGGCTGAGCTTCATTGCAGACCAATTCATTGGAGAGCTTCATTGCAGACCAATTCGTTTGGAGAGCTTCGTGGCAGACCAATGCATTTGGAGAGCTTCGTTGGAAAAGAACAGCGTGGGAATTGTATAACGTTATTTGCTGGCCACACAGTATGACTTGCAGTTTTAACCTTGGCACAGTCGTAAGTGCGGATATTACAATATCACTAGGCAAAAACTATTATGCTATCATACTTTTCCATAGTAAAAAAAAAAAGTATATAAAATTATTAATAGTGAATAGGAAACTAATATTTTGATAATAAAATATGAGTAAGAAACAAATATCTTATTCTTAAACATGGGATTGAATTAGCCGTAACTATGGGAGTTGACAAATAATGAATTCGTAACAAGCTCCGCCACTTTAAATAAATAAAAGCAGAATGAAAACTAAAGAATCAAACAGAAAACGCATAGTTTTAATTGGTTTAGATATAACAATTATTGGGGTTAATAATAATAATTGTAAAAAGTTTTAAAAACATTATTCATTGTCAATTAAAAACTCATTGATAGATAGAGAATGGTTTTTTTCTCTAGGCATAAAAATATATTTAATTAATAGTCACTATTGAAAGAGATAAACAAACCTAAATTCCCTAAGTTATGTGAATCTGAGTTGGGAAAAATAAATACCATACCTGCAGAGAATGAGCTTCGTGATGGAATAAAACTTTTGCATTGTAAATTCCGAAAGGCACTTTTTGCACAGACGATTTTAGTACAGAAGAGACTGCTTGCGTTTATGAAAAATTCATAATTGGCAACTCCCACAGTAACAGCTTCAAAACTCAGTGAACAAATCCGCATATGTACAATAACAAATAATCTTGGATAGCTAAAAGTTGCTATCCCAATCCCAACGTAAAAGAGGCCCTAATGAGTTTGGATAGAGCTGACTTTTTTTTTTGACATTGATCACCAGATGCCGATATTGGAGAAAGCCACAAATCTCAATTTATTTAAATCGTAATTAATCTATTCAATATATTATATATAGGGTATATGAGCACAGACTTTCAAACGACCCACCAATCTCCACTCTATCTAATAACACTGATACACTTACGCACATATATGCTGAAAAGATAAATAATCACCAATATATGTATTTCATACTAAACCAGCAATCATCAGTTGGTCCAGATTATCATCTCCCACACATATATACTATAAGTGCTCAGATATATATTAATATAGACTATCTTCATACTTTAATGGACAGGCTCCAATCTACTCCACATTCCAATTCTTCAAACGTCCATCCAATTGAAAATCTGATGATGGAGTGCTCGAAGGCCACCCTGAGGCCGAGCTTCTTGTCACACCCATGTTGACCTAAAGTCAATCTGAACCCCACAGGTACATGACATAAGCCATTAAATACATATGCAAGGATGGGCAGACATCTCTACAATGTAATAACTGAAACACAAGTTTATGATATACCTGTGTCTATATATGTAATATATAGGGTAAATGAGCACAGACTTTCACACAACCCACCACTCTCCACTCTATCTAATAACACTGATACACTTAAGCACATATATGCTGAAAAGATAAATAATTACCAATATACGTATTTCATGCTAAACCAGCAATCATAAATTGGTCCAAATTATCATCTCCCACACATATATACTATAAGTGCCCATATGCCCTATATATTACATATATAGACACAGGTATATAATAAGCCTGTGTTTCAGTTATTACATTGCAGAGATATCTGTGCATCCTTGCATATGTATTTAATGGATTGTGTCCTGTACATACGGAGTTCAGATTGACTGAATCTCGGGCTCGGGGTAACCTTGGAGCAATCCATCATCAGATTTTCAATTGGATGGACGGTTGAAGAGTTGGAGCCTGTCCATTAAAGTATGAAGATAGTCTATCTTAATATATATCTGAGCACTTAAAGTATATATGGGTAGGAGATGATAATCTGGACCAACTGATGATTGCTGGTTTAGCATGAAATACGTATATTGGTGATTATTTATCTTTTCACTATATGTGTGCTTAAGTGTAACAGTGTTATTAGATAGAGTGGAGAGTGGTGGGTTGAGTGGAGAGTGGTGGGTTGTGTGAAAGTCTGTGCTCATATACCCTATATATTACATATATAGACACAGGTATATAATAAGCCCGTGTTTCAGCTATTCAATATATTGAAAATTCTAAGTTCAAACCTTTCTATTTAAATCCTAAGTGTTATTTCAATTTTAGTTATTTTTTTAATTTTATAAGGTTTTAAGAATAAAAAATGTCAATCTTTCGCAAAACGGATACTCATTTTGATTTTAAAATAATTCCGCCCTCTAACGCTAATCTTTGTAAAACATAGTGTGTCACATGGTATGCTATAAATTCTGCTAGTTTTTATAAAAAGGGGTCATTTTGCTGTTTAATTTGTCCATATGCTATTAGAACACAGACTTTACAATTAAGAAATAACATAAATTTCTTAAATGTTCTAACTTAGTATTTACATTTAATTAATATTTTATAGACAACTTTAATCCCATTGGTCAATTGCATCAATCACTTTTATATAGAGTTTGTTCCCTAATTTATTTAATGTGAAATTAAAAATACTTACTTACACTTCATTTAAAGAAGTGTAGGAAGATATACCGTGTGTCAACATTCACTGATTAGTATGTAATCTCTGAATTTGGCTTGTAAATCTTTCACTGATTAGTATGTAATCTCTGAATTTGGCTTGTAAATCTTTTTTATAAAGGATTTTCAGCGCGGTAAAATTTTTCTTACTATAAAACTGTTAATAGAATATTGCTAACATTTAATGCCAGAAGTTATGTTAACGAAAACTGGAAGAAATTTTAAGAAATCAGGTTGATCATGATCTATTGACTTTATATGTTGGTGTTTATGAATATAATTCGCCATGAATTTAGATTTTGAAATTAAGCTTAAATTACTAATTTTTGCTTTCAGAATTGGAGATTCAATCTCCAACGTACAAAAATATTGCGATCTACTGATTTTCTTTACAAATCTAGTTTATTTTACGAAACAAATTTCTCTCCACCCACATATATGTTTATGGATTTTCATTTATAAAAACTTCAATAAAATTTTCTTTTTAAAGTATAGGGGATTTGAACTCAGCTTTTTAAGCACCCTTCAACTATTCACACTGTCTCATACAACTGATGCACATAATCATACACATGTAGAAAAGATAAATGATCACCAATATATGTATTTCGTGCTAAACCAGATAAAAGTTTATTGTTATTAATAATAATGATGATGGGTTAAAGAAATGTTTACAGTTAATTATGAAATACGTCAGGAATGTAATAACAGCTTTATTGTATATATCTTATTTGTTCTTCATAGTATACGCCTGTCGTGCTTATGATTTGAAATTTGAATACAAGAGAAATGAAATTTTTTTTTCAAAAGAATACCATGATTCGTCAGTAAATGGTCTCTAGCTTTTCTAACGATAACATAAAGAAAAATGCTCAAACCTTCACCATGCAAAATTTACAAGCCTGTTGAATATTGTTTTCTACACAGTCAGCCATGAAGAACTAACCATTGGAGAGACTATAGCCTGCAATAAGCTATTTATAAAATGGTCTGTTTTATCTATGCATATAAGTTATGGTTTATTTGTGGGCACTGGTGACTTGTTTATAAGGACTGTGGTGTTGCAACACTGCTAGACACAAATTTCTTGCTAAATTTGTACTTGAAAAATATCAAGAATATAACAATCATTTACTGGATGATTTTAGAAAACAAACTGGAGGTATAATATAAAGACAAAAAGTCTAATCAAAAGCTTTGGGCTCTTCCACAGAGAATAAACAGAAATGAGACCAGAATTACAAGCTCCTCATTCAAAATATTCTTTTTATCAAATTAACATACTAGATATTGAAGTGGTGCATATCTGCTTGCATATATGCTTACTTCATGTTTGCTTAATTTATAGTCTACTTCCCATAGTACATATATAATTTTCTCAAATTTCGCACACATTAGTAATATATGCATGTGTGCATGTACAATTTATGTTATTTAAAGTTAAAAGTATCTTATTCAAAATAAAAGTTAAAAGCATGGTCAATTAATTAAAGGAAGGTTAATGTAGTACATTCAATGGGAAAGAGTAGCTAATGAAAGGAAGCCATTACAGGAGAAAATATGGTTGCCTTATTTCCCTATCTATGTGTATAATTGACTGAAATAATTACAATTGAACATCTCTAGAGTCTGTTCATGTTTAAAGGTGTTAAAAAAAGACAGCACCAATAGCAAGGAAACTAACTAGGCAGCAAATGAAATACTGAGGAAGTAAAAGGCTAATGGAACAGTAATTAAAATTTTTAAATTTTAGTACAGAAGAGACTGCTCACTTTTGTGAAAAATTCATAATTGCCAACTCCCACCATAACGGCTTCAAAACACAGCAAAAAAATCCACATATGTACAATAACAAATAATCTTGGATAGCTAAAAGTTGCTATCCCAATGTAAACGAGGCCCTAGTGAGTTTGGATAGAGCTGACTTTTTTTTTTTGACATTGATCACAAAATATTGGAGACAGCTACAAATCTCAATTTATTTAAATCGTAACTAACCTATTCAATATATTATATATATATGGTATATGAGCACAGACTTTCAAATGACCCACCACTCTCCACTCTATCTAATAACACTGATACACTTAAGCACATATATACTGAAAAGATAAATAATCACCAATATATGTATTTCATACTAAACCAGCAATCATCAGTTGGTCCAGATTATCATCTCCCGCACATATATACTATAAATGCTCAGATATATAGTAAGATAGATTATCTTCATACTTTAATGGACAGGCTCCAATCTACTCCACATTCCAACTCTTCAAACATCCATCCAATTGAAAATCTGGTGATGGAATGCTCGAAGGCCACCGTGAGGCCGAGATTCTTGTCACACACATGTTAACCTAAAGTCAATCTGAACCCCACCTGTACAGGACATAATCCATTAAATACATATGCAAGAATGGGCAGACATCTCTGTAATGTAATAACTGAAACACAAGCTTATTATATACCTGTGTCTATATATGTAATATATAGGGTATATGAGCACAGACGTCCACACAACCCACCACTCTCCACTCTATCTTATAACACTGATACACTTAAGCACATATATGCTGAAAAGATAAATAATCAGCAATATAAGTATTTCATGCTAAACCAGCAATCATCAGTTGGTCCAAATTATCATCTCCCACACATATATACTATAAGTGCTCATATTCCCTATATATATATATTACTTATATAGACACAGATATATAATAAACATGTGTTTCAGTTATTACATTGTAGAGATGTCTGTGCATCCTTGCATATGTATTTAATGGATTATGTCCTGTACATGTGGGTTTCAGATTGACTTTAGGTCAACATGGGTATGACAAGAATCTCGGCCTCAGGGTGCCCTTCTAGCATTCCATCATTAGACTTTCAATGGGATAAACATTTCGAGAGTTGGAGTGTGCAGTAGATTGGAGCCTGTCCATTACACTATGAAGATAGTCTATCTTAATATATATCTGAGCACTTATAATATATATATATGTGGGAGATGATAATCTGGACCAACTGATGATTGCTGCTTTTGCATGAAATACGTGTATTGGTGATTATTTATCTTTTCACTATATATGTGTTTAAGTGTATCACTGTTATTAGATAGAGTGGAGAGTGGTGGTTCGTGTGCAAGTCTGTGCTCATATACCCTATATATTACATATATAGACACAGGTATATAATAAGCCTGTGTTTCAGCTATTCAATATATTGAAAATCCTAAGTTCAAATCTTTCTATTTAAATCCTAAGTGTTATTTCAATTTTAGTTATTTTTTTAATTTTATATGGCTTTAAGAATAAAAAATGTCAAACTTTCGCAGAACAGATACTCATTTTGATTTTAAAATATTTCAGCCGTCTAACGTTAATCTTTGTAAAACATAGGCTGTCACATGGTATGGTATAAATTCTGCTAGTTTTTATAAAAAAGGTAAGTTTGTTCTTTAATTTGTCCATATGCTATTAGAACACAAACTTTACAATTCAGAAGTAACATAAATTTCTTAAAATGTTGTAAATGAATATTTATATTTAATTAATATATTTTAGAAAACTTTAATCCCATTCGTAAATTGCATCAATCATTCTTATATAGAGTTTGTTTCCTAATTTATTTAATTTGAGTTTTAAATAATACATACTTACCTACACTTCATTTAAGGAAGTGTAGGTAGATATACCGTGCATTAACAATCACTGATTAGTATGTAATCTCTGAATTTGGCTTGTAAATCTTTTTTATAAAGGATTTTCAGCGCGGTAAAATTTTTCTTTCTAAAAAACTGTTAATAGATTATTGCTAACATTTAGTGCCAGAAGTTAGGTTTATCATGATCTATTGACTTTATATGTTGGTGTTCATGAATATAATTCGCCATAAAATTTACATTTTGAAATTAAGCTGAAATTACTAATTTTTGCTTTCAGAATTGGAGATTCAATCTCCAACGTACAAAAATATTGCGATCTACTGATTTTCTTTACAAATCTAGTTTATTTTACGAAACAAATTTCTCTCCACCCACATATATGCTTATGGATTTTCATTTTAAAGTATAGGGGAATTGAACTCAGATTTTTAAGCACCCTTCAACTATTCACACTGTCTCATACAACTGATGCACATAATCATACACATGTAGAAAAGATAAATGATCACCAATATATGTATTTCGTGCTAAACCAGATAAAAGTTTATTGTTATTAATAATAATGATGATGGTTTAAAGAAATGTTTACAGTTAATTATGAAATACGTCAGGAATGTAATAACAGCTTTATTGTATATATCTTATTCGTTCTTCATAGTATACGCCTGCCGTGCTTATGATTTGGAATTCGAATACAAGTCAAATGAATTTTTTTTTTTCAAAAGAATACCATGATTCGTCAGTAAATGGTCTCTAGCTTTTCTAACGATAACATAAAGAAAAATGCTCAAACCTTCACCATCCAAAATTCACAAGCCTGTTGAATATTGTTTTCTACACAGTCAGCCATGAAGAACTAACCATTGGAGAGACTATAGCCTGCAATAAGCTATTTATAAAATGGTCTGTTTTATCTATGCATATAAGTTATGGTTTATTTGTGGGCACTGGTGACTTGTTTATAAGGACTGTGGTGTTGCAACACTGCTAGACACAAATTTCTTGCTAAATTTGTACTTGAAAAATATCAAGAATATAACAATCATTTACTGGATGATTTTAGAAAACAAACTGGAGGTATAATATAAAGACAAAAAGTCTCATGAAAAGCTTTGGGCTCTTCCACAGAGAATAAACAGAAATGAGACCAGAATTACAAGCTCCTCATTCAAAACATTCTTTTTATCAAATTAATATACTAGATATTGAAGTGGTGCATATCTGCTTGCATATGTGCTTTCTTCATGTTTGCTTAATTTCTAATCAAATTCCCATAGTACATATATAATTTTCTCAAAATTCGCACACATTAGTAATATATGCTTGTTTGCATGTACAATTTATATTATTTAAAGTTAAAAGTATTTTATTCAAAATAAAAGTTAAAAGCATGACCAATTAATTAAAGGACAGTCAATGTAGTACATTCAATGGGAAAAGAGTAGGTAATGAAAGGAAGCCATTACAGGACAAAATATGGTTGCCTTATTTCCCTATCTATGTGTATAATTGACTGAAATAATTACAATTGAACATCTCTAGTGTCTGTTCATGTTTAAAGGTGTTAAAAAAAGACAGAAACAATAGCAAGGAAACTAACTAGGCAGCAAATGAAATACTGAGGAAGTAAAAGGCTAATGGAACAGTAATTAAAATTTTTAAATTTTAGTACAGAAGAGACTGCTCACTTTTGTGAAAAATTCATAATTTCCAACTCCCACCATAACGGCTTCAAAACACAGTGAAAAAATCCACATATGTACAATAACAAATAATCTTGGATAGCTAAAAGTTGTTATCCCAATGTAAAAGAGGCACTAGTGAGTTTGGGTAGAGCTGACTTTTTTTTTTTTGACATTGATCACAAAATATTGGAGACAGCTACAAATTTCAATTTATTTAAATCGTAACTAACCTATTCAATATATTATATATATGGTATATGAGCACAGACTTTCAAATGACCCACCACTCTCCACTCTATCTAATAACACTGATACACTTAAGCACATATATACTGAAAAGATAAATAATCACCAATATATGTATTTCATACTAAACCAGCAATCATCAGTTGGTCCAGATTATCATCTCCCACACATATATACTATAAATGCTCAGATATATATTAAGATAGATTATCTTCATACTTTAATGGACAGGCTCCAATCTACTCCACATTCCAACTCTTCAAACATCCATCCAATTGAAAATCTGGTGATGGAATGCTCGAAGGCCACCGTGAGGCCGAGATTCTTGTCACACACATGTTATCCTAAAGTCAATCTGAACCCCACCTGTACAGGCCATAATCCATTAAATACATATGCAAAAATGGGCAGACATCTCTGCAATGTAATAACTGAAACACAAGCTTATTATATACCTGTGTCTATATATGTAATATATAGGGTATATGAGCACAGACTTTCACACGACCCACCACTCTCCACTCTATCTTATAACACTGATACACTTAAGCACATATATGCTGAAAAGATAAATAATCACTAATATATGTATTTCATGCTAAACCAGCAATCATCAGTTGGTCCAAATTATCATCTCCCACACATATATACTATAAGTGCTCATATTCCCTATATATATTACTTATATAGACACAGATATATAATAAACATGTGTTTCAGTTATTACATTGTAGAGATGTCTGTGCATCCTTGCATATGTATTTAATGGAGTATGTCCTGTACATGTGGGTTTCAGATTGACTTTAGGTCAACATGGGTATGACAAGAATCTCGGCCTCAGGGTGCCCTACTAGCATTCCATCATTAGATTTTCAATTGGATGAACATTTCGAGAGTTGGAGTGTGCAGTAGATTGGAGCCTATCCATTACAGTATGAAGATAGTCTATCTTAATATATATCTGAGCACTTATAGTATATATATGTGGGAAATGATAATCTGGACCAACTGATGTTTGCTGGTTTTGCATGAAATACATATTGAAGCTGTGCATATATATATAAATATATATATGCTGGCTTCACCATTCTCTGTGGACTAACTAAGACCCTAAGTCCAACTACAGTGAATGTATGTTTCTTTTTCAAACTAAATTTATCGTTTTCTCAAATAGTTGCCTAAATTAAAGAAGGAATTGTGTTAAAGAGAAAAGATTTAATAAAATAAAATGTAGAAAGTTAAAATTATATTTGCAACTATTTTTAAAATATATTTGGTAGAATTCGATAAGATAAAAAAAAATTTTAATTAAATAGAATCCATTAGAAAAAGGAATTTAATTAATAAAACATTTTTCTGAGTTAGATAAAATAATAGATAACAGGAAAAATTTGAAACAACGGGCATGATTCGCTACTAATTAGCAGATTAAAAACATAATGGAAAAAAGGGTATAAATAAAGAACTTTTCTTTTGTTCTGGGTCTTATGCTTGCGGGTAACCAGTGCCAAAGGTCAGAGAGAAAATCTTAAGAATTTTGTTTGAAGAAATTTTGCTGAAAAATTAGACAATATAGCAAACTCTTGCTTGCTGTACTTACTTCAAGCTGCACTCTATTTTATTTGCATATAAATAAAAATCCAGAAATGTGTTGCTCTGCAAAAATGTGGGGGTAACCTCTTTGCCTTCGCTCTCCTGAGCCATTCCTGAGGCCGGAGTTCTAATCATGTAGTTCAGCCAAAGAACTAAAGTGTCTGCCCTGTATCCATAAAAATCTGCCCTCAAAAACATGGAAAAACAAATTTGAAGAACCGAGAAGACCTGCGGGAAACATCAAATGAACTCATTTTGTCCCACCCATCTAGTTACCGGTAACGTTACCATAAATTCACATAAAAATCTCTTTGTAATTTACAAATTCACTCTAGAGTTATGTTTTTTTTATATATGTTTTTTTTAATCTATGTATTCATATCTTGTAAAATGGTATTTCATTAATTGCTTTCTTTTCTTCTTTTTTTATATCGTAATGAGTGGGGTTATTATATATAATGGTGACGATAGCTTTTATAAATTTAATTGAAAATTACTTCGTTTAACTTTCCGCCATTATACTCCAGTAATTAAGTTATTTATTTTATATAGATATTTTGGAAAGAAAAAGGAAGCAAATCATAGAAGGTGCAAAAACATATTTATAAAATCAAGATTTAATTGCTAAATATTCTATTTGAAAAACTTTTCAATATTTTAATTTGATTTTATATATATATATAAAAGAAAGATCTTTATCAAATGCCTTGATATTTTAGTCAATGAAGGGTTACAAATTTAAAGTTATATTTTAAAGAACGTGAAATAAAACGTTCGCATTTATATTTTAGTAATAAGAGAGAGTACATTTTGACAATATGCATATGTATTAAAATTATTAAATTGCATTGGCTCTGTGGTGGGGTTTGGTTAAACTTCAACTAAATCAATAAAATATCCGCCCTCTTGTTTTAGTGATCTGAATTTTATAAATGGAAAATTACTATTTTCTGCGGATTTACAGTGGTAGTTGAGCGTTCGTAATATATATATGTTTTGCAGAGGGTTTCTTTTTAAATTTAAAGGTCGTTGACCGTATTTAAATGATATCGTGCCTCGGGTGATCTACTCGGCCTCTCAGCATATATTACAGTGCTTCTTTTGCCAAGTTCGCTTAGGTTAGCATACCTACATTTGGATCTTCTTAAAATAAATAAAATGTTCTGGATCTCATGTTGATCACAGTTTCTTCAATATACGTAACTGGACATAAGCAATAAAAACTCCGATCCCGAATCCGGGTCACGCATTTAGCGAACGGATTATCCGGTCTTGTGTTAACATCTTGGTATCTGTTATGTCTACAGCCTCACAGCCCACTATATGCTATCGCCTTTGTGCATGGTCTTGTATATTTATATTTATTAAGAAATCTTTCTCAAAATTTCATTGAAATGTTGCAGTTATAGCTGGAAATTCTTGCTGGGGGTTACTTTCTCATTTTCTTTAATCATCAGCAGGGCTATGATTCAAACCATTCCAAACTGTTTAGTTGAGTTTGACCACTTATTTAATTCCATGTTCCCCAGCCATAGAGTTAATGAATCATCTCTCTCTCTCTCTCTCTTGATTTCCTTTATGTAACGCTTCCATTGGCTGGAATATTTTAAAGATGAAATTATAATGTAAAATTTTGTGTTCTTATCATAACGATCAATGGATCTTTCATATATGTCTATATGGTTGCAGTGAAAATAGCCTGCGACACTATTAATAAAGCATTGTGTGAATTATTTTAATGTCAATAATAAAAATTTCTGTTATCTTTTATTCACTATAAATAAAACCACTTAGTATTGTTTTCTTTTGTGACATATGTATGTACATCTGATCATTATATATGTAAAAATTCCTTTTCGTGATCTCTTCTCTCCCTGATCACCAAGCATACATTAAGATTAAATTCTAGTAAGGTTTGGGGAGTAAGTCGCTTAGTAGCAATCTAGAGGAGTAGGTGAGGTTCGAACCCCCTCTATCTGCATCTTTAGGTTAGGTTAAAGCAGCTCTACTTTTCTTACCATTACAGTTTTTTTTTGTATAATCTGGCGTCCCAAATGTGGCCTTACAGTTTAGAGATAGACCCTGAGATATAATAATAGGAATTTCATGATCAGAAGAAATTTTTTTTGTGTGTGTGTGTTTTGAAAATAAATATAATGAATGACAGAAGTTTATATATTTTTCTTTTGCACTTTCTGTGTTTGCTATCAGTAGTACAGCTTACAAGATGTGAAATCAATGAGTTCAGTTGAAAATTAAAACCAAATCAGATATTAATGTATTTTTCTTTCTTTTGCTAGGAAAGGAGACAGAGTGATCAAACAAGGAGCAGAGAAAAGATGGGCTCAAGTAGAAATTTTTTACCCCCCCCCAACAGTAGTAATCATATTTTATTGAAGTGTATATCAAATACACATAGTTATAGTCACATATATAACACACAGAACAGGGTAGTAAATAAGTAAATAAACCCGGATAGGCAGGAACTATGCATAGGGTAAGAGATAGATAGAAAGCTGGCAGGTTAAAAAACAATGGACGACAGTTGCAGGAATGGTTGGGAGAGTGAAGCAAATTTTTGAAAAGTAAAAGTAGACAAATAAGACAAATTTTAAGGATAGTATTAGTACAAAGACTAAAAACAACAGCAAACCAAATTTTTTTTTTCTTATATATTTTTTTAGCTATTCGTATTTCTCTAGAAAATATGTATAGTCCAGAAGGAGACACAGATTCACCGGAACCACAATGGGTATGGAAATTGATGGAAACTATATTACAAAAAGTAGAAGAATGTAAAAAAGAATGTAGACAATATAGAGCAGAAATCAACAGGATGAAAGAAGAGAGAAACAATGAAGCAAAAACAACACAAGAGAATCAGTCAAGAAATGAGAATCTCCAACGTGAAATTAAAGAAAGCATAAAGGTCATGGAAAGAACAGACAACCCAATGGTGGCAAGATTTATCCACATCAAAGCTTTTCAGGGTGAAATAGGAGAAAACCCCATGGCACACTTGCAAAGTTTACAAGAGCTGTTCATGTTCCAGGAACTCAGAGAAGCTGAAAAGTTGTCAGTTACAGTTAATCATTTACATGGATCTGCATGGAATTGGTGGGACTGTATAAGTAACAAACCAGTAACATTTGCAGATTACCACATTGCCTTACTTAAAAGTTTTTGGAGTGAAGAGAGGCAAGATGGAATAATGCACCGTATATCTCAAGAAAAGTATTGCACTTCAAAAGGAGAAACTCACACCCAGTTTTTCTTGTGGCAAGTGTCTTTGTTAAAATCATTGACTGCTTTCCACTTATCAGAGGGGCAGATTATTCGGACAATAAGGTACAATATGCCTCTCCACATACAACAATTGATGCTGGGCTTCCGCAACTGTGGAATTGATGAGATGGTAGACTTACTAACTGCTATAGATTTTGGCAACCTAAATAAAGAGCATGCAGACAAAGAAAAAAGAATTGACACACCCAAAATACAGATGGTGGCTGTCAGGAACTGCTATGATGATGATCAAAACATACAGCAATTCCAGAAAAATATGAGTCCTATAATTTATATACCCCAGATAGAACTCCAGGATGAAACAGAAGAAATTATTGAGGGAAATGAAAGAGTGGCATCAGCATTTATGTGCGAATTGGAAGATGATCACAGATCACCACTCTCAGACTTCCCTACAATTAAAGCACTGTTAGAAGATGTCCAATTACAGCTTTAATAGACATTGGCAGTCAAGTGTCACTGGTGTCAAAAGAATGGTGGGATGCAACAGTAGGAACTCAGGTACTACTGATTCTCACCGAGAAAATCGTATGCTATATTAGCAAATGGAGAAAAAGCCAACATAGGAACACATCGTTTGGACTGGATATTAAGATAGGAGCAACAAATGTAAATGATATATTTCAGATAATGCCAGGTTTGATTTATGAGGGAAAGTCGGACTTCTTAGAAAGACATGACTCAGGAATAAACTATAGGGAAAGTAAGTTTACATTTTACAACAAGTTAGATTTTGACAAATGTAAAACCCAAGAGACAACCAATATAAGCTGCATACAGGAACCAACTAATCTTGAACGAACAGAAAATGAAACAAAAGGCCAGATGGAATTAGAGATAGTAGGACAAAGCATAACTCACCTTGCCTTCAAGCATTTTACTCATCAATTTAATGATCACAAGATATTTCCAAAATGCTCCATGGCAGGTCAGGCAAAACAAACTACTTTATCAAGTGGCAGCACAGTTCCAGGTTTGAAACCACATTTACCCATACCAAAATCACTGACCAACACATAAGAGGGAAACAGCTAAAGAACAGAGCACCATTAATAAGAAATTTCAACTTGACTTCTAGCAAAAGAATTGATAGAAGACATGGTAATAAAGTGGACACAGCTCAGAGAGCTAATAACAAGGCCCAGAGAGGAAGGTCCATTGAAAAAAAATAGTTTAAATAGAGTGCTCCATTCAAAAGTAATTTTTTTTACAAGATCCCCAAGGTACGACCAGGACACATCATATGGATAATGAAATCATATTATAGGCTTTCGGTTTTTTTGTGTGTGTATGTTTTGTAAATATTGGCATTGTTATAATATATTAATTAATATTATTATACACTTCTCTTTTAATATATATATAATTTATAAATCAGTGTTATGATAAACTTTCAGTTTTTTTTTATTAATATAATCTATTTATCAGTATTATTATAAACTTTCAGTTTGTTTTTATAAACTGCACATATCAGTATTATTTCATGTAAATACACTAATATTCTGTGTAATAGGAGCACTCTTTCCGGATCACTCTGCTTCTCTCTACAAAACCGTAGCTTTAGTCATTTTTTTTGTTTTTTTTGTTTAATGGGTTCTAGGAATATGAAGCTGTGCATATATATATAAATATGCTGGCTTCACCATTCACTGTGGCTTAACTAAGACCCTAAGTCCAACCACAGTGAATATATGTTTCTTTTTCAAACTAAATTTATCGTTTTCTCAAATAGTTGCCTAAATTAAAGAAGGAATTGTGTTAAAGAGAAAAGATTTAATAAAATAAAATGTAGAAAGTTAAAATTATATTTGCAACTATTTTTAAAATATATTTGGTAGAATTCGATAAGATAAAAATTTTCTTAATTAAATAGAATCCATTAGGAAAAGGAATTTAATTAATAAAACATTTTTCTGAGTTAGATAAAATAATAGATAACAGGAAAAATTTGAAACAATGGGCATGATTCGCTACTAATTAGCAGATTAAAAACATAATGGAAAAAAGAGTATAAATAAAGAACTTTTCTTTTGTTCTGGGGCTTATGCTTGTGGGTAACCAGTGCTGAAGGTCAGAGAGAAAATCTTAAGAATTTTGTTGGAAGAAATTTTGCTGAAAAATTAGACAATATAGCAAACTCTTGCTTGCTGTACTTACTTCAAGTTGCACTCTATTTTTTTTGCATATAAATAAAAATCCAGAAATGTGTTGCTCAGCAAAAATGCGGGGGTAACCTCTTTGCCTTCGCTCTCCTGAGCCATTCCTGAGGCCGGAGTTCTAATCATGTAAGGCAGCCAAAGAACTAAAGTGTCTGCCCTGTATCCGTAAAAATATGCCCTCGAAAACATGGAAAAACAAATTTGAAGAACCGAGAAGACCTGCGGGAAACATCAAATGAACTCATTTTGACCCACCCATCTAGTTACCGGTAACGTTACCATAAATTCACATAAAATCTCTTTGTAATTTACAAATTCACTCTAGAGTTATGTTTTTTTTATATATGTTTTTTTTTAATCTATGTATTCATATCTTGTAAAATGGTATTTTATTAATTGCTTTCTTTTCTTTTTTTTTATATCGTAATGAGTGGGGTTATTATATATAATGGCGATAGCTTTTATAAATTTAATTGAAAATTACTTCATTTAACTTTCCGCCATTATACTCCAGTAATTAAGTTATTTATTTTACATAGATATTTTGGAAAAAAAAAAAGGAAGCAAATCATAGAAGGTGCAAAACCATATTTTTAAAATCAAGATTTAACTGCTAAATATTCTATTCGAAAAACTTTTCAATATTTTAATTTGATTTTATATATATATAAAAGAAAGATCTTTATCAAACGCCTTGATATTTTAGTCAATGAAGGGTTACAAATTTAAAGTTATATTTTAAAGAACGTGAAATAAAACATTTGCATTTATATTTTAGTAATAAGAGAGAGTACATTTTGACAATATGCATATGTATTAAAATTATTAAATTGCATTGGCTCTGTGGCGGGGTTTGGTTAAACTTCAACTAAATCAATAAAATATCCACCCTCTTGTTTTAGTGATCTGAATTTTATAAATGGAAAATTATTATTTTCTGCGGATTTACAGTGGTAGTTGAGCGTTCGTAATATATATATGTTTTGCAGAAGGTTTCTTTTTAAATTTAAAGGTCGTTGACCGTATTTATATGATATCATGCCTCGGGTGATCTACTGGGCGGCTCAGCATATATTACAGTGCTTCTTTTGCCAAGTTCACTTAGGTTAACATACCTACATTTGGATCTTCTTAAAATAAATAAAATGTTCTGGATCTCATGTCGATCGCAGTCCCTTCAATGTACGTAACTGGACATAAACAATAAAAACTCCGATCCTGAATCCAGGTCACATGTTTAGCGAACGGATTCCATTTTTCTCTCTAACCTAATTTAGAGACAGAGAGCTATCCGGTCTTGTGTTAACCTCTTGGTATCTGTTATGTCTAGAGCCTCACAGTCCACTATATGCTATCACCTTTGTGCATGGTCTTGTATATTTATATTTATTAAGAAATCTTTCTCAAAATTTCATCGAAATGTTGCAATTATAGCTGGAAATTCCTGCTGGGGGTTACTTTCTCATTTTCTTTAATCATCAGCAGGGCTATGATTCAAACCGGTCTAGAGGGTTTAGTTGAGTTTGACCACTTATTTAATTCCATGTTCTCCATTCATAGAGTTAATGAATCATCTCTCTCTCACTCTTGATTTCCTTTATGTAATGCTTCCATTGGCTGGAATATTTTAAAGATGAAATTATAATTTAAAATTTTGTCTGTTCTTATCATTACGATCAATAGATCTTTCATATATGTCTATATGGTTGCAGTGAAAATAGCCTGCAACACTATTAATAAAGCATTGTGTGAATTATTTTAATGTCAATAATAAAAATTTCTGTTATCTTTCATTCACTATAAATAAAACCATATGTATGTACATCTGATCATTATATATGTAAAAATTCCTTTTCGTGGTCTCTTCTCTCCCTGACAACCGAGCATACATTAATATTAAATTCTAGTAAGGTTTGGGGAGTAAGTCGCTTAGTAGCAATCTAGAGGAGTAGGTGAGGTTCGAACCCCCTCTATCTGCATCTCTAGCACTACTTTTCTTACCCTTACAGTATATTGGTGATTATTTACCTTTTCACTATATATGTGCTTAAGTATATCACTGTTATTAGATAGAGTGGTGTGTGGTGGTTCGTGTGAAAGTCTGTGCTCATATAAACACAGGCTTATTATATACCTGTGTCTATATATGTAATATATAGGGTATATGAGCATTTATAGTATATATGTGTGGGAGATGATAATTTGGACCAACTGATGATTGCTGACTTAGTATGAAATACATATATTGGTGATTATTTATCTATTCAGCATATATGTCCTTAAGTGTATCAGTGTTATTAGATAGAGTGGAGAGTAGTGGGTCATGTGAAAGTCTGTGCTCATATACCCTATATATTACATATATAGACACAGGTATATAATAAACCTGTGTTTCAGTTATTACATTGTAGACATGTCTGCCCATCAATGCATGTGTATTTAATGGATTATGTCCTGTACATGTGGGGTTCAGATTGTCTTTATGTCAACATGGGTGTGACAAGAATCTTGGCCTCAGGGTGGCCTTCGAGCACTCCATCATCAGATTTTCAATTGGATGGACGGTTGAAGAGTTGGAATGTGGAGTAGATTGGAGCCTGTTCATTAAAGTATGAAGATAGTCTATCTTAATATATATCTGAGCACTTATAGTATATAAGTGTGGGAGATGTTAATCTGGACCAACTGATGATTGCTGGTTTAGCATGAAATATGCATATTGGTGATCATTTATCTTTTCACTATATATGTGCTTAAGAGTAACAGTGTTATTAGATAGAGTGGAGAGTAGTGGGTCGTGTGAAAGTCTGTACTCATATACCTTATATATTACATATATAGACACAGGTATATAATAAACCTGTGTTTCAGCTATTCAATATATTGAAAATCCTAAGTTCAAATCTTTCTATTTAAATCCTAAGTGTTATTTCAATTTTAGTTATTTTTTTTAATTTTATATGGTTTTAAGAATAAAAAATGTCAAACTTTCGCAGAACGGATACTCATTTTGATTTTAAAATAATTCTGCTCTCTAACCTTAATCTTTGTGAAACATAGCGTGTCACATGGTGTGTTGTTTAATTTGTCCATATACTGTTAGAACACAAACTTTACAATTAAGAAATAACATAAATTTCTCAAAATGTTCTAAATGAGTATTTACATTTAATTAATATTTTATAGACAACTTTAATCCCATTGGTCAATTGCATCAATCACTTTTATATAGAGTTTGTTTCCTAATTTACTTAATGTGAAATTAAAAATACTTACTTACTTTCTTACACTTCATTGAAAGAAGTGTAGGTAGATATACCATGTGTTAACATTCACTGATTAGTATGTAATCTCTGAATTTGGCTTGTAAATTTTTTTTATAAAGGATTTTCAGCGCGGTAAAATTTTTCTTACTATAAAACTGTTAATAGAATATTGCTAACATTTAATGCCAGAAGTTATGTTAACGGAAACTGGAAGAAATTTTAAGAAATCAAGTTGATCATGATCTATTGACTTTATATGTTGGTATTCATGAATATAATTCGCCATGAATTTAGATTTTGAAATTAAGCTTAAATTACTAATTTTTGCTTTCAGAATTGGAGATTCAATCTCCAACGTACAAAAATATTGCGATCTACAAATCTAGTTTATTTTACAAAACAAATTTCTCTCCACCCACATATATGTTTATGGATTTTCATTTATAAAAACTTCAATAAAATTTTCTTTTTAAAGTATAGGGGATTTGAACTCAGATTTTTAAGCACCCTTCAACTATTCACACTGTCTCATACAACTGATGCACATAATCATACACATGTAGAAAAGATAAATGATCACCAATATATGTATTTCGTGCTAAACCAGATAAAAGTTTATTGTTATTAATAATAATGATGATGGTTTAAAGAAATGTTTACAGTTAATTATGAAATACGTCAGGAATGTAATAACAGCTTTATTGTATATATCTTATTCATTCTTCATAGTATACGCCTGCCATGCTTATGATCTGGGATTCGAATACAAGTCAAATGAAATTTTTTTCAAGAGAATACCATGATTCATCAGTAAATGGTCTTTAGCTTTTCTAACGATAACATAAAGAAAAATGCTCAAACCTTCACCATCCAAAATTCACAAGCCTGTTGAATATTGTTT
Source organism: Epiperipatus broadwayi (assembly GCA_028023455.1). NCBI lineage: Eukaryota > Metazoa > Onychophora > Udeonychophora > Euonychophora > Peripatidae > Epiperipatus > Epiperipatus broadwayi. The sequence continues at coordinate 4,339,801 of JAQFVV010000109.1, forward strand.
TCTACACAGTCAGCCATGAAGAACTAACCATTGGAGAGACTGTAGCCTGCAATAAGCTATTTATAAAATGGTCTGTTTTATCTATGCATATAAGTTATGGTTTATTTGTGGGCACTGGTGACTTGTTTATAAGGACTGTGGTGTTGCAACACTGCTAGATACAAATTTCTTGCTAAATTTGTACTTGAAAAATATCAAGAGTATAACAATCATTTACTGGATGATTTTAGAAAACAAACTGGAGGTATAATATAAAGACAAAAAGTCTCATCAAAAGCTTTGGGCTCTTCCACAGAGAATAAACAGAAATGAGACCAGAATTACAAGCTCCTCATTCAAAATATTCTATTTATCAAATTAATACACTAGATATTGAAGTGGTGCATATCTGCTTGCATATATGCTTACTTCATGTTTGCTTAATTTATAATCAAATTCCCATAGTACATATATAATTTTTTCAAAATTCGCACACATTAGTAATATATGCTTGTTTGCATGTACAATTTATGTTATTTAAAGTTAAAAGTATCTTATTCAAAATAAAAGTTAAAAGCATGACCAATTAATTAAAGGACAGTTAATGTAGTACATTCAATGGGAAAAGAGTAGGTAATGAAAGGAAGCCATTACAGAAGAAAATGTGGTTGCCTTATTTCCCTATCTATGTGTATAATTGACTGAAATAATTACAATTGAACATCTCTAGAGTCTGTTCATGTTTAAAGGTGTTAAAAAAAGACAGAAACAATAGCAAGGAAACTAACTAGGCAGCAAATGAAATACTGAGGAAGTAAAAGGCTAACGGATCAGTAATTAAAATTTTTAAATTTTAGTACAGAAGAGACTGCTCACTTTTGTGAAAAATTCATAATTGCCAACTCCCACCATAACGGCTTCAAAACACAGCGAAAAAATCCACATATGTACAATAACAAATAATCTTGGATAGCTAAAAGTTGCTATCCCAATGTAAATAAGGCCCTAGTGAGTTTGGATAGAGCTGACTTTTTTTTTTTGAAATTGATCACAAAATATTGGAGACAGCTACAAATCTCAATTTATTTAAATCGTAACTAACCTATTCAATATATTATATCTATGGTATATGAGCACAGACTTTCAAATGACCCACCACTCTCCACTCTATCTAATAACACTGATACACTTAAGCACATATATACTGAAGAGATAAATAATCACCAATATATGTATTTCATACTAAACCAGCAATCATCAGTTGGTCCAGATTATCATCTCCCACACATATATATTATAAATGCTCAGATATATATTAAGATAGACTATCTTCATACTTTAATGGACAGGCTCAAGTCTACTCCACATTCCAACTCTTCACACATCCATCCAATTAAAAATCTGGTGATGCAATGTTCGAAGGCCACCGTGAGGCCGAGATTCTTGTCACACACATGTTAACCTAAAGTCAATCTGAACCCCACCTGTACAGGACATAATCCATTAAATACATATGCAAGGATGGGCAGACATCTCTGCAATGTAATAACTGAAACACAAGCTTATTATATACATGTGTCTATATATGTAATATATAGGGTATATGAGCACAGACTTTCACACGACCCACCACTCTCCACTCTATCTTATAACACTGATACACTTAAGCACACATATGCTGAAAAGATAAATAATCACCAATATATGTATTTCATGCTAAACCAGCAATCATCAGTTGGTCCAAATTATCATCTCCCACACATATATACTATACGTGCTCATATTCCCTATATATATATTACTTATATAGACACAGGTATATAATAAACATGTGTTTCAGTTATTACATTGTAGAGATGTCTGTGCATCCTTGCATATGTATTTAATGGATTATGTCCTGTACATGTGGGTTTCAGATTGACTTTAGGTCAACATGGGTATGACAAGAATCTCGGCCTCAGGGTGCCCTTCTAGCATTCCATCATTAGATTTTCAATTGGATGAACATTTCGAGAGTTGGAGTGTGCAGTAGATTGGAGCCTGTCCATTACAGTATGAAGATAGTCTATCTTAATATATATCTGAGCACTTATAGTATATATATGTGGGAGATGATAATCTGGACCAACTGATGATTGCTGCTTTTGCATGAAATACGTGTATTGGTGATTATTTATCTTTTCACTATATATGTGCTTAAGTGTATCACTGTTATTAGATAGAGTGGAGAGTGGTGGTTCGTGTGAAAGTCTGTACTCATATACCCTATATATTACATATATAGACGCAGGTATATAATAAGCCTGTGTTTCAGCTATTCAATATATTGAAAATCCTAAGTTCAAATCTTTCTATTTAAATCCTAAGTGTTATTTCAATTTTAGTTATTTTTTTAATTTTATATGGCTTTAAGAATAAAAAATGTCAAACTTTCGCAGAACAGATACTCATTTTGATTTTAAAATAATTCCGCCCTCTAACGTTAATCTTTGTAAAACATAGGCTGTCACATGGTGTGGTATAAATTCTGCTAGTTTTTATAAAAAAGGTAAGTTTGTTCTTTAATTTGTCCATATGCTATTAGAACACAAACTTTAGAATTCAGAAATAACATAAATTTCTTAAAATGTTGTAAATGAATATTTATATTTAATTAATATATTTTAGAAAACTTTAATCCCATTGGTCAATAGCATCAATCATTGTTATATAGAGTTTGTTTCCTAATTTATTTAATTTGAGTTTTAAATAATACATACTTACCTACACTTCATTTAAGGAAGTGTAGGTAGATATACCGTGCATTAACATTCACTGATTAGTATGTAATCTCTGAATTTGGCTTGTAAATCTTTTTTATAAAGGATTTTCAGCGCGGTAAAATTTTTCTTTCTAAAAAACTGTTAATAGATTATTGCTAACATTTAGTGCCATGACTTTATATGTTGGTGTTCATGAATATAATTCGCCATAAAATTTACATTTTGAAATTAAGCTGAAATTACTAATTTTTGCTTTCAGAATTGGAGATTCAATCTCCAACGTACAAAAATATTGCGATCTACTGATTTTCTTTACAAATCTAGTTTATTTTACTAAACAAATTTCTCTCCACCCACATATATGCTTATGGATTTTCATTTTAAAGTATAGGGGAATTGAACTCAGATTTTTAAGCACCCTTCAACTATTCACACTGTCTCATACACACGTAGAAAAGTTAAATGATCACCAATATATGTATTTCGTGCTAAACCAGATAAAAGTTTATTGTTATTAATAATAATGATGATGGTTTAAAGAAATGTTTACAGTTAATTATGAAATACGTCAGGAATGTAATAACAGCTTTATTGTATATATCTTATTTGTTCTTCATAGTATACGCCTGTCGTGCTTATGATTTGAAATTCGAATACAAGTGAAATGAAATTTTTTTTTCAAAAGAATACCATGATTCGTCAGTAAATGGTCTCTAGCTTTTTTCTAACGATAACATAAAGAAAAATGCTCAAACCTTCACCATCCAAAATTTACAAGCCTGTTGAATATTGTTTTCTACACAGTCAGCCATGAAGAACTAACCATTGGAGAGACTATAGCCTGCAATAAGCTATTTATAAAATGGTCTGTTTTATCTATGCATATAAGTTATGGTTTATTTGTGGGCACTGGTGACTTGTTTATAAGGACTGTGGTGTTGCAACACTGCTAGACACAAATTTCTTGCTAAATTTGTACTTGAAAAATATCAAGAATATAACAATCATTTACTGGATGATTTTAGAAAACAAACTGGAGGTATAATATAAAGACAAAAAGTCTAATCAAAAGCTTTGGGCTCTTCCACAGAGAATAAACAGAAATGAGACCAGAATTACAAGCTCCTCATTCAAAATATTCTTTTTATCAAATGAACATACTAGATATTGAAGTGGTGCATATCTGCTTGCATATATGCTTACTTCATGTTTGCTTCATTTATAATCAAATTCCTATAGTACATATATAATTTTCTCAAAATTCGCACACATTAGTAATATATGCTTGTTTGCATGTACAATTTATGTTATTTAAAGTTAAAAGTATTTTATTCATAATAAAAGTTAAAAGCATGACCAATTAATTAAAGGACAGTTAATGTAGTACATTCAATGGGAAAAGAGTAGGTAATGAAAGGAAGCCATTACAGAAGAAAATGGGGTTGCCTTATTTCCCTATCTATGTGTATAATTGACTGAAATAATTACAATTGAACATCTCTAGAGTCTGTTCATGTTTAAAGGTGTTAAAAAAAGACAGAAACAATAGCAAGGAAACTAACTAGGCAGCAAATGAAATACTGAGGAAGTGAAAGGCTAACGGAACAGTAATTAAAATTTTTAAATTTTAGTACAGAAGAGACTGCTCACTTTTGTGAAAAATTCATAATTGCCAACTCCCACCATAATGGCTTCAAAACACAGCTAAAAAATCCACATATGTACAATAACAAATAATCTTGGATAGCTAAAAGTTGCTATCCCAATGTAAAAGAGGCCCTAGTGAGTTTGGATAGAGCTGACTTTTTTTTTTGACATTGATCACAAAATATTGGAGACAGCTACAAATCTCAATTTATTTAAATCGTAACTAACCTATTCAATATATTATATATATGGTATATGAGCACAGACTTTCAAATGATAAGCGGTAGATGTGTGTTGCACCTGAGGCATCAAAATTATGCATATAAACTTGGCAAGGGGTATTGTTTGGGGATTATTGCTATATTCTCAATTCAGTTTATTATTCTTGATATTTTAATATGTTTGAAGTACCTACCATCATAAGCGGTAGATGTGTGTTGCGTTCTTAAACGTCTTCTGCGAAATCCGGCATCTAGAAGAGAATTCCATCAACATGACTAAAATCCCACTATGTCCTGCAACTCCATGCTGATCCCAAGAATTCGTGAATTGCTGTATTAATGTCTGTGCAGAGAAATCCACAGAGCCACTACAATCTTGTCGATAGACTTTGTTAAAATGTTCAACTGCTCTTAATAACTGTAATTAAATTATTGATATTTTTTTCACTAGTCTTAACTTTAGTAAAGTTATATATGGCAAATCCTACTTGTTTTAACTTTTTAAAAACTCAGCTTAATTTTTATCTTTTTTACATGTTAAACTTGCATGATGGATAGAGTAATTATCAGTAGTTTTTTTTTTTTTAATGTTTTGTGTGTTTCTCTTTCCCTGATGTTTCCCATGGGACATCATGAGTGAAGAAGATGCTTAGTTAAATAATAGATTAAAGTTAGAGTAATAAAATGTAAATTGATTGATTTCATTTGTCGTCGTCCCCCCCCCAATCCGTGAAGTAAAGTTATTTTCTATTGTTAAAAGCTGTTAAAGAGTTATCAAGAATGATAATGGTAGTCAAGCGTTGTTAGCCGAGAGGTCATCGCAGCCGCCTTGCAAGCAAGTAGTTGATTGCAGACGGTTGTGGGTTCGCGTCCCGGCCGATGCCATGACATATGAGGAAGAAAAAAAGAATGATAATGGTATTATCATTGCTCAATTATATAAATAAGTTCTTTTATAAATAGTTAATGATAAATTCCAAATAGTTGCCCCATAAATATATGAGAAAACAAGTGTATTCTGCCTGTTTATAATTAGAGATTTCTATAATGTAAAAATAATATATTCTGTTTATAATTAAAGATTTCCATAATATATGAACAATGTTAATACTTCAGTTTAGAATTAAAGATTGCCATTATGTAAAAATAATATCAACGATTTAACTAAAAGTCCATATTTCACTACACCTGTGTGCCTTATAATATATATATATAAAAATCAAACCATAATTCATTTATTAGTAATGTAATAAGTAATGGACCTAGCTATCAGTCCGCATTGTGGGTGATTAATATTCCTCCGTATTTAAATATGATATAATTAGATTTTAGAGTTAAAGATTGTTTTAGTTAATATTATATTGTGAACTGGTTCTAGCTTATAATATAAATCATACCTGGTTAAATGTGATGCCTTATATAAAATAAATTTCTTTATGCTAATTTAGTATGGGTAATAGGTTATGTAAATCATATTATTATTTCCATAATAGTGTTCCTACCATTAACTGTGCTTCAATGGTTTTATTCAATGATTTACTACCCCTGCTTACTGCATTGTTTACTTATTTACTATGCAAAATATCCAGAGCCTGCTAAGACCTTTTGCATGCCCATGTTCCTAATCTCAGAATTAACACTGGTCTAGGGTTCTGCACTGTAACAGAAGACTTCTTGTGACCCCATACCCTAGATTTAGAACATCTTTTCTTCTTTAGGATGCACCTTTGGTTAGAAGCAAGAACACCCCTGTGGACTGGGAATCCATGTTTAATAGTTAACTCTTCCCATCAGATTGCTAAGTCGATCTTCATTATTTTATCACCATAGTACTGCAATGCTTCTAATTAGTCCTCAAATGTTCAACCTTTACTTATGCTTGAGCCATAGCCCTAGGTACCCTAAAACCTAACATGTGTAGAATTGTCCTGTTAGGCTTAAATAGATGTTAGATCTGGGATTCAAACCCATAATAGGCTGATAATCTTCCTACACTTTAGCTGTGGATTAAATAGTGCACACATTATTTTTGTAAATTGCTGTCACTTTTAAGTACATTATGTGAAAGTCTGTAGATTAGTTTATTTTCAATATAAATATGTAAGCTACCCTATTCATCAGTTTATTTCCTGTAATAAATATTATCCTATTATTATTAATTATAAGCATATTAATATTTAGGAGTCAGAACTATAGAAGTAATCATAGAGTATTAAGTTAGTTTATTAATGGCAGAAATAAGCATAGTCACAGCTTCATATATCACTATTTAAAGTGTTTCATTGATAGCCATCTAGAAATTATTAAATCCATAATCATGTATTTCCAAGCTAATAAATTAGACAATTATTAAATACATAAAGTAATATATATGTGCTATATGCACAGGTAATAGATTTGAACTAGATGACAAAAGATCACGAGTCGATGAAAGAACCCTGAGAAGAAGAGTCCATACTGAACCCTGAGCTAGGCCATGCTCTATGAAGATGAGAGGCTGTGTGACAACAAGGGTGTTAGTTATGCAATGGAGAGTAGGTAACCTAGATAGGAGTTTAAACTAGGATCAAGCAGTAGTCCTGTCTCTGCTGGTTGAGAGTCCGTGCTTGGTCTTTTAGTCTTCTTGGCAAATTATACAAACTTGACAGTTACAATATTGATTAATTTGTTTTTCATTTTTTAAGCATTTCATATGCAGGTTACATTTATCTAGAATATCTAAATAACTGAGAACCTATCAAGCATGTTTGCCAAAGTGTTTAGCAACACATAGAAAGTATTGCAAATATTTGGCATAAAATCCAAAATTATAGCAGTTTTGAAACCAAATAAAGCCATCAATGATCCAAAAAAATTATCATTCATTATTATTGCATTTCCTAAAAATTATTTGGAAGAATCATATGGGCAAGAATTTTTCTAATAGATTTTCTATTTGTAGAAAAATTTAATTTTAGGTCAAGAACAAGTTTTATCTTAACAATTCATACTGAAAATGTCTTTTAAAATGATGTGACTTTTGTTAATTTAATCTCATTGATGAATCATAAATTCAGAAACATCATTCATTTACTTAATAAAATTCTCATGTGGCACTAAATGTTACTCTTAGTATATACAAAATTTTACACAATGGCATAACAGGGTTAAGTTCTCTCATCTTCTTTATTTAATATATTCACAAATGGTTTTTCAGAAACAATGCAGGATTTCATCCATGTCCATAATATTGCCTTGACTTCTCAAAAGAGAAATCTTTATAGAAATATTAAAAGTAAATGACATACAAATTGTCAAAAATTAGTTGTATGATGCAATCTGGTGATATTTTACTAGTTTAAACCAAATTGTGGCCACAGACTAGATGTGACCATAGTTAGGAAAAAAGATATATACACCATATATTTAGAAACTGGACTGGTTTGAGATCTATATGATTATGCAAGCAAGTTGGCTTATTTTGAAACACTTTATGTATTTTCTATCAAATGAAAGTTTGAGAGCATAACAGAAATTTAAATGATTGGTGCTGAAAGAAAGATGTATTAGATCCTAAAGTTTCAGAAGCATTGATCCATTTCCCAAAGTTTTTCTGTGATGAAAGCTATAAGCTTGAAAATACTATGAAGCTATTTGATAGGGCAGTATAGGGATAGAAATTTTATAAACCCATTCTATTGCTTTCTAAATCTTACACTAAATAACATAGAGATAGTGAGGAATTATGCTTCTATAAATATAAAAGTTTCATTATAAGAATATCAAAGTTGTAAAATCTTTTTCAAATATCAAAGTCTTATTCCAAATCTAACAAAGTCAATGCCTAAAGAGGGAAAGATCTCATAAATTTAATATAATCTTTTAAAATAATGGATTGAACCCCATTATAATTCTGTATTATTTAAGAATAATATTCAAACATTGACAAATTTATTCACTTCATTCTTCTATGGTTAGATCTAAAACAATTCTAAAAATAATTGTTTTAGAAAGCTGGTTACCAATATTTGGATTTGTAATGCAAATCCTTTGTTGGGTTTCTTTATATTCTAATAATGAATGTTGGACCCTTGTTTAGAAAAAAAACCCATACTAAAATATGGCTGAATCAAGTAAACATTGACAAGAGAAATATTGCCAATGTCTTCAAGACTACTCTTTTGCATTGGATGCCTCGTTTCACTTATTTAACCACTAGATATTAAATGTTACTTCACAAAAATGTAAAATAAGCTATTAATTAGATTAGGCTTACCAATAATTCAAGATATGTTTTTTTCACCTGGTACTCATCTTTTTTTCTGAATATCAAATGAAGAATCATCTATTAAAAAATTGTGGCATAAAAAATGGTTCAAACAAATTTTACTTTGTCAAAAAGTAGATAAATTTGATGTTTCTAGACACCAGTAAATTCTTATTATCAGATTCAGGAATAATTGATCTGCATTATAAATGGAATTTATTAGAGACTGATCTAGGTAGATAACACTGAGTTAATGGCTGTCCATTCTATGGCTAGAGTTTCAGAACAGAGTAAACTCACTAGTGATTCCTACTCCTGATTGGATGGCCACAAATGTTTCTGTAATGTCAATAGTTAAGGTGTCAAAAAGAATACGTGCATCAAATAAATAAATAATGTTGCAAAATTTAAATTATTCTCATTCAATAACTGCAATGTTAAAAAATATATGTAAAGCCATTGAAATTTTTTCAGGGTAAGAAAATCTTTTAACATATGTAAATAATAGAATATTCTTATAAATGTACTAGAATAAAAAAAGTAAAAGGGATAAATAACCACATGACTACCCAAGTAAATAACAATTCTGTTTACATTACTTTGTTTGTGAATATAAGGATTGGACATGTAGAAGGGCAATAGAAAGACTTCTGAATACAGAGCAAAGAATGGGCAGATGTATGTCATGTTTACTAAAGGATGATAAAATTAAATACAAGTGTCACTTACATTACTGAAAGAATAAATAGGCTGAAATGACACAAATCTGGATAATGATATGACAGTAGATGAGCAACTAAAATGTTGAAATTGACTCCAAAAGCAAGTAAAATTACAGGGTAAAAGAATGAAGATGGTAAAAAAGATTGTTTGAATGATGTGGAAAAGAAAGCTACATAATTGGAAAAAGTTATATTAAGAAAGATTTTTATCTATGATTTTTAATTTCTTATATGCATAGCATCCTAACTGGACACTACAAAATAATTATTTATGAATATATATAAAACAGACAATTATTTATTTATGTAATAAAACTAAAATTAAGTCATAGCTAACAAAGTTGAAGATCTTGCAAAACCAATATGGTGATAATGAAAGTAGGATTAGGACATAATTTTCTCAAAAATGACTTTGGTAGATAAAACCCCATATAACTTGGGATTAATATTGCAAAGATAAAAAAGGAAATCAAAATATTTAAAACAAATTGTACTAAAACTAAAAAAAAAAAAAAATACAATAAACTTAAATGATGGACTGTAATATAGAAACCTGTGATGATAAAATTTGTGTGCTTTATGAAATGCCATTCAAGTGTCCATTACAGCTTGAAAGAAATGAGAGAGAAAATAAAATAAGAAATTTAAATTAAAAAAATATTACATAAACCTGATGACTTGTTAAAATATCCAAAATAGATTTAAATTTGAGGGGGAACAAAAATTATAAAATAAGATAAAAATTATGCTTTGGTTTTTGTTTTCCTTCCATCTCCATCAAAAATGTGCTCTTTGATTTCAATCACCATAACCAGAATTACCCACAGTGTATTCACTTTTTAATTATTTATAAATTCTAGCAGTAAAGTCTTCCATTGCAATTTTAAAAGGTTGTTTGTACTGATCAAAAGCATTTCTCACATTCATATAAAAATCCTCTATTTTCTCATCACAATGAGGACAGATCAAATTCTGAATTATCTGCTATTTTTATTAATCATGCCACTCTATCTGATATACCGCCAACCACCATGTTATTGTTCTTCCAGTTTTTATTTATACTAAATCTCAGTCCTCAGATTCTCTCAGTGTTTATGTATATATAGTAAAATAAATGTCCCAATTTTTAAATCAACTGGCTCTTTACCTTTTATTATAACTTCATGAAGTTAACCAATTTTATTTAATATTTAATAGTCATTGAGTCTACAATCAATGGATTCTTAGAACTGTTTGCCACTGCTCATGGAACAGTTGCCACGGCTAACAACTTTTATAAGTATCTGGAAATATCATAATAAAAATAATGAAATGGCCTCTTTACTCAGGAATTAATAAGAATTTTGTGTGGCATAAGTACCAAAATTGGAATGGACCCAAGTTCTTTCTATTCCAGAGTGTAATCCTTTACTACTGCCCAAGCCATGCAGTGTTTCTGTTGTGATTATATATATATATATATATATAATGCTAGAATTGGTAGAAAAATGAAAGATGAAATTGCTGTAGGTAATTTTGGTTATGGTAATAGAAATGAGAGAGGACATAGACTTGTGGAGTTTGCAGAAAAAGAAAAACTTTATATTATGAATTCATTTTTTGAGAAAAATGTTAAAAGGAAATGGACATGGAAGCATCCAAATGAAGGTACAGCCAGAATTGGATTATATTTTGACTAACAGAAAATACATATTTCAAGATTGTAATGTTCTTAATAAATTTAACACAGGAAGTGATCATCGATTAGTAAGGTGTAAGTTACGTGTTAATGTAAAACTAGAGAGACAAAAATTATTAAGAAAAACAATATTTACAGTTGATATTCCTAATCTTTAGAAACATTCTAATGAATTTAAATTAGAACTTACAAATAGGTTTCAAGTGTTAGGAGATTTTGAACATGATTCAGATTTGAATGAAATTAATATGAAAATAACTGATACACTTTTAAAAACTGCAACAAACATAGCTAGTAGAAAAAAGCAGCAATTGACTAATAAAATTTCTACTGAGACTAGAGAATTTATGAAGAAAAGAAGGAATATGAAGATATACAAAAATGATGTATTAAAAAGAATTGAATATCTCGAATTTTGTAAAATGGTACGGAGAAGAGTTGAAAATGATATAAGAAAATATAACTGTGAAATAGCAAGGAAAGCTGTAGAAGAAAATAAAAGTCTCAAAAATGTTAAACAACATTTTGGTATTGGTAGGAAATTTATATCTGCAATAAGAAAAAAAGATGGAATTATTACTAAAAAGAGAGATGACATCATGAAATTGGTAGAAGATTTTTATCAAGAATTATATAGTAATAAAGAACAAGTACCTCCTATATCTATTACATCTTCCGAATTGCCCAGAATTTTAAATGAAGAAGTGAGACATGCAATTAAGTGTATGAAGAAAGGAAAGGCTCCAGGAAATGATGGAATTACAATTGATATATTAAAAGAAGCAGGTGAAGAAATAGAAACAATTTTAGCAAAGTTATATACCAAATGTCTAAATGATAAAGATGTACTGGAAGATTGGAAGAATGCAGTAATAATATTAATATTTAAAAAAGGTGATAAAGAAGATATTAGAAATTACAGACCTATCAGCCTTTTATCAGTTTTATATAAAATTTTTACCAAGATAATTACAACTCGTCTACAGAGAACTTTGGATTTCCACCAACCAAGAGAACACGCTGGATTTAAAAGTGGTTTTAGTACAATAGATCATATCCAGGTATTGAGAGAAGTCATAGAAAGGACAAAAGAATATGAGTTGTCATTATGTTTTGGATTTGTAGATTATGAAAAGGCATTCGATTCTATACACATTTCTTCAGTGATTAAAGCATTGGATCATCAAGGTATAGATCCAGGATATTGTCATATTTTAAAGAATATTTATAAAAATGCAACAGCAACAATTAGATTACATAATGATACTGGAAAAATCAACATTGAGAAAGGTGTAAGACAAGGTGACTCCATATCTCCAAAACTCTTTACAGCAGTGCTGCAAGAAGTATTTTGTGGATTAAAATGGGAAACTAAGGGAGTGAAAGTAAATGGAGAGTATTTAAGTCATTTAGATTTCGCAGATGATGTAGTTGTTTTTGCAAATAATGCTTCAGAGCTGCAGGAAATGTTGCAGGAGTTAGCAGATGAAAGTAAAAAAATAGGACTAAAGATAAATGTTAAAAAGACTAAAGTAATGTTTAATCGATTTGCTCAAAATATGAAAATAAAGATTGATTATGAAGAATTAGAAGAAGTTAACAGTTACAAATACCTTGGTCAGATTATTAATACAGATGGAAACATAATGGAGGAAATTAATCATAGAATTAAACTTGGTTGGAGTGCTTTTGGTAGAAATAACTTGATACTAAAAGGAAATATGCCTATGTGTTTGAAAAGGATGGTTTTTAACAAATGTGTTTTACCAGTTCTTACTTATGGATCTGAGACTTGGACACTTAATAGAAGAGCAATACAGAGACTTCAGACCACTCAAAGGAGTATGGAGAGATGTATGTTGGGAGTAACAAGAAGAGATCGAAAACGCAATGTATGGGTAAGACAACAAACAGGTGTTACTGACCTTATTGAAAAAAAGATTGAAATGGAGTTGGGCTGGACATATTGCTAGAAGAGATGATAATAGATGGACAATTGAAATTTTAAACTGGATTCCAAGAGATTGTAAAAGACCCAGAAAGAGACCACATGTGAGATGGATGGATGAAATAAGAAAATGTGCAGGGGTGTTGTGGAGAAGAGAAGCTAAAGATCGGAGAAGATGGATTAAACTTGGAGAGACCTTCATCCTGCAGTGGATTGATAATGGTTGATGATATATATATATATATATATATATATATATATATATATATAAAGATCAAACACACACACTCTTTCAGTCTTCAAATAAATTTAATTAATATTTCAGTTTAAGATGTATAAGATTATTGAAAAGAAAGACCATGGATTATCTTGAGTTTGAATCTTTAGATACAAATCCTGTAAGGCTGATATGTAATGGTGACCTGCTTATCTGTATTTGTTCACTACATAAATGGTCATGAATTCTCTCTCTGTGATCCTTTAAAAATTTCCTTAAAAACCAATGAAATCTTATCTGCTAAGAATATGTCAATATATAAAACACAAACCTCAATATATTGTAAGAGTATGATTGTAACATATTACAAATAAGTTATAACATTAATTATATTAATAATAAATTATGACATTTTTTTTATTTTTGTTATGTTAAATCTACTGACTGCAGTATGAAAAAAAGAATGGGATCTAAAATTAAATTATTGCATTAATTTTTAAAAAAATAAAAATTATTAAAGGGACTGAAAATTAATTTTTAAACAATGGGAATGCACAAGTTAATATAATGCTCATGAGTAAAGGAAACTGAATTGTTTTAATCAAGACAAAAGTAGATAATAATTGCTTACAAGCTATTAACATGTATGAAAATAATGCTTAAAAATTAACTGTTTATAAAAGAACAAATTATCTCCAAAAGCTAATAATTTTATATTGAATCTGCAAACATGAAGAATTTCAGCTGTGGAAGTTTTAGTAATAATTTATTAAGTTTTAGCTGGCTGAAAAAACGACCACACCCCTTCTAATAAATAACAGGAAATAGTAGTTCTGATGAATATTAGGCAACATAGGTGGATATGAAGGTAAAAGACTCATTGAATGTTGCTGAGTGGGATACTGCCAGTCATATACTTACTAACGATTCAAATGCTGTAAGCTAATAACATCAGTAATGTCTTCATCCTCACCAGAGGAAGACAGAAATCATGAGGATCATGGAGAAAATAGCAGTGAACACATGAATATCAACTGTTTAGTGGCAAGTCATCAACTGATTACTTAGAGGATGAAACATTCAATGGATCACCAAGTTCCAAGATCTAGAAATTGATTTAATTTAGAAGGAACCAGCCATATTTTCACCTATGCATCCAAATATTGAAGAATTCTTAAATACATGAACTATCAATTTACTATATTTAATTTATAGCTGTATTATGTAGAACCCTTTTTTTTTTTGTTATACAACTCTTTGTTATTGTTTTTTTTTTTTTAAAGAATTAATGATCCATCCCTACAATCATCAATCATAATTATGTAAATGGAGGGTTTATAAGGCAATCACTATAATTTTTAGGGTAATAAAATATGATGTTGATTGCTAGACCTACCACTCAAGGATTGAATGACTGACAGGTGTTAAGGTGACAATAGTACAGAACAATTTTTTTTTATTGAATAATTGTTAAATTAACTTAATTATTATTATTTGTTATTCTGTATGACTGAATAAACATCCGGTATCAATGGTTATCACTATCATAAACACTGATAATGTCAAGGGGGGACTTTATACCCAAGGATGACAATCAGTAAATTATGATGCAGTGTGATAGTTTAAGGTCCCCAAGTTAAAGCCACGGTACAGAAGGGTTGGTCAACATGATGATCATATCAAATTAATAATGAATTATATTGTTAAATTAAGTAAATGTTTAGAGAGGGTAGTGAATAACCATCCTACATGGGGTCAAAGGTGAAGGGATAATCATAATACCATGTGAATCAAATGCAGGATAATCTGATCTATCCAAATATCAAACTGATTTTGTATGGAAGATTGTAAATCACCCATAATGAAATAAAATTGTTAAAGACTTATTCTACTTAATTAGAAATTGTGTATGTTTATCATTTATCCAACTTTCCATTGCCCGTGCCACATCATTTACTATCTTTCCATTATGCATGCCATACTACACAACTAATTCAGAGGTAAATATTTTTGTAGATCAAACTTATGATAATCATCATCCTACTTTATTAGGATCATGCATATGACCATGGAGTTTGAATATGAGGAGTGACAGGAATATGAGAACACATGATATTGATAACCTAAAGTGCAACTTATGTGGTAATATTTATTTGAGTTGAACTCAGCATATTATAAATGTCATACATTTGTAATTGGCAAACTTTAGGGACTCAAACTCATTCTGTGGCTCCAAAGTAAAACAAGTGGTGCAAATAGCTATTCTGTTCTATTCCACTCCAACTAATGACTAATTATTGGGGTGTGACACTATTCCATTGCATTGTTAGGAGAATCTGGTCTCATACATAATAGACAATTCCATTACAATTAGCACAGCCATTTGCTAGAGGCATGAATCCATCAAACTGTGGGACTGTTAAACCAGAGCCTAGGAGAATAGTTTATTCTGTTACACAATAAACTCAATTATGTCACAAATGGTGACCTATGTGTTAAGGTAAGATGAATTTTGTTACAATATTATGTTGATTTTTTTAGACTATGTGTTAAGGTAAGATGAATTCTGTTACAATATTATGTTGATTTTTTTAGTCTGTTTGTTGGAAAATTTGTAATGCTATCTTTTACAAAATATTCACAGTTTTTTAGCTCTTGTTTTCATCTCTCAGTTATTGTGATAAACTATATAAAGTAGTAAGTATGCATTTCTAATGATGATTTCAAAATATTTTGATTATAATGAAATAATTATCATTAGCTAATTAATATAAAAACAAAACAAACATAATTGATTATATATCTACATATATTTTTAACATCTAATAATATATATTTTGACATAAAATTTATTATGTAGCTGTTAATATTACAAAGTTAGCATAAATTGCATTAAAAGAGCTGGAGAGAAAATATTAGAGCTTTTTTAAGATGTTTTTAAATATTTTATACAAAATTAACTATATAAAAAATTCATAAGGATAGAGATGGTATTATTAAATTTGTTAAATATCAGACAGTGAATATTTGACTTTTTATTCAATATTATTTTATTCTTTAACTAAAAATAATAAACAAATATTGAATGTATAGTTAGATTGCTTATTTTTCCAGATAGATATCTATGCAAAAAACCTTTATTGTGACTGGAATCTGAAGGAAGGTTCAATGTTTTATTTATCCCAATTTCTAATTATGTGTCACATGCTCAGCTTGTTGCTACACTAATTGTTATGGTATGAAGTCTTCTGTGCAGGTAGAAGTAGATATATGTATATGTTAAAAAAATATAATTTTGTACTTGAGTTCATTTATGTGTATTAAAAAAAATGTCTAATCACTTTCAAATACTTCATTTGCAATACCACTTTCCTTCTTATTTGTAGAATTTATAGTTGATGTAGCTGAAGCTAAGTGCAAAAGATATATAATTGATTTGTAAAAGGGGTGAATCAATGAGGCTAACTCAGAATAAAAAGCAATAAAAGAAAACAGTGTAGTGAATAATATTTACACAATTCCTCAACAGACATTGTATTTCAATGCACTACTTATTATTAATAATATTTAAATAAAAGTATATTGTTGATACTGAACTTAATGTAATTAGAAAGTATATGAACTCAGTCTTTCAAGCCCTAAATTTATTCACTTCATTTAATACAACCGATACACATGAACCCATGCTCTCCATTTTACATATTTTGTGCTGAACCAGCATTCTATTGATAGTCCAGATGATAATCTCCCATATATATAATCAGTGCTCAGATTTATATTATGATAGCAATTCTTCATACTTTAATGGATAGGTTTCAATCTTCTTCACCCTCAAACTCTTCAGTCATCAATATCATTGAAAACTTGAGAATGGAATGCTCAAAGCCCTTGTTGCTGCCAATATTATTGTCAGGCCCATGTTGACTTTAAATCACTGTGATCAGAGTGACTTAAAGTCAACATGAGTATGACAATAATATTAGCATCAACAAGGGCTTTGAGCATTCTATCCTCAAGTTTCAATGATAATGAATAGCCTTGGAGGGTGTAGAAGATTGAAGCTTGTCCACTAAAGTTTGAAGATTTGCTATCTTGATAAAAACTGAGCACTGACTGTACAGATGTGTGGTGATCTGGACTAACTAATGAGTGCTGATACAGCACAAAATATGTATATTGCAGATCACGTATCTTTTTTACATGGATGAGGCCATGTGTATCAATTGTATAAGATAGAGTAGATAGATGTAGGAAACAGCTCAAATCCCTTCTAATATTATTATTAATATTTGGACCATTTTTGCATTTCTTTACAGAGATAGCACAATAAATACAAATTAAACAGAGTTGAGAAAAGCAGACTATGCTATGAAAAAGTTAATACATAATTTAAATGATAAAATCATTAATGGTAGAATGACTACAGGGGATTTGAAACAGGACATTCAAGCTCCCTTCAATTATTTACTCCACTTTGTACAACTGATACACATGACCACATACATGTAAAAAAGATAAATAATCACCAGTATACATATTTTATGCTGAACCAGCACTCATCGGTTGGTCCTGATCGTCATCTCTCACATTCACATATTCAGTGCTCAGTTTATATTAAGATAGTAAATCTTCAAACTTTAATGGACAATATTTTCCTCTTTCCAACACTGCAGTCATCAATATTATTGAATTGAAAATCTAATAATGGTATGTTCAAAGCCCATGTTTGCCAGTTTTGTTCTCATACCCATGTTGATGTAAGTCATGCCCAGAAGAGGGCTGGGCAGAATACAGGCGGAATCTGTAATATTTAAATAGAAGTATAGTTAATATACTTTAGCGAGATGTAACTAGAGGGAATTTGTTCCCACACTTTCAACCTCTCTTCTGTCTTCCACTCAATCATCCATTAAAGTTTGAAGATTTGTTATCTTAATATAAACCAAGCATTGATTATATATGTGTGGGAGATTATGATCTGAATTAACTGATGAGTAGTGGTTCTACATGTTACATATATTGGAGATCACTTCATCTTTCTCATATGTATGTGTGGTCATGTAGAACTGTAATGTCACCTGCCATTATTATAGTGTAATGTCACCTGCCATTATTTATTTATAAGTATAACAATCAAGAACGTGAAGTGTGGAACATTCTATCTAATATAGAAGAGAGTTAGAAAACTGTCTTAGAGCATACTTTATAGCTATGCATTATTTTTATTTGTGTTAGTTGTTAATAAACCTATTTTTTGTTACCAAATCTGTTGGAGAATTTATTTAAGTTGACGCATACACGTCAAGAACAATTGCATACGATGAAGTGTATGACTGAAGGGAACTTTGTCTGAGTTTAAATCCTCTCTAATTACATCTAGCTTAAGTGTATATATTATTCTTGTATTTAAATATTAATGTTAGACTAATTTTTAGTCTAACATTAATATTTACTTAATAAGTAAACATAGTTACTTATTGATACATATTGGGTGATATTTTTGACACTGATAGAATTGTTTCAAGAGACTGATGTTATATAGATAAAGCAGAAGAACTTTATTTATATATCACTAGGCAAAAACTATTGTGCTATCATATTTTTCCATAGCAAAAAAAAGCATATAAAATTATTAACAGTGAATAGGAAACTAATATTTTGATAAAGTACGAGTAAGAAACAGATATCTTATTCTTAAACATAGGATTGAATAGGCCGTAACTATGGGAATTGACAAATAATGAATTCGAAACAAGCTTTGCCACTTTAAATAAATAAAAGCAGAATGAAAACTAAAGAATCAAACAGAAAACGCATAGTTTTAATTGCTTTAGATATAACAATTATTGGAGTTAATAATAATTGTAAAAAGTTAAAAAATAATTATTCATCGTCAAATAGTTTAAAACTCATTGGTAGATAGAGAATGGTTTCCTTCTCTACGCATAAAAATATATTTAATTAATCACTATTGAAAAAGATAAACAAACCTAAATTCCCTAAGTTACATGAAATTGAGTAGGGAAAAATAAATACCATACCTGCAGAGAATGAGCTTCGTGATGGAATAAAACTTTTGCATTATAAATTCCGAAAGGCACCTTTTGCACAGAAGAGACTGCTCGCATTTATGAAAAATTCATAATTCGCAACTCCCACAGTAACGGCTTCAAATTGAAACTCGGCGATCAAATCCGCATATGTACAATAACAAATAATCTTGGATAGCTAAAAGTTGCTATCCTAATCCCAACGTAAAAGAGGCCCTAATGAGTTTGGATAGAGCTGACTTTTGTTTTTTGACATTGATCACCAGATGCCGATATTGGAGAAAGACACAAATCTCAATTTATTTAAATTGTAATTAACCTATTCAGTATATTGAAAATCCTAAGTTCAAATCTTTCTATTTAAATCTTAAGTGTTATTTCAATTTTAGTTATTTTTTTAATTTTATACGGTTTTAAGAATAAAAAATTTCAAACTTTCGCAGAATGGTACTCATTTTGATTTTAAAATAATTCCGCCCTCTAACGTTAATCTTTGTAAAACATAGCATATCACATGGTCTTTTATAAATTCTGCTAGTTTTTATAAAAAAATATAATTTTGTTCTTTAATTTCTTCATATACTATCAGAACACAAACTTTAGAATTAAGAAATACTTAAATTTCTTAAAATATTCTAAATGAGTATTTACATTTAATTAACACTTTATAGACAAACATTAAACCCATTGGTCGAGTGCATCAGTCATTTTTATATACAGTTTGTAGGCACGTTCTCGCTAATTTATATACCGTATAATAAAGAACATTACTTATTCTTCATTTAATGAAGGGTAGGTAGATATGACCGTATGTGGACATTCACTGATTAGTATGTAATCTCTGAAGTTAGTTTGTAAATCCTTTTTATAAAGGATTTTCAGCGCGGTAAAATTTTTCTTACTATAAAACTGTTATTAGAGTAGTGCTAATCTGCGCTCATTTAATACCAGAAGTTACGGAAACTGGAAGAACTTTTAAGTAATCAAGTTTATCATGATCTACTGACTTGATTACATGTTGGTGTTTATGAATTTAATTCGA
This sequence comes from Epiperipatus broadwayi, assembly GCA_028023455.1. Classification (NCBI taxonomy): domain Eukaryota; kingdom Metazoa; phylum Onychophora; class Udeonychophora; order Euonychophora; family Peripatidae; genus Epiperipatus; species Epiperipatus broadwayi. The sequence continues at coordinate 4,360,313 of JAQFVV010000109.1, forward strand.
CATGTATTTAGATTTTGAAATTAAGCTTCAATTACTAATTTTTGCTTTCAGAATTGGACATTCAATCTCCAACGTACTAAAATATTGCGATCTACTTATTTTCTTTACAAATCTAGTTTATTTTACGAAACAAATTTCTCTCCACCCACATATATGTTTATGGATTTTCATTTATAAAAAGTAAAATAATTTTTTTTTTTAAAGTATAGGGGATTTGAACTCAGATTTTTAAGCACCCTTCAACTATTCACACTATCTTATACAACTGATGCACATGACCACACACATGTAGAAAAGATAATTAATCACCAATATATGTATTTCGTGCTAAACCAGATAAAAGTTTATTGTTATTAATAATAATGATGATGGTTTAAAGAAATGTTTACAGTTGATTAGGAAATATGTCAGGAATGTAATAAGAGCTTTATTGTATATATCTTATTCGTTCTTCATAGTACACGCGTGCCATGCTTATGATCTAGGATTCGAATACAAGTCAAATGAATTTTTTTCAAGAGAATTCCACGATTGGTCAGTAAACGGGTCTCTATCTTTTCTAACGATAAAATAAAGAAAAATGCTCAAACCTTCATCATCCAAAATTCACAAGCCTGTAGAATATTGTCTTCTACACAATAGCCATGAAGAAGTAACCGTTGGAGAGACTATAGCCCTGCAATAAGCTATTTATAAAATGGCCTGTTTTATTTATGCATATAAGCTATGGTTTATTTACGGGCACTGATGGCTTGTTTATAAGGACTGTGGTGCTGCAACACTGCTAGACAAAAATTTATTGCTAAATTTGTACTTGAAAAATATCAAGAATATAACAATCATTTACTGGATGATTTTAGAAAACAAACTGGAGGTATAATATAAAAACAAAAAGTCTAATCAAAAGCTATGGGCTCTTCCACAGAGAATAAACAGAAATGAGGCTAGAATTACAAGCTCCTCATTCAAGATGTTCTTTTTATCAAATGAATGTCCTAGATATTGAAGTGGTGCATATCTGCTTGCATATCTACCTACTTCATGTTTGCTTAATTTATAGCCAATTTCCCATCATATATATATAATTTTCTCAAAATTCACACAATAATATGCATGTGGGTGCATGTACAATTGTATGCTATTTATGGTTGTATCTTATTCAAAATAAAAGCTAAAAGCATGATCAATTAATTAAAGAAGTGTTGATATGGTACATTCAATGGGAAAAGGGTAGGTAATGGAAAGAAGCCATTACAGGAGGGAATATGGGTGCCTTAATTCCCTATCTACGCATGTAATTGACTAAAATAATTACAATTGAAAACCTTTAGAGTTTGTTCATGTTTAAAGGTGTTAAAAGAAAGACAGAAACAATAACAAGGAAACTGACTCGGTAGCAAATGAAATATTGAGGAATTAAAAGGCTAATGGAATGATAATTAAAATGAAAAGTAGGACCAAATCCATTAAGAACTCAAAAGTGCACTCAAGGCATCAAAATTAGACTTATAAACTTGGCAAGGGGCATTGTTTGGGGATTATTGAATTATATATTTATTAATATTTGGGGTGTTATTCTAGATTCCACACTATATTCTCAATTCAATTTATTATTCTTGATATTTTAATATGTTTACCTACCATCATGAGAGAATAGATGTGCGTTGGGATCGACATGGTTACCGCAAAGTCCGGCATTCAGAAGAGAAATTCCGTCAACATTATTAAAATCTCTCTATGTCCTGCCAACTCCATACTGATTCCAAGAAACCATGAATTGCTGTATTAATGTCTGTACATAGAGCCACTACAATCTTGCTGTTAGTCTTTGTTAAAACATTCAACTGCTCTTAATAACTGTAACTAAATTATTGATATTTTTCTCACTAATCTTAACTTTGGTAAAGTTATATAATATTATTACTTACACAAAATCTACTGATCTTAACTTTTTAGAAACTCAGCATAATTTTTATAATTTTTATATTGAAGCAGTCGGATCTAAGTTCGATCCTAGCTTCATGGTATCTCACATGTAGCCCACTTCAAACCCTAGTACTAACCATGAATTTCCGATTGCAATGGGGCTTTATATGTTTAATACACGCTAGTTTTCTTAAAAAACAGTATTATATAAATGTGTGTTAAAACTAACTAGTTTGACGTTTAAACTAATCAATGTTATTAATAAATTCATGATAAAATTATTCATGAATTTATATATATTATAATTGCATGGATTGTGCATATATATTTATAAATATTTAAATATATATATTCGTTATAAAGTTTCATTGCGTTGGAATGTTTTATTTTACTTTTAAACAGTTTGTTCAAATTTTAGTGATTAAAAGCTGCATTCTTTCGATAAGCTTTCAGATTGTCCATTTCCAAAGACAATGGGGAAAGTTTTATTAATTAGCAAAAAGATAATAATTTAAATTGTAAGGACGGTTCCTAATTAAAATCGTTTTTTAGATTTATAAATTCATTTTCTAATTAGAAAATGAATTCAAAGTTAAGGAATTTGAAAGCCTTATCGAAGGAATGTATCTAAAATCAATTAGTAAAAATCTGTATCTTAGATAATGGAAGAAGCCTTAGCCTGAAGGCATCTAGAATAGGCGGGAAACCTGAGGACAGTATAAATAGCCTGGAAAAGTTTGGAGAGGCCATATTTGTTTTAAAGAAGTACTACTATAATCTATGTGCATCTTTAAATTATAAATTTCAATAGTGTTTCCATCATGGTGAGGGGCTAAACTTCAGGAGTCTGACTGCTGGGCCTGAAGTCCCCAGAAGATCTTCAATGTGGCTGCTAAACTAAACCTTTTCCGGACCAATCGTGCTGCCAAACATGAAAGAATCAATTCAAATGCCATTCAAAAGTTCAAAATGTGCATCTATGTTTCATCCAACTGGACTCTGCCGTGTGTAATCTAAGAAACCAACCGCGAAAGAATGGTAATATCTTTCTTGAAACAACCGCAACTTTCTGGCCTGTTTCCGAACTTTATTTTATGCCACCTTTTAAGCTCTCTATTGTAAAATTTTCTTTTTATTTATGCTATGTAGTAATTCTCTATCTTAATCTCTAGTCTTTAAAATTAGTATTATGTTAACTTCCTTTTTTTCTTACGATGGCGGTTCATTTATCTAACCTTACTATATATATTTAAATAATCATTAATGTCATTTATTTCCATTATATGACAATAATTTTTCGACTCGATGATCTCCTTTGTTTCATTTGCCTTATGCAAATAATATAATATTGTCTTATAGTAATTCTTGCCCATTAGAACTAGATTAATACTGTTCTATTAATCAATTTTACTAACAGCTGATATTGTTCTATTAATCAATTTTACTAACAGCTGATATTGATTATTAGCTATTTCTAACCTATGCCCCCACTATTTTCTCGAGTTTCACCAATATTTATTTATTCACATATAATGTTAAAATGTTTTTTTACAAAAAGGTTGATAAAGGAATTAAATGCATATACTCTAATTTAAATTTTATGCTTTCTATTAATATTCAGGGAGGGCATGATGTTTGGGGCATAATTAATATAATTTTATAATTGCGTTAAATAATTTTAGTTAAAAGCTCATTTGACTTTAATTCCACGATCAGGTCACGTAGAGCATTCCTTATATAAAATGGGTTTTGTTAATTACACTCGATGATTACCAAGTGATCTTTTTTTTTAACATTGCTGGTGCGAGCCATCTCCTGCCTCGTGGGCTTGTCCTCGGTGATATTATTATCTTTTACTTTACTTCCATAGGAAGAAAGCACTTCCTCACTTGCTTGTTTTTATATTTGGAACACCAAAGGTTCGAGGCTATGACCTGGCCTGGCTTTCCCTGTGTTCCTTGTCTCTTTGATAGGGCAGAAAGACTTGTAAAACACAATCCTCCCTCCTACTTAAATCACCGACAAGCCATTATTTCTCGTATTCATTTTTATAGCTCATAAGTCGTCAGAACCATTATTTCTCAGTTCAAATAATGCCCACTCTCATGCTCGTAAATTGTGATGAATTGATTTTATTAAAGTCAAACAACTTCGTATTCATTTCTTATAAAATAAATTCTTTGTTAAACAGTAAAGTTATGCCCTAAATATTTATCTTGCTCTTTGTGAATTGATTTGCGAATGTGAAAATAAATCTCACATTCTTTTGTTTAGAATTAGAATCATAATTTCTTTCACAGCCAAATACCTTTATCTATCTTTATTTTTTTGTCGGGGCATAGACATATATAATCCTCCTAGAATATTGCGTAATACTTATTGGCATATAATAATAACTGCCATTCTTATTGTAAATTATAAATTCCGTTTAAAGACTAGAGGTAATCATAATCTAAAAGTTTAACAAAATTATAATTATTATTAAAACACATTTGGTTAACTTTCTTTCTTATTCAATAGTTATTTTAATATTAATGCTCGCTGTCTGTATTGGCAACTCGAACATATACATATATGAGTTGACTTATAGTTATTTTATTATACATTAATAGTGTCAGTTCAGGGGTCTCAAATCATCATCATCCGTTGAGCTAGTTTCTTGGCACATAGTCATGTACCGTCGACTGCTGTCATCCATTGATTTGATCCGAGCTCGTGGGTTGGATTTGAGTTCAATTTGGTTTGGCTGAGTTTGAATCCAACTTTGAGTTTAGGTTGTTGGTGTGGGTGGTTTTTCGACTGGTACAATATGTTAAACTTGCATGATGGAGAGAGTAATTATGAGTAGTTTTTTTTTTTAAAAAAAAAATGTTTTCTCTGTTTCTCTTTCCTTGATGTTTTCCATGGGACCTCATGAGTCCAGAAGAGGCTCAGTTAAATAATAGATTAAAATTAGAGCAATAAAATGTAAATTGATTGATTTCATTTGCCCCCCCCCCCATCTATCAAGTAAAGTTATTTTCTATTGCTTAAAAGCTGTTAAAGCGTTATTGAAGGATGATAAGCGTATTATCATTACTCAAGTATAGAAATAAGTTTTCTTATAAAGTATTGCCCTATAAATATATCAGAAAACAAGAATATTCTGTCTGTTTTATAATTAGAGATTTCTATAATGTAAAAATAATATATTAATTCTGTTTATAATTAAAGATTTCCATAATGTAAAAATAATGTTAATAATTCAGTTTAGAATTAAAGATTGCAAAAATAATATCAATGATTTAATTAAAGGTCCATATTGCACAACATCTGTGTGCCTTGTAATATATATATAAAGGTGCCGATATAGTCTGCGCTCGATGGCATTTTGAATTTTAAAACACCCAAAAACACTGCTGGCACATACAAATGATAAATGACATCAACTAGAAGCACTCAGTTTCAAAAAAGTAAATATCCTAAGGCACTACAATTAAAAAAAGTGCAGGAAAAGAAAGTAACTTGAAAAATTAAATAGCTCAAGGTGCTACAATTAAAAAAAAGTGCAGGAAAAGAAAGTAATATGAAAATTTTTTTTAAATTACAAAAACCTTTAAAATAAATCAAAAACGCTAATTTATATAGTGATAATTTTAAAAAGTCACCAATCACAAACGCTATTTATTTAGTGAAAACTAGAAAAATAATAAATGCTACTTTCAAAACCCTACTCCTGTTAAAATTCAAAATGGCCACCGAGTGTGTACTATATCAGCACCATTTTCTTTTATTGCCTTTTATCCTGAATTAGTCTCACTAAGTCACTGTTTTTACAAACTATATACCTTTTGCACTTAACTTCAGCTACTTCAACTACAAATCCTACAAATAAAAAGGAATGTGGTATTGCAAATGACGTATTTGAATGTGGATATAATTTTTTTAAATACACATAAATGAACTCATGTACAAAAGTATATTTATTTTAACATACTATGCCAGACGATCTTAAATGACAGGCACAAGATGGCTGCAAGCATGCTTACTGCCCAAGTAAAAATGTGTATATAACATATAAAAAGAGAGAATGGTCTGTGTAGATATATTTTCTCTTTTGCTTATACACAACATATATTTTAAAGATGTAAATGATAATGCTATGCATTGCAGAAATGTATATTTCCATACAACAAATTATCATATATTTTTGTTTTATAGTTTTGTAATCAGAGTTTGTTATTTTGATACATGTAAACATGGTGAGGGGGTATAAGTTTATTCATGAAAACTTAAAAATAATTTTAAGTTATCCAACAGTTGTACATTTTATATTTTTTCTTATATTGCTGAAGTTTATATATTGTAACGATATATAAATATGTCGTTACATTTATTTAATAAGTTATCCAACAGTTGTACATTTTATATTTTTTCTTATATTGCTGAAGTTTATATATTGTAACGATATATAAATATGTCGTTACATTTATTTAAAATAAAAACTTAAAAGTTCGCAAATAAAAGTAAAAAACTAAACGCTAAAATTAAAACGTTTGTTAAACGTATATACATTCGCACAGATGCTAAACTTTAAAAATATTTTTTTTCATAAACAAAAAAAAAAGTATTTGAACGTATTTTTTTTAATAAAAAGATACAAGATTGAAATATAAAAATATTTTAATAAAAAAATAACGTAAGTTAAAATAAAAACAGGTATTAATTAATTCCTGTAATCTATAAATGGAAATGATTGTTTATTAATTATCTAAAAGCTGTTTAATTAAAAAGTCAGATGAAAAGTTAGATAAGAGAGTACAAAGAAATTAAATGACCAATGCAAACACCAGAAATTCAGCACGGACCGTAACTGAAACACCAGAGGATTAGTGACGTATTGCCGATTGAATCCTATGATCAAATGATAAGAGGCTAAGAAAAATATAAAAGCAAAATGATTATTATAATTGTTATCTTAGAGCTGACTATGAATAGATCGTTATAACTAGCTATATTGCAGATTTTCACGATGTGGAAGTCTGCAATAAATTTAATTTTCCGGACAACCAGCTGAGGCCTCTGGATGACAGTTCCTGACCAAATGCATGGCAAGTCGCAGTTTCATTTCAAAGAAGGACAAAATCTACTAAAGTGATCACGAAGATGGACTTCTCAATCTATTAAATCCGTAAAGTATGAACTATTGTATCTATCTAATAACTTTCCTAAAATTGCAAGTAATTAATAACTGAAAATAAGAACTCTTATCTGACTTAAAGAATGCAAATTCAATTATTGATATTTTTTTTATGTAGATGTTTAAGCAATCATTTCCAGTTCATTTTTTTTTTGTGTGTATTATATTTTAACTAAAATGTATTAAATTTAAAGTTGTTTATAGACGCTTGCATGGATTCGTTTGCGGTTAATTATATTTTGGTTTTCATATTTGATCAAAATATATAGACATTCGATAAATAATGATACCTTACGGTGAGTATCTAAAATGTATTTATTCGGATGTCTTTTAAGTTATTGGTGACAACGCAAGTATCTTATGGTGAATACTATTGGGTTACTTATAAGTTTCCCTCTGCGATTGTCGGTATCAATAATTTTGTATTTTGATCGTTTATGTTTATTTTGAAATGTTTTTGACCGTGGAATCTATGTAATCGATCTATACCCAACATTGTTAAACTCATTTGTGCGAACGTATATAAATGTTAAAATTAAGTCGGGCGTGAATGGCTATATAGTTTTGTAAAGTTGTATTAAGGGAGGGTAATCTTAGGTTATTCATTTCGTAGTTGAATTGGTTCAATGGATTGGATATATTTGTGTAATTAGTAGATGTAGTATGAGGTCCGCTACGGGCAGGATTATAGATATACGCCACACACCCTCTGTTTGCCTATGGATGGGTTTGTAAGTCGGCAGAAGACCGCAGTCCATTCCTATGGAGTTTTTAGTTTATTGATCTACTTGCCAACAGATGTCACATTCCTGTTGGTGGAGAGTCAATATCTTCTCTATTTCTACTTATTGTTCAGATGCACATTCCTGACAATATAGTATTTTGTGTTGTCGTATCATGCTACATTGAATACATGAATGTATCAGATGGATTGGCGCCAGTTGATTGCGAAATTTGTTGCCTAAGGTTAAATCAGGGAAGAATATTTTCCTTTCAAATGCAGACCTATGTAGTCCATTCATACTCGACCCTCTAAATAAATAGTAAACTCATTATGTGAAATCTACTTAAATTTAGAATTAAAGATCAATATAAAATTATAAACGTTAAATTTATTCCTCAAATTTTAAATATTATTTTATATGTGCGTAAATAAATCTTTTTATGTGTTAATTTCTGGCAGTGGCTTTTATTCTCTTATATTTAAGATATACAATTTATATTTTATTATCTCTGCATCTCCGCTGAGCTAGTGACTTGGGCTAACGATCGGAATATTTAAATAAAGTGGAATCTTAACAGCGCGTATCTGCCTACTTTATAAATTTTTCTAGGCTCAAATGCCTAGATGGCGCCCTGGTAGTTGCAGATATTATTTTTGCGGTTAGATTCGATCTTCACTTTCATTCCGATCGGTACAATATATATATATATTTGTTTTGGAAACTTAAAACAAGTTTAAGTTTTCCAACATTTGTACATTTTATTTCTTTTATATATTTTTGAAGTTTGGTTTTATTTACCGCAGGCATATCAATGACCTTTTTTTTGTATTATATCATAAAAAGAAAAATGTAGAAATGCATTACTGGTCATTTGGCTTGACACCTTCGGGATTGTAATTAGAAAAGTATGGGAAAGGAATTTAAATGCATTAGTGATCTGAGAAACTCTAGCTTAATTATAAAGATAATACTTTTTTAAGACAAAAATTTTCTAATCAAATCCAGTAATAGAAGAAAGAAAGAGAAAGAAGAAAAATAAGTTAAGCTATGTGTATTGTTTAAACACATGAGTAATTACTTAAAAATGCCAAAGCAATAGTCTGTAGAGGGCATAAAAAAATACTATAAGTGGTTTTTTAGGAGGTTTGAAAAAAAAAGCTAGTCTTCCCAAGTGGTTGGAGAAAGGTTTTTCCCTCATGGTTAACTTGCAAAATCTTGAAGTCCGAAGGAAAGAACATAAAGATTGAAAGAATTAGGGGGGAGGTCACCTTACAATCTATTTAATCTGAGAAAGTTATAATCATGAGAACAGTCTAATAAAAAAAAATTAAGCACGAAGATCATAAAAGATAGCAAGGTAATAGCGAGTGAATTCAAAACTAAATCAGAATCCCTGTTGATTTATTAAAGAAAACATGAGCATATACATTGACATGCCACTGGAAGAATGAAAACAAGGGAGAGAATAAATTTGTGCATGAAAAAACTCGAACTAATACTTGATCATATTTATTTGCTGAAGAATGGGATGAAATTTCAAGTGTCACCTGCAAATAACCAAGGAGTAGAACACCACTTCAGTATACTGTGCCAGTCGGATTTGTATGTTCACGTAACAAGATCAAGCATCTAGGCAAAAGTACCTCGAATCCAATCATGCGCAAGATACACAGGTCAGGAACACTCATGAACTCTGCCCTATTTGCCTATTTCCCAGATCTATAACATTATGAGCAACAATCCCGAGGACATCGATTAATTTACTTCTCATCCACCGGCATCGATTATCAGAGACACAAAAGACTCAAAGCTAACTCATGATAGAATAACTTAATAACGAGCATGTTAATTATGTGTAGAGTGGAGATCATTTAGTCATATTTAAGCTTAAGATATAACTTAATATTTATCTTAACTAAAGAAAGCACTGATTCGAGTTTGATGTATATATATTTACGATTTATTAATAATAATTATGTCGGGTCATTTAACCGACGTGAGCCTCAGGATTATTATAGATATTTATTTGAATCATTTTATACAATAACATGATAATTGTGGCTATGCCAATAATATATGTATGTGTTTGAGTAAATTAGTGCTATTAGAATATATTATTAGAACGCTATCACACCCCCAGAAACGAAAAGAGCATTTGATTACTTCAAACAATAATTTTAACACAGATAATATTTGATTACATTTAATATGATGGTTAACTGGGAATTTTAGATAATTAATGTGCGGGATGGGTAACGAACACTTTACACAAACGATACTAAATTTATTGTATTAATACTTATATTAAAATAAGGGACATATGTTTGTTTAAATAAATCATTTCATTATGGCTTATGAATACTTCTGGGCAAATGATAAGATAAGGGAAAAGCGGTGCGTGCATGGTGGCTTATTATCGATCCTTTTTATGGATCCTGGAGTGTGCTTCACGAATTCTAAGAAGTGACTGATTTCCTCTGCAAACTTTGGCAGGGTCGGTTTTGAGACGAAGGGCGGCTGGCTATGTCATTATCAGGCTGGCTTTTCCAGAGTGATCCCCATATAAAGCATGCTCGTAAGACCGTGGATGTCCCCCAGGTGATTTTTACAGCCTGGTTTAAGGACAGTGAGAACGACGATGGGGCTCGACTGTGCAATGACCTCCATGTGAAAAAGAAGCACGAACATATATATATAAAAAAATGAAATGGCCTTTATGCACGAAACACTTAATAATAAAACATAAATATACTTCTGAAATTAAAGATTATTGGGACGTATTTATTGCCCACGAATGATGAACTATTCAGCATAATGACATGGCTTCACTTTAAGCAAACAGGGATAATAATTATACATATAAACATAGAATAAAAGGTTAAGGCCCCCCTTTACATTATATTACTTAATATTATTCATGACGTTTTACACATTAAATCTCAATTTTAGTTGATTTATGCCCTTGTAGAAATACATTAATTGATTGCAAAATAAAAAGGGTGGTCGTAATAGCTAAGATGAAATTTACATATATAATATAGTTGAAAGATAAAAGATAGCGCATTATTTAAGAAGGAGAATGGGAAAAACAGATGTCAAATCTGTTTTTCAACAGTAAACATGAACAATATAATTAATTTATTTCTCTAAAATCGCGAACATCTGGGCAAGCCGAATAAGACTTGTTTTTATCAATTATAAATTATTTACCCAGTAAATGATGGGTGGGGAAAACAAAATAAGTTATATGCTGGCGATTTTAGAATATTATTGGCATTAACTTTAAAATATAAATACTATAAAAATATTAATAAAATTATTGGCCGCTTTTAAATAAAATAAAAGAAAAACGTTTTATAAGAGGCTTAGCATAGATAGTTATATATATATATTTGAAGACATTTAAAAGATATAGTTTAAAATATACACATTACATAGAAGGCAGGATTTTAGGAATTATAAGCGGTCTGAGTTCTTTACCTTGATGATTGAGAAAAGCATTTCATTAGGAATCAGTCCATCGGTATTGTCACTAGATCTAGGGTAGCGGGATGATTTGAGATAGCACTTCATTTCATTGGAAAGACATATGTAAAGTTCAGTAGCACGGAGTACGGAAGCTTCATTCCTGGGATCAGCATATTAGAACGGAGGGACAAGGCGAAATTTACTACTTACAACACATTGTGTGAAAATTACATCGGGCATGGATTATGTTTAGCAGCATGGCTATTTAATGATCTCCTCTCCCTTTGTGGATTCAAATCCAGCAGTATTTATACTTTTAATTCGAATTTGTAACTAGGCAACTACTGCTGGACCTGAGGCGGTTTAAGCACTTAGATTTCATTTGGAATCATTTGGCACAATGCAAGTTTGTTATCAGTTTCTCGAACGATTGTTTTAAAATGAATCTTATGATTTTAAAACAAGCTAGCATGGACAATTTCCACTAATGGGTTTATTTTATTATTACCAATTTGTAATCTTCTATTTTAATCTAAAGGGTCTTCTGGGTTATTGTTTTTCGAGAGACTTACTAACAAGATTGCATCATTTCTGGCTACAAACTTATATATGAAAAATATAATAAGTATCATATATAATATCTTATATATATATATATAATATACTATTAATTCAATCACAATCTCCTACGCTAAAATATACATATATATTTATTATTTACGCATGCATACACATGAAAATATTATTATTAGATTAAACATTAAATTAAGACACATATGTTTACATTATTTTATACTATTGGGTAAGTAAATATATTATTAGTTATGTGTATACGTGCATAAGGACAAGTTTGAATACGGTTAGGTGGTAGGAGTTTGGATGTGGGCTGTGAAGCAGGATCTGATCATCAGATCATCTGCTTCAATACCAACCATGTTCAAATCCAGTCTAGTCATGGAAATGTAATTGTCAAGCTCCCATTAAGTATAGCTGTTCTGAACAATTTGCCGATGCACCATTGGGATAAGACCAGAAACCACCTGCCCAGTATATTATATAGCCCACTCAGAAGCTCCTAGCCTAAGAAGAATGAAGCCTTCGGAACATATATTTTTTTGTTTTATTACTGGGCTAATTAATTATCTATTTAATCTCTTTATTTATTTTTTATTTACATAATTTATTGTGTTATTTGCCTAACGTATGTAAATTTAATATTTAGTAATATAATAAAAACCATCTATCTTGTGGAAAGTAGGCTTACTAACCTAAATGGTATATTGTTCGATGGGCATCTGCCTGTCTATATATATATTGTAAGATATCCACTATGAGCAGGGTATAGAAATTATCATCCATTTTGATATGTAGTATTAGTATAATAGTTAAATGAAAGTAAACTTGCTAACCCAGGTAATATCTTAGCTGTTTGGCATGTGTATGTGTAGTGTTTGTAAAAATGGCAGACATTTTTGTGCACTCCAGAAAAACTAGAATTTATTCGTAAGGCTGTTTTTAGATTGCGCTCTGATAGCTGAGGAATTTAATTAGTGCATTGACGTAATGGCAATCGACAATTCCTAGAAATATTTGCAAATTACAAATGTTTCTAGATAAGAGATGTTACCTTATAGGTCAGTGCATTGATTGATTGTTGCAGTTGTCAGAGAGTGATAAGAAAACTGGGTAACATCGAGCAGTGTAACATAGAGCGCAGTAGAGAGCAGTCACGCAGTAGCAAGTTGCAGACCATGTGTTTGGAGAGCATCCGCTTGCAGACCATTCATTGGAGAGCAGTCGGTGCAAACCATTCGTGGGAGAGCATCCGTGGCTGAGCTTTGTTGCAGACCAATTCGTTGGAGAGCTTCGTGGAAAAGAACAGCATGGGAATTGTATAACGTTATTTGCTGACCGCACAGTATGACTTGCAGTTATAACCTTGGCACAGTCATAAGTGCAGATATTACAATGGCGCAGTCGCATTTGGAACCTGGGAGTAGCGAATACGTTGAACTACAAGTTTAGCCGTAGATGGAGAAACCGGGTGAAAATGTCAATCCCAATTAGTAACATTAGCAACAAGGGTTTTTCTGGAGTGGAGGGAGGTGTGTAGTGTTTGTAAAAATGGCAGACATTTTTGTGCACTCCAGAAAAACTAGAATTTATTCGTAAGGCTGTTTTTAGATCGCGCTCTGATAGCTGAGGAATTTAATTAGTGCATTGACGTAATGGCGATCGACAATTCCTAGAAATATTTGCTAATTACAAATGTTTCTAGATAAGAGACGTTACCTTATTGGTCAGTGCATTGATTGATCATTGCAGTTGTCAGAGAGCGATAAGAAGACTGGGTAACATTGAGCAGTGTAACATAGAGTGCAGTAGAGAGCAGTCACGCAGTAGCAAGTTGCAGACCATGCGTTTGGAGAGCATCTGCTTGCAGACCATTCATTGGAGAGCAGTCAGTGCAGACCATTCGTGGGAGAGCATTTGTGGCTGAGCTTTGTTGCAGACAATTCGTTGGAGAGTTTCGTTGCAGACCAATGCGTTTGGAGAGCTTCGTGGCAGACCAATTCGTTGGAGAGCTTCATGGAAAAGAACAGCGTGGGAATTGTATAATGTTATTTGCTGACCGCACAGCATGACTTGCAGTTATAACCTTGGCACAGACGTAAGTGCAGATATTACAATGGCGCAGTCGCATTTGGAACCTGGGAGGAGCGAATACGTTGAACTACAAGTTTAGCTGTAGATGGAGAAACCAGGTGAAAATGTCAATCCCAATTAGTAACATTAGCAACAAGGGTTTTTCTGGAGTGGAGGGAGGTGTGTAGTGTTTGTAAAAATGGCAGACATTTTTGTGCACTCCAGAAAAACTAGAATTTATTCGTAAGGCTGTTTTTAGATCGCGCTCTGATAGCTGAGGAATTTAATTAGTGCATTGACGTAATGGCGATCGACAATTCCTAGAAATATTTGCTAATTACAAATGTTTCTAGATAAGAGACGTTACCTTATTGGTCAGTGCATTGATTGATCGTTGCAGTTGTCAGAGAGCGATAAGAAGACTGGGTAACATCGAGCAGTGTAATATAGAGAGCAGTAGAGAGCAGTCACACAGTAGCAAGTTGCAGACCATGCATTTGGAGAGCATCCGCTTGCAGACCATTCATTGGAGAGCAGTCGGTGCAGACCATTCGTGGGAGAGCATTCGTGGCTGAGCTTTGTTGCAGACAATTCGTTGGAGAGTTTCGTTGCAGACCAATGCGTTTGGAGAGCTTCGTGGCAAACCAATTCATTGGAGAGCTTCGTGGAAAAGAACAGCGTGGGAATTGTATAACATTATTTGCTGACTGCAAAGTATGACTTGCAGTTATAACCTTGGCACAGACGTAAGTGCGGATATTACAGTATGTAGTCCTTAGATAACTTTCTTTTATATATTTAATCTTCCATGTGCAGGACTCTCTAATCATAATTCACCCTAATTTTATAAATATTTTTTTATAGTAATTTCTTACAGTTCTATATCTTATCCGCTACATGCAGGATACATCTATGGAAACGTTCCATGTTGAGTATTGTTGAATTATCGTTAAATTATATAGGTCAAATGACAATAACCTAACGTTTTAAATCATCTTAATCAAGGATGGGGTTATTTGCTTAAACATACATACACTATGTCAAGCATTTATTTTCTTTTGTTTACATGAAATTTATGATACACGAGATTCCAATGTATGTGGGTAAAAGAGAAACTCAGACCATATCGTTTTATTTTTTATTGATTTATTTAATGTCTTATAAGTTTTATTTTTGATTTCTAATCATCATTTCATATCTAATACTATGAACGGTGGAGGAGAGGGCATAATAAATATAGATATTTCAATTTAAAATTAAAATGTTGTGCTGTTTGTTTGATAATTTTTTTTTGTTTGTCATGAATTGTTTAAATGATAAATATTCTCTATTGACCAAGCAACCGAACCACTTACCCGAGATAGACAGTAGATTGAGCTAGCATGGGATAAAGCTATTTATCGGATTTAGGAATAATTAATTAGGACATCCATTGGTTTAATTTTCTTTTAAATTTTTCTCTTTCTTAGAGAGAAAGGTGTCAATCTTTAATAAATAGCGCAGGTATATCTTTCTGGGGAGGGAGCAATCCCTTTTGAGGAGTGGCGCGTAAAGGTCAGAGTTAAAGCAAACCTTTCAAAGGTATGCATGCGCTAATCTTTGGATGCATCACATGCATTTCATGTTTAATGTATGTGTTCAGTGTAAAGAAACTGACGAGCAAGGAGTGGACTGGTTCAATACATATATCTACTTCTACATGCACAGAAAAATTCATAGCATAATAGTTAGTGTAGAAACAAGCTGTGCATGTGACACTTAATTAGAAACTGGAATAAATAAAACATTGAACATTTTTTAAGGTTCCATCACAATAAAGGTTTTTTTGCATAGATATCTGGTCAATAGTCAATCTAACTAAACATTCAGTATTTGTTCATTATTTTTAGTCAAAGAGTAAAATATTGAATAAAAACTCAAATATTGACTATCTGGTATTTGACAAATCTAGCACTACTATCTCCATCATTATCAATTTTTTACATAGTTAATTTTGTATAAAATATTTAAAAATATCTTAAAGACACTCTAATATTTTCTCTCTGGTTCTTTTAATGCAATTCTTGCTAACTTTGTAATATTTATAATTACATAATAAACTTTCATCATCATCATCAACAACCAGTATCAATCCACTGCAGGATGAACATCTCTCCAAGTTCAATCCACCTTCTCTGATGTTTAGCTTCTCATCTCCACATCACCCCTGCACACTTTCTTAATTCATCCATCCATCTCACACTCTTTCTGGGTCTTTTACAATCTCTTGGAACCCAGTTTAAGATTTCATTTGTTCACCTATTATCATCTCTTTTAGCAATATTTCTAGCCCAACTCCACCTCACTCTTTTAATTTTTACAATGAGGTCAGTAACAATTGTTTGTTCTCTTACCCATATATTGCATTTTTGATCTCTTCCAGTTACTCCCAACATGCATCTCTCCATACTTCTTTGAGCGGTCTGAAGTCTCTGTATTGGTCTTCTATTAAGTGTCCAAGTCTCAGTTCCATAAGTAAGAACTGGTAAAACACATTTATTAAAAACCTTCTTTTTCAAACACATAGGTATATTTCCTTTTGATATCAAGTTATTTTTACCAAAAGTGCTCAATCAAGTTTAATTCTATGATTAATTTCTTCCGTTATGTTTCCATCTTTATTAATAATCTGATGAAGGTATTTGTAACTGTTAACTTCTTGTAACTCATCATAACCAATCTTTATTTTCATATTTTGTGAAAATCCATTAAACATTACTTTAGACTTTTTAACATTTATCTTTAGTCCTCCTTTCGTACTTTCATTTGATAACTCCTGCAACATTTCCTGAAGCTCTAAAGCATTATTTGCAGAAACAACTACATCATCTTCAAAATTTAAATGACTTAAATAATCTCCTTTTACTTTCACTCCTTCCACTTCCTATTTTAATCCACAAAATACTTCTTGTAGCACTGCTGTAAAAAGTTTTGGAGATATGGAGTCACCCTGTCTTACACCCTTCTCAATAATAACTTTCCTACTTCCCATTATGTACTCTAATTTTTGCTGTTGCATTTTTATAAATATTCTTTAAAATATGACAATGTCCTGGATCTGTACCTTGATGTTCCAATGTTTTAATCACTGAAGAAATGTTTATAGAATCAAATGCCTTTTCATAATCTAAAAATCCAATGCATAAAGGCAACTCATATTCATTTGGCGTTTCTATAACTTCTCTCAATGCCTGGATATGATCTATTGTCCTAAAACCACTTTTAAATCCAGCTTGTTCTCTTGGTTGGTGGAAATCCAATATTCTCTGTAGATGAGTTGTAATTATCTTGGTAAAAATTTTGTATAAAACTGATAAAAGGCTGATAGGTCTGTAATTTATAATATCTTCTTTATCACCTTTTTTAAATATTAATATTAATACTGCATTCTTCCAATCAGCTGGTACATCTTTAATATTTATACATTTGATAAATAACTTTGCTAAATAAATTCTATTTCTTCACCTACTTCTTTTAATATATCAATTGTAATTCCATCATTACCTGGAGCCTTTCCTTTATTCATAAATTGAATTGCATATCTCATTTCTTTATTTAAAATTCTAGGCAGTTTGGAAGATACTTTATGTCAAAATATATATTATTAGATGTTAGAAATATATGTAGATATAGTATTAATTATGTTTGTTTTGTTTTTATATTAATAAACTTATGATGATTATTTAATTAGAGTCAAAATATTTTGAAAGCATAATTATAACTACGTACTTACTATCTTATATAGTTTATCACAATAATTGAGAAATGGAATCAAAAGCTAAAAGACTGGATATTTTTTAAAACACAGCATGTTAAGTCATCCAACAAACAGACTAAAAAATTAATATATTATATTGAAATTTGTGTTTTGAGATATTGGCTTACTATTAGCAGATAGGATTTTTTTCATTTCTTTTGTAAATTTTTAAAGGATCAAGGAAGAATAATTCCTTTCCATAATTTTTTTACTTTGGAGTTATTACTGCTACATGACAAATGTACACAACCTGATAACTGTTACATATCAGTTAAATTTATTTGAAGACTGAAAGAGTATATGGGTATTATCTTTTTTCTTATAGATATTTATTTATAATAACAGACTCCTTGCATCATTTGTGCACTAGTAACTTGATTCTGGAATAGAAAGACCTTGGGTCAACTCCAATTCTAATACTTCTGCCACCACAAATTTCTTATTAATTTCTGAGTAAAGAAGCCATTTGATTATTTTTATTATATTTCCAGAAGATTATAAAATTGTCAGTTATGGCAACAGTTTGATGGCCAGAGGCAAATACTTCTAAGAATCCATTGATTGTAGACTCAAGGACTCTCAAATATTAAATGAAATTGTTTGACTTCATGAAGTTATGATAAAAAGTAAAGAGGCCATTGATTTAAAAACTGGGACATTGATTTTATTATATATACATAAATATTGAGAGAATCTGACGACTCAGATTTAGTATAAATGAAAAATTGGAAGAACAATGTTATGGCGATTGGTCGTATATCAGATAGAGTGGCAAGATTAGTAAAAATAGCAAATACAGATAATTCAGAATTGGATCTATCCTCATTGTGATGCAAAATTAGATGATTTTTATATGAATGTACAAAATGCCTTTGATCAGACTATATATCCTTTTGAAATTGCAATGAGACACTTTATTATTACAATTTCTAAATAATTAAAAGTGAATACACTGTGGGTAAATTTGGTTATGGTGATTGAAATGAGAGAGAACACACTTTTCATGGAGTTTTAAGAAAAACAAAAACTAAAGCATAATTTTTTTATTTTATAAATAATTTTTTCTTCCTCAACTATAAAATCTATTTTAACAAGTCTTTCACTCTATAATGGAATGTTGAATGGCATTTCATAACGCATAAATTTTTATTATCCTTGGTTTACAGTCCATCATTTAAGTTTATTGTATTTTATCTTTATTTACTTTTAGTAATTTATTGATTTACTTTTTTCTTTTTGCAATATTAATCCCAGGTTATATGGGTTTGTATCTACCAAAGTAATTTTTGAGAAAATTACGTCCTAATACTATATTCATTGTCATCACATTTGTTATTCAAAGTCTTCAATTTTGTTTGCTATGACTTATTTTTTAATTTTATTACATAAAATAATAAATTGACTGTTTTATGTATTATAAAAAATTAAAAATCGTGCTTAAAAATCTTCCTTAATAGAATTTTTTCCAGTTGAATAGTTTTCATTTCAACAACATTCAAGCAATCCTTTTGACCACATTCACCCTTCTCACATATTTTTTTTTTCTTGCTCTTTAAGTCCAATTCAACATTTTAGTTGTTCATGTACTGCCATATTACTATCCAGCTTTGTTTCATTTCAGCAGTTTACTTTTTTAGTAATGTCAGTAATCCTTGCATTTCATTTTAACATCTTTTGGTAACCATGGCATAGATGTGTCCATTCATCACTCTGTATTTTGGAGTCTTTCCATTGCCATTCTTAGTATTCAATCCTTATATTTGCAAATGAAGACATGTAATAGAATTGTTACTTACCTGGGTAATCATGATTATTGAGCATTGGAAATGACAATTAGTTTTCTTTACAGTAATCTTTAGTTTTCAGAACCAATATTCTATCACTGAAATCAACTTCAAAAAGCAGATTCATAAATGAATAGTAATAAATGTTTATTTTAAAGATCTTAAGAATATAGCATATTATCTTTTAATGTAAAAGATAGCTTTACTATAATAGCACTCCGTCCTATTTGAAAGCTGTGATTAATTATGCTCAGCTAATGTTGATTATTAAATATTTTTAGAAAAATTTGAATTTTATTAAAACTTTTCAAAGCTATTAAGGTGTTAACAAATACCACATGGATTAGTATATAATACATTTTAGGGGGTATTATTCCTCTTCTTTTTATCATGTGTTATTGATGTGACCAGATAAAGTAATAGCAAAAAAATGAATCTGGGGTGAATACTGAACTTAAGGTGACACTATAATTAACTTGACTGTTGTCTCAAAAGCAATAGTCAGTAGAAGTACCCTATTTCAAAGTATGAGAGTTCCTCTGGTTTCTCCATATTTTAAGAACAAGGTATTTCATAATGTCCGGAAATCACTTATTAATCTTCACCTTTAAAAAATGGAAAAATTAGAAGGACCCTCATAAATAAGTATATTAAATTATTATTGCTTTTGACAGAATAGCCTAGTTGATTAGATCATTACCTTAAAGTGATTAATGTGAATATAATGTTCCCACATTCAATTTCCTTGTTAGTTTTATTACTAATCAAGCAAGCAGCAACTGAAGAAAAGAAAATAATAATACTCAAAATGTGTTATATACCAATCTGTGTGACATTACTAACAGGTGAATGTATTTGTAAAGTTTAAATTTAAAGTTTGAAGTTTTCTAAAAAAACATTTAACAATTAGTGTTAGACAATGGAATTTTTTCAATATATATTTGCATTAACAGTAGCATCATCACAATATGACAGACAATTACTTTCTTCATTATGTTTCCATCAGTAGTAAAACTATAATCCAAGTATTTATAATTGTTAACTCTTTATTAATTTGTAACTACAATTTCCTTATTTATAAAAAAGCTATTCAACAAGATCTTTAATTTTTATCTTTAATCCTATTTTCGTTTTCACTAATGTAATATCTCTAAAAATGTTCATGAAAGATTTGTGTGAAAACAACGAATTATCTATCATTTTTATTTTACAAATATTTCCCATAAAACTACTATAACAATTTTTGAAGAAGAAACCATTCTGCTTTACTTCTTTATCACTATTATATTTTGGTGTCACCATTTAATCTCATTACTGATCACTACTTTTTGATATTTTTCAGAATTTGATATCCTGTATTGCTAGGGAAATGCTTATTGAATCAAATGCCTTTTTATGCAAAACAAAATGATAACTTGTCAAAATAAGAGTCATAGATCACATGACCCTATCTCTTAAGCTTGTAAGTTATAAACATTGAGGATTGCCAATTCCTCTACAAGCTTTACGATAAATGCTTAGCCAGAGCCAGCACTTAAAATATCTCTGTCAAGAACTCTTCCCCAAACCCCTGACCATGATCTCATGCTTTGGCACTTCTCAGAGAGGTGTCAGGGTAGATCTAGTGTCTGAACCTACCCTGACACCTCTCTGAGGAGTGCCAAAGCATGAAACCATGGTCAGAGGTTTGGGGAAGGGTTCCTGACAGAGATATTTTAAGTGCTGGCTCTGGCTAAGCATTTATCATAAAGCTTGTAGAGGAATTGGCAATCCTCAATGTTTATAAAATGATAACTCATCTTTATTAATTTTGTTATAATATATCTTTATATTTGAATACAATCTACTCTGCTATAACACTTTTTAAATCTATTTTCCTTTGGTTTAGTTTCAGTCTCAACTTTTTGGTAGTTGAGTGCAGTGATCTTAATAAATATATTTTATGATACTTATATAAAATAGATACATTTGTAAATTGATGATATCTTATTTGTCACTGTTCTTAAATCAATCCTGTATTCTTCCAATTATTTTCAATATTTAGATATTTGATATATAGTTTCTATAACAATTTCTTATATAATAATTCTGTCAATATTTTGGACATTTTTTATTTTTCATAAATTTAATTAAGCACCTCATCTTTTCATTTAAAATATTTAGAATTTCAAGTGATAGTACTAAAATTGGGATAACTGTGTTTTCTTGTTGTTACTGCTACTGCTATTATGATGATGATGATGATAATAATGATGTCTTACTTGTGATGTTATCCTGGATTTAATAAGAGAGGTATATTTTCTTTTAGTTATGGAATCAACATTATTTCCAATAAAAAGATGTTATTTGATATTTTTTTCTCTTGCCAATAGGGTTGTATTTTCTAAAATCTTCATTAACTATGTCTTGCTATTTGATATGTATTATAGTAATAAGATATACTCTAGAGTCATGAATTGGAACACGATTCTGTCATTTTCAGTATTACAACTTTTTATAAACTTTTCAGCAATGAAGTCATTGGATTATATTGTTAATTTATTTTTCTACATTATTTATCAGAATTTAAAAGATTTTGTTTTTTAAATTGGTCATTTTTATATGCATTTATATTTTTTCTATTTTTCTTATATTTTGCTTTGCCTTCATTAAAAATTTACTAATAAAGTGTTCTGTCTTTGCATTTATTATTTGTATAATTGTTTGGAAAATGGAAATTTTGTCATTCAGCTTGGTAGCAGTAGTTCTTTAACCCTAACTTCAAAAACAGTATTTATTGCCAGATTTCCATTCTTAATGAAAACATTTGCATTTAGTGAGTATCATCATCTATTGGCTTGTTCTTGCTATCAGTTGCACATTGTCTATTTATATATGTACTGTGATAAATGTTCAGACTGATATAGATAAGAGGGAATCTGGACTAGTCCATTATTTGAAGGTAAGATGGCATATGACCTACTTCCTTCGTTTTTATTTTATAAATAAAAATATATTCTATGAAACGAGTTTATGAGAAACGGAAAAATTGAAAAAATGAAGTATTCAATCATGAAAACAAAAACAACTTTAAATTTGTGACCTGAAAGCAGAAATTTAGAATGAGTATTTGTACAACATATAATTTTTTATTTATTGGGATAAATTAAAAAGCTTAAATTGTACTTTTATTAAAACAAAAAACGAATGGTTACAAAAAATATTTCAAATAATTCAATGTAAATATAAATATCAAGTTTTATTTACTTCCTTTTTTGTGTTGCCTTTTAATAAAGATTTAATAATCATCACATGATTACTATTTCTTAAGCTTGCTCGTAACTGTTATTAAAACAGGCAAAACTCTCTATAGTATTGCCACTCAGTGCAAGCCAGAGTAATCAATGGATGCCAGAAGGCTTTTACATAAAATCCCCATCAGATCCAATGCTCCTCACTGATGAAGTCCACAAGCCAGAAACTAGTCTGGGGATATTGGATGATTAGGCACTAGATGGGGATTTTATGCACAATCCTTCTGGCATCCATAGATTACTCTGGCTTGAACTGAGTGGCAATATGCATAGAGGGTTGCCTGTTTTAATAAAGATTTAATAATGAATTATACTTCACAATAAGGGTAGATTTCCTCCGATTTAAAATTCCAGCTATTGAAACAAATTTTAACTAAAATATATTTCCACATTATGTACAGCAGGGGTCCCCAACCTTTTTGCACTTAAGAGCACATTCTATTATACCGGCCAGGTGGCGGGCACCAATTATTTTTTCAATGTAAATTTATAGTTGGATATTGTTAATAATACACATAATGTACAAAAAAATATTTATTTCAAAAATAAAATTTTAATATATAATTAACATTTATATTTTCATGCTGTAAAAGTATAGTATGCTCTACAATTTGATTACAATATAATACAATAATTTATAAGAAATTTTAAAAATTAAATTTATTTGTATCAGATAAATAATTTTTTATTGTGTTCGGATAGTGGCGGGCACATGTAAAATGGTCTGCGGGCACCATGGTGCCCGCGGGCATAGGGTTGGGGACCCCTGATGTACAGTAAAGCAATCTTCAAAATAATTTATTCATTTTTAAAAAAAATGTCATAGCATATGTAAGTATAAACAACTTTTTTACATTTATTAAACTAAAAGGTAGATCCTGAATAATTGATGAAAATTTGGAATACCCCTTGCACATCGCCACTACTACAATTGTCTTAGATACAAATTCATTGTTCAAAAAAACGATGGCTTGAATTAAATTTTAAAATTAACATTGCATTTTTTAAATTTCAATTTGCAGTTTACCATGGACAGCCACTACGAATACAGAAATCATGATAAATGTAGTCAGACAAGAAGAAATAATTACAGTACAAAAAAATTTTATAACTATAATTTGTCGTTATGTCTGGCAAAATAACAGTAAAGTAAAATTGATACTTTCCATATATAACAACTTCATAACAATTTTTTACATTAGTATTTAAATAAAGTCATAATATGTGGACATAGAAACACAAAGTTATAACAAATTGTATGTAGCCTGTATAAGTCCCAAGGTCTACATTTGAACCTTCAATAAGTCATCCATAGTCTGAAATACAGTCTTGTACATTCTTTGGGATAATGTGAATAACTCCATCAATAAGTGTATGTGTGTATGAAGTCTGATTCATCTTTCATGTGAGCTTCTATTCCCTTTTCAGTCCAATCCCATATAGCAATACTATAGTCATGAAATGTTTTAGAACACTAATTACTACCATTGTTTATTTATCATTTTAGTTAATCCATATTTTGGTCTATTACTTTTAGTCCAATATTTTATACTATGGAAACCCTTATCAAAATATTAACTTGTAATATTTATTACTTTTTAATTTTTACCTTATAATGCTTCAGATTTTATTTCAAGTTTAACATAACTATTTACATTATAAATGTAGCACATCCTCTCCACTTCAGAAATTACAGTTTCTGAAGTCTTGTATAGTCTTTGAGATAACCTGACTACTCCTTAGTTTCTTGGAATCTACAAGGGGATGTATTCTCCGCAATGATAATGTTTTCATGTTTCTGTAGTCTTTATTTACTACTTCTAAGTCCAATTTTTCTACGTATTTTGAAATGTCTCATACTGTAATACTTCTGGTTTAATCAATTTCTTCTTTATGATGATTGACATGATGTACTGTTTTTCCATCAATTACGTCTTTTTTTAAAAAAAAAAAAAAAAATACTTTTAATGCATTTAATTAGCCTTCAAAACAACAATAACTGGATTGAGTGATGTTGCTATGTTTAAATATATGTTTGGACAGTATTTTTGCAAACATTTTTACTTATTTTAATTCATTTATGTAAAGATCTTAAATAATTTTCCAAAGAGTTATTTATTATATAAATGCGTGGAAGCGGTAATGACATTCGTTAAATATTAATTCATTAACGCTTTTTAAAAGCCTTGAGCTAACAATGTTGACATGAGGGCTTTAATATATTCTATATACAAAAGTATAAATCTTGTTTATCTCAGAGTTTTGTTATTTTAGTTGAATTTAATTTATTTATATTACAAATTCTTTTCAGTTGATGAAGGTTTCAGCTACATTCAATGTAAATTTTATAAACTGCTTTTAAATTTTAAATATTTTTAACAAGTGTTCTGATTTAGACATTTATCTCCGGAAGGGGGAAAAAATCCCTGTTTAGTCAATTAATAGTGGAATTGCTTTAATCAGACTGTTATTTTGGTTTTGAACATCATATAGTTTTTAATCATTTATTTTATATTTATCCCTATATAAAACATTAGAAGTCTTCAAAAACAACTCACATGTACTCGAATGTAATGTTGTTTATAATCTTTCATTTTATTTTTGTTGTGTTTGGTCAGGATTACAGAAACAACTTACAGAGAAATAATACAAATGCCAGAGTTACAATTAATATAATCTTTATTATATCTACAAAAATGTATAATACAAGAGAATATATACAATACTGAATATTATAGATTAATGTAAACTCTGGGCTCTGTGTCTTGTGGTCCTACCACTTCCAGCTACACCTGATAGCTTGCCTCACGGGTAGGGGGTATGACCCTTCCGGCTGTACAAGACAGCTTGTCTTAAGTCAACCATAATCTTAGCAGTGTCTGGTACCTCTGTGGACTTGCCTAGCTGAGTAGGGCAGATAGCATATTGCTATCATGGGAATGCTTACTGCTGTTCAGGTTAGCAGAGCTTCCCTGAGAGAACGAGTGCTGTCTTTGTGGGTTAGACAGACATTCTCCCCCTCCCTTCTCTCAGAAGTGGACTATTCCAGATTCCCTCTTATCTGATCAGATTAAGCATTGTTTGCTGCTGGCCAATAGGCTAATGTACAGCTAAACATATAGCCAATGATTAGTACAGGCCAATAAGCAGTGATGATTGCTGAATCTGAATGTTTTAAAGGTTAGGGATCTGGCTATAAATAGTCATCCTTTTGTCAGAATCGGGAGAGAACTATAACAATTTTTCTACAGTTTTGAGTGAAACACAGCCTTCGTCAGAACAAACAGTTAACAAAATAAAATAATAGTCATTGTTTTTAAGTGCATAAAAGTGTTTCTTAATAAAAACATTTGTAACACCAGATCTGATTTATTTTCATCAATGGAAAATTCTTGGTTTGACAGTTACTTTATTTATCAATCCTGTTTAAACCTACATCATTTTTTATAATGTTCATAATCTTTATTTATGTATATGTCATTCATGTAAATCTGATATAAATAACTCCAGACTTATCTTATTCACAAATTAAGAAATATTAAAAATTTAGTACATTATGAATGTGCCAAAGAGTTATTGATTGTATCCTGTTGGGTAAACACTTCTGCTAATTGATTTCCATACTTATTTTTATTTCTTTAAAATATAGAAAAAATAATTCTATTATTGAAAATAAACTTACTCAAGAGTTTGTGAGTGTTATCATTTACTTATATATATATATAAAACACTGCCTGCTTTTTTTCAGTGCTCAAGATTTTCTTGTACATGTAAACAAAAATCTGGTTAATGATAAATAATATATTTGTATACGTGAAACTGATTAATCGCAGTCTTGTTAAAAGAGATATAGCATTAAGTAACAGTCAAGAGAATACAATATGTTTCCGCTACTTCATAAATGACAATGATATCATTTTTCTTTTGTGTATATGAATAACATGACTTATTATATATATTTAATCAAGTCATTATATTTTTTATTTGAAGTCATTTTGAAAATCTCAATGAGCACAGCAAGAAATCAACCAGTAAATTGATATAAGATTATAAATTCAGTATTTTTAATATACAAACATAATTTAAGATAAGTATATTTGCAAAAGCAATTCTTTTCACCCAACTTTGAAACCGGTCATTAGATAAGCGATATATTGCCATACTAATTATACCCCTTTACCATGTGCAAACATTGTCTTCATCAAGAATGACCTGAGTGAAATAGCTGGAACTAAAATAATTGTAGAACTAGCAGCTATCTCTTACTTCTTTATGCTATTCAAACCAATTTTCTGAATTTCTGTTATTTGAAAAAAGATAGGAACTAGTCAGAGTTTGTCGATATATAGCATTATATTATCTAGTGCCCAGTGAAGGTTCAATTTACAGTAAATGCCACTAGAATTTAGGATAAAGAAAAGTCCTTTAATGAATAAGCTAAAAACATTCTGTGGTGTTCACACAATTATATATAATTATGCATTTAGAATTCATTACCATAACAAACACAAAATTGATGTGTATGATTTATGCGTATTTAATTAGAAGAGAAGCGTGATTTCTTGCCACAACACCTATTCGATAAATATAAAGTCAAGTGTTACCCCAACATGAAAGTTGAATATGTAACTTTATCAATTTACATATTAATTATTTTATATGTTCTCTACTTCCACTCCTTCACTTATAAATGTGACGTTATTTAGTGCCATGAAGATGATTTGCCCAGTTGAAAGCAGTGCAAAGCTGTTAACTTGTAATATTATTTTCTTTATAGTGAATGATGCTCTGTATTGAATTATAAAAATAATTTAATTATTGATTAATTAATTATTGACTTTGAATGTGATGGCTTTATGTAATTTATTAATTTACATCAATCAATTGATTGATTATTTATCTATTTTTGATTGCTTTTGGAGAGAAAGTTAGCAATTTTACTTTAATTAAAAATAAGATATCCAAAATGATAATTATAGAATATACATATTTAAAATGTAGCTTTTATTCATGCTTAGCATGTTTTTGATATATTCCATATCACAATCATAACACTTTCACTTCCTTAGTCTGGAACATTTATGAGAATATTTAATTATTTACATACTTGGAAAGTTTTTGTTACTCCCACAAATTTTCAATGACTTTACATGTATTTTTTTAACGTTGCAATTATTGAATAAGAATAATTTAAATTTTGCAACATTATTTATTTATTTGATGCACATATTCTTTTAGACAGCTTAACTATTGACATCACAGAAACATTTGTGGGCATTCCAACCAGGAGTAGAAGTCACTAGTGACTTTACTAAGTTCTGAAACTTTAGCCATAGATTTGACAGCCATTAACTCCGTGTTAACATCTACAATGATCAGTGTCTAAACCATTTATAATGCACATAAATTAAACAAACAGATTAGTCCTGCATCTTATAATAAGAATTTACTAGTGTCTTTAAAGGTCAAATTTATCTAGTTTGGAGAAAGTAACATTTGAACGTTATAAGAAATGTAATTTTTATACCATAATTTTTTAATAGATAATTCTTGGTTGGATATTCAGAAAAAGATGAGTATAAAGTGAAAAAACCATATCTTGAATTACTAGTAAGCTTAATTTACATACAAACTTATTATACATTTTTTAAGCCACTAAACATCACATGATGAAATATAAGAATCAACAAAAAGCCACTGCAAAAGAATAGTCTTGAATATATATTTGTAATATTTCTCTTATTAATGTTTTCTTGACTGTTCAGAATTTTATTATGGGATTTTTTTTTCTCTAAACAAGGGCTTAATATTCATTAATAGAATATACTCGCACTAAGGAAACTCAACATAGGATTTGCAATAAAACCCAAATATTGTCAGCCAGCCTTCTAAAAAAATTATTTTTGCATTTATTTTAGATTTATCCTTTCCTTAGATAATTAAATAAAATAAATTTTTTAATGTTCCAATATCATTATTAAATAATACAGAACTATAATGGGCTTCAATCCATTATTTCAAAAGATTATATTAAATTTATGAGATGTTTCACTGTGTAGGCATTGACTTTGTTGGATTTGGAATAAGTCTCCTATCTTCAAAAAAGATTTCACAACTTTTCATATTCTGATAGTGAAACTTTTATATTTACAGAAGCATAATTCCTTACTATCTCTATGCTATTTACTGAAAGATTTAGAATGCAGTAGATTGTGTTTAGAAAATTTCTATCCTTATGCTCTCCTAACAAATTGCTTTAGAGTATTTTCAAGCTCATAGCTTTCATCAGCAAAAAAGGTTGGAAAATCGATTATTGCTCCTGAATCTTTAGGATCTAATGCACCTTCCTTTCGCACACCCATCATTTCTGTTACATTCTCAAACAGTCAGTTGAAATTATTACATAAAAATGTTTCAATATAAGTCATCTTGCTTGCATAATCATATAGATTTTAAACCAGTTCAGTTTCTAAATATATGGTGTCTATACCTTATTTCCTAATTATGGTTACCTGTATCCTGTGGTCAGGATTTGGGTTGAACAAATAAAATATCACCTGACTCCATCACGACATCAATTACATATTGCTATTATAACAGTCTAATTTTTCACAATATGCATATCACTTACTGTAAGATTTAGTAAGTAAAAATTGATCCCAGTTGATTGTGCCTATTAAATCCTTACATTGTGCTCTCCTATTCAACATTCCCTGACTATTTTCAAGATAATGGCTTTCATCAGAGAGGAGATTTAAATCTTGGAACAGTGAATGTCACTATTAAAGAATATAAGCTTGAAAATGGTCTGGGAATATTGGATAGAACAGCATAGGATAGATATTTAATAAGCACAATCACATAACATTGATCATTACTTACTAAAACATATAGGAAATATAAGATGATGAGAAATGACATTGCTAAAACAGCAATGTATAAGCTAAAGTTATATGATAGAGCCAAGTGATATTTTTTTGGTATATACCAAATCTTGTCCACAACATAGATTTACTCATAGCTATTAAAAAACTAAAGATGCCATAATATACAGAATCTGAATAGGTTCAGATCTATATGACTATGCAAGCATAGCTTAGATTGAAACATTCATATGTTTTAGCTTGGGCTGACAACATGGTAGTATAACAAATTTAAAGGATGAATATTAGAAAGAGAGTGCATTAGATCCTAAAGATTCTGATGCATAAGTCTATGATCTAAAACCTCTCACCGACAAATACCATAAACTTGAAACAAATATGGGGATATTGGTTAAAACAGCAAAGGATAAAGATTTAATAAACACAATTTGGAATCAATTATGACTTACTAATAACTGGCTGCTATAATTTTGGATTTTATGCCAAATTTTTGAAATACTTTCTATGTGTTGTTGAATAGTTTTGGAAGCATGCTTTATAGGTTGTCAATTATTGTAATATTCTTGAAAAATGTACCTGCACCTGAAATGTTTAAAACAATGAAAAACAAATTCACCAACATCTATCATTTGATAAAAAGATTTTGAATGAGAAGCTTCAAATTCTGCTCTCATATTTTGTTTATTGTCCGTAGAACAACCCAGGCCTTTTGATTAGACTTTTTTTTAAATATTTTACCTACACTTTGTTTTCTAACAGCATTCAGTAAATGATTGTTATATTCTTGATGTTTTCAAGTACAAATTTAGCAATAAATTTTTGTCTAGCAGAGTTGCAGCACCATAATGCTTATAAATTAGTCACCTTGCCCATAAATAAGTCATTACTGCCCATAAATAAACCACAGCTATATGCATAGGTAAAACAGGCCTTTTTTTATAAATAGCTTACTGCAGAGCTATAATCTTTCCAACAGTTAGTTCCTTGCTGAATGTGAAGAACACAATATTCAACAGGTTTGTGAATTTCAGATGGTGATGGTTTGAGCATTTTTCTTATTTTATTTTTAGGAAGGCTAAAGACCCATTTACTGACCAATTATGGAATATTTAATGAGAGAAAAAAATCTGTCTCTTGAAAAAAAATTCACTTGACCCTTCTTCAAATCCCAGATCATAAGCACGGCAGGAGTGTACCATGAAAAACGAATGAGATATACGATAGACTGTAGCTGTAATTACATTCCTGACATATTTCATAATCATTTTCAAAGTATGTAAACATTTCTTTAAAACCATCATCACTAGTACTAATAACAATGAACTTTTTTCTTTAAAAGGAAAATTTTTTTTTATTATAAATGAAAATCTATAAACCTTATATGTGGGTGGAGAGAAATTTTTTTCATAAAATAAACTAGGTTTGTAAAGAAAATCAGTAGACGTCAGTATTTTTTGAAAGTAAACATTAAAATTTAAGTTTAATATCTAAATATATAAACAATTGCATTCATACAATAAATATCAGACCATCATAAAAGATAACAAACTTTAAGGTAGCCAAAATTTTACCGCGCTACAAATCCTTTGTTAAAGGGATTTGCAAGAAGATACCTCCAATGATTACTCGTACTAATCAGAGGAAGTTCTATCACGGTCATACCGCCTACGCGTCATTTAAAATGAAGCATACGCGGTCTCAGATAAGACATGTTATATATCATTTTTTTTGTAATTACTTTAGCCTCTGAGAAACTGCTTATAAAAAGGAACTGTAAAATTTTGCCATGGGTTTGAAATTTATTTATAAAATTATGATCACGCGTGAAGAAATAGTTTAAGTTTTTTTTTAAAGAATATAGATTAGGCTGTAATTATAAAAGTTATTGCTAAAATATACGAGCGTGATTCAACAAAGACTTTATATTTTTTATACAAACATGTAATATTTATAATATATCACGTGACGACGTATATTTACAAAAATTAACGTTAGAGGGCGGAATTATTTTAAAATCAAAATGAATATCCGTTCTTCGAAAATTTGAAATTTTTTATTCTTAAAACCATATAAAATTAAAAGAATAACTAAAATTGCAATAACAATTGGGATTTAAATAGAAAGATTTGAACTTAAGATTTTCAATATACTGAATAGGATAGTTACGATTTAAATAAATTGAGATTTGCTGCTTTCACGGTAAATGTCAAAAAAAAAAAGTTATTTCTATCCAAACTCATTAGTGCCTCTTTTACATTTGGATTGGGGTAGCAACTTTTAGCTATCCAAGATTATTTGTTATTGTACAGGTACCAGATAGGCAGATTTGGTCACTGAGATTTGAAGCCGTTACTATGAGAGTCACCTATTCTGAAATTTTAATAAACGCCAGCAGTCTTTTCTGTACTAAAATTTAATTATTTTTTTTGACTTTCGGGTATATATGTTCTATTCCTGTAACGAAGAAAAGATAGGAGGCTTTTTTTACATACCCGATAAACTAATAATATTGCGAACGTCAAATAAATCTTGCAATTTGATTGTTATTTCTCGTTGAAAAGCGCGTTTTTGTACGTGCAGAAAAACGTGTTTTGCAAAGTGTGCCAAACAAAAGCTATTATATATACAGTATTGAATTCTGCGGGTGTATAAAAGTATGTTTTTTTGTCTCATTAAAAAGTTTGTTGTTAAAATTAATTGTTGTTACTATTTAATTCTGCGTTTAAAAAGTTTGTTGTTGAAATTTGAAATTATTTGTTATTGTTGTTACTTAATTGTGGTTTTTTTAGTGTGAATTTTTGGTTAATTTCTCATCTTTAATTTGAAGTTACGCCATAAAAGGGGAGGGGGGAAACAAAGCAAAAACAAACAAATAATTCAGAACAATAAAAAAATATAAATTAGAAAATCTTTATTACCGGTTTTACACATGCAGGCGGTAAAAAAAAAAAAAGAATCAAAATTTTACTACACATATTCTTTTTTTGGAAATACACAAAACAAGACCAATAATTCAGACCAATAACACAAAACAAATATCAATTGTAAGAATTTTCATGCAGGAAGGAGAATATCAAAAATGATTTTCTATCGTTGAGTAGAGAAAAAATGGGTCTAGAGTCTAGACTGTTATGGACCAAATGCGATAGATTATTTTCATTTGAATCTACAATTCAATAGACAAAAAATTCTTTATACCTTTATTAATAAGAAAAAAAAAACATTATTTTTTGTTCATCAAAAAACGAAAGTGTTTATTTTCATCAAGGAAATGAAAAAGCAACCCCATAGTCTTTGGACTATTTGGGGGTGACCCCCAATTTGTGGATCCGCCAAATTATAAGTGTCAGTCTCTCTGCTGAAGCCACCAAACATCCACTCTTGAGAAAGAATTCAGTCTTGTTGATTTTTCCTCTGTGAAAAAAAAAAGCCTGTCTTCAATTGTCAAATAGAAATAACACAACCAGAAATAAGGCAAAATAACAGCCAACCAAGCAGATTTTTTAAAAAAGACAATGTTTTTGCAACTGACAAATATAAATAAGGCAGAAGAACAACAATCAAACACACGTTTTTTAAAATATACATTGCAATTGTCAAGTAGAAGTAACGCAGATAGAAATAAGGCAAAATAACAGCTAGCCATTCAGGCAGATTTTTTAAAAAAGTCAATGTTTTTGCAACTGACAAATATGAATAAATGAAGCGAAAGAACAACAAACAAATACACGTTTTTCAAGATATATCACAGCAAGATTACACCTTGATCACTTTTTCCCCCAGTCTAAAAAAACATCTCACCAATGTGCTGCTATTTACACTTACTTTTTTTTTTTTTTTTGCTTATTCACTTGGTTCTTAACTTTTTTTGGCATTACTGTTGTTGTTGTTATTATTGTTCTTTCTCTTTAATTAAAAAAAAAAAAC
This sequence comes from Epiperipatus broadwayi, assembly GCA_028023455.1. Lineage (NCBI taxonomy): Eukaryota > Metazoa > Onychophora > Udeonychophora > Euonychophora > Peripatidae > Epiperipatus > Epiperipatus broadwayi. The sequence goes on from JAQFVV010000109.1 coordinate 4,393,941, forward strand.
ACATTACCATTTGTTGATTTGAAAACTTTCATTTCTGGCTGTTATGTTTGGTCTGGATTACAGACCCAACATATAGAAAATAATACTAACACAAGTATTACAATTAATATATTTATTATATCTACAATATATACAATACAATATACAAGTGAATATTTACAACTTGAATATTGGAGTTTAACATAAACTCTGGATTCTGCCTACCGCTTCCAGCCACACCAGATGGCTTGCCTCACGGGTAGGGTGTATGGCTCTTCCAGCTTTACAATATAGCTTGCCTCAAGCCAGCAAGTCTTAGCAACGTCCGATCTCCATGGGACTTGCCTAGCTGCATAGACTAAATAGCATAGTGTTATCAATGGGAACACTTGCTGCTGTTCAGGTTAGCAGAGCTTCCCTGGGAGAATGCAAATGGTCTTTCAGGTTAGACTGACATTCTTCCTTGATTCTTACAAAAGGCTGACTATTTATACCCAGATCCCTGACCTTATTGAAAACCTTCAGATTCAGCAAGCATCATTGCTCATTGGCCTGTAATAATCATTGGCTATGTTTCTATCTATACATCACCCTATTGGCCTGTGGCAAACAATGCTTAATCCGATCAGATAAGGAGGCATCTGGAATAGTCCACTTCTGAGAGAAGGGAGAACTATAACATCCCTCCCCCTGGCTAAAATTTATTCCTAGAGAACATAGTCCTGCAGGTGTGCTGGAGGATGACTAATGCACTTCGGTACTGGTTCTGGTTTGCTGTCATCTTCAGTTTGTTTGTCCTCGTTGTTTCTACTGCATGTCACTGGAGCTTCCTTCCTTGTGGCTGCATCAGTACAATACAGTCTAAGTTGCTTTTGATGGCGATGATGTTGACATCCATCTGCTGTTTTGACTACAACAGTGTGGAGTCCTTTTTGTTGGATTACAACTGCTGGGATCCATTTAGTAGGTCCTCTATACATTCTACATAGCACTTTAGTCTGCAAAGCTAGTGGTGTTCTGGTAATCCTGGTATTCCAATTTCCCATATTCATTTTTGTTATCAGCTTTTTGTTGACTTCTGAATGATCAGGTTTTAATTTGGTTAATATTGTGATCTGGTTCACCTTTGTCACTGTAAAGTCTAAATGACTGAACCAGTCACAGCCTAATAAGTTGCTGTGATCACCTGTTGCCACTACCAGTGGTAGGTGTCTAGTTTTGTTAGGCATGGTAATTTTAACTCTTGTCTGACTCAAGAGTTTTATTTTTTTACCCTGATAATCTGTTATAGTCCTAGTGCTAGGATGCAAATTATATTTATTATTTTTATTAATGATTACCCAAGTCTTTTTTGAAACAATAGACACTGTAGACTCTGTGTCTAGTTCCATTCTCACTGGCGTATCATTAATTATAATACTATATATAAATCCAGACTGATAGTCCTTAATGTGATTTATACTGGCAACTTGTTTATTTTTCTTATAGTTGCCCTTGTTGTTTTTTTGGAATGGTTTTTTCCATTCTCGTATTGGCTGTTTGTCTTTTTAAGTTTAGACATGCCACTCTTATATGACCAACTTGCTTGCAAAATGAGCACACAGTATGGAGGTATGGACATTCTGTTTGTGCGTGCATCGGTTCACCGCACCTATAACAATGCTTAACACTCATTGTTGTTGTTGAGCTAAATGAGTGCTTGTCAGACTCAGCATTCTGTTCAACTTTTTAAATGGTATAATTTATTTTTTGTAATAGCCTTGCTTGACATGCTATAGATTCTGTCAGCATGGCTTGAGCTACAGCCTTTTCAAAGTCTATATCCGACATCATTAATAGTTTGAGTCTTAAATTATGATTGTTCATCCCACAAACGAAATGATTGCATAGTGCTTCATTTAAGAACTCTTTAAAATCGCACGTAAGTGCTAATGTCCGGATTTGCGTTGTGAATTCTTTAGCTTTTTCTTTGTCTGATTGAGTACAAAGATTGAAATAATATCTCTGCATTATTTTTAGTGGTTTGGGGGGGGAAATATTCTGTGAGAATCACCAATGCCTTCTCAAAATTCAAGTCGGCCAGTGTTTCTGACCCAATTTGAGATATTAAAATATTATACATCTGCGACCCGATTATTGTCATCAATGTCGCTAATTTTCTTTCAGACTTTTTAATCTGATTAGCCTGCATGTAAAAAATCAGGCACTCTTTGTAGCTTGACCAGTTCTCAGGGAACCCTGGATCAAAAGCTTCCATCGAGCCAATTAAACTAGCCATTTTTTTTCTCTGTTTTAACGTGAGAAAATACTTTATTTCGTATATTTGCATGTAACCACTCGATACGGTTATGTTTGACAGATTTTTTACTCTGCTAGGGTGAGCTTCTGTCTTTTTCAAAAAGGCCAATTTTGATTGGTTTATGAACCACCAATCGTGGTTGTGATCACTTTATTTTTCTTTCCAGAAATAAGTGATTTTGACAATGGCTGTTTAGTACATACAATGAATGTTTATACTTGCTTATTCACGTATTTTACTTTTTATTTTGCCAGAAATAAGTGATTTTAATAATCAATACTAATTCGTGTATTTTACTTTGACAGTATTTAAGTGTGATTTAATAATCACAGATTCATAACTTACAAGTGTCTATATAAGTGTGCACTCATATAGTTATGTTTTCAAGTTTTTCTTTTTCCAGCCATGAGGAAAAAACAATCTTTTGTCAACTGCACCAAATATGTTGTGTTTGGTCTGGATTACAGACCCAACATACAAAAAATAATACTAACACAAGTATTACAATTAATATATTTATTATATCCTACAATATATACAATACAATATACAAGTGAATATTTACAAGTTGAATATTGGAGTTTAACATAAACTCTGGGTTCTGCCTGCCGCTTCCAGCCACACCTGATGGCTTGCCTCGCGAGTAGGGTGTATGGCTCTTCCAGCTGTACAAGATAGCTCACCTTGAGCCAGCAAGTCTTAGCAGCATCTGGTTTCTGTGGGACTTGCCTATCTGCTTAGACTAAATAGTGTAGTGCTATCAATGGGAACACTTGCTGCTGTTCAGGTTAGCAGAACTTTCCTGGGAGATAGAAAACAGTCTTTCAGGTTAGACAGACGTTCTTCCTTGATTTTCACAAAAGGCTGACTATTTCTACCCAGATCCCTGACCTTATTGAAAACCTTCGGGTTCAGCAAGCATCATTACTTATTGGCCTGTAATAATCATTGGCTATGTTTTTATCTATACATCAGCCTTTTGACCTGTGGCAAACAATGCTTAATCCAATCAGATAAGGAGGCATCTGGAATAGTCCACTTCTGGAAGAAGTGAGGACTATAACACTGAAAAAATTTCGTTTACACCATGTAATATACAATCATGTGCTCCGTAAGCATTTTGGACAGCGAGTGGGGGGGGGTTTCCAATGAAAAAAAGGATGTTTCTGCAAGAAGACAATTCAAATTGCCTATTATTTAAAGTACAGGAGATGTTCTGTTATGAGCCGGAAGTATCATGTGTATGTAATGTTTGATTTTTAAAAGCTATGTCTACACACTTTATTGAAATTGATTAAATTAAGTGGAAGCATTGTCATATGCATATGTATATATTTCATAGAAGTACATATATATTTCTTATAAAAAACATTTCTTTTAAAGAATATAGGTGGTCGAGAGGTCAGCACAGCTGCCTTACAAGCAGTTGTCCTGGATTAGCGGGTTCGCTTCCCGGCTGATGCTCTGACACATGAAAGAAAAAAAAATTTTTTTAAAAATATATATATTGTGTGTCTTATGCCGGTAAGTATCATTTGTGTTTTTTAATGTTTTGTTATGTGATCTTAAAAACTATTTCTACACAGTTTTGGAAATTCATTGAATTAAGTGTTAAAGGATCCTCTGCATACCTGTATATAATTTTTTTTTTCCTTTTTTAAAAATATAGATTTTGTGTACTATTCCTTCAATGAAGAAAAGATAAGAGGGCTTTTCACATTTGTATCAATGCATTGCTAGCTTTGTAATGTTTGATAACTTTGTAAACGGTTGCGAGTATAACAACATTACAAAGTTACAAGTGTATTGATACTAATATGAAAAAACCTGCTATCTTTTCTTCATTTCAGGAATAGTACACAAGTACCAAATTTTGTCCTCTGTGCAAAAGGTACCTTTCAGAATTTGTATTGCAAAAGTTTTATTCCTTCACGAAATTCATTCTCTGCAGGTATGGTATGTATTTTTCGCTGCTCAATTTTATGTAATTAAAGCTTGTATTTCTCTTTCACTAGTGACTATATATTTTATACCTAAAGAAGGACATCATTCTCCATCTATAATGAGTTTTAAATTATTTGACAAAGAATAAATTTTTTTAACTTTTTACAATTATTATTAACTTCAACCATTGTTTTATCTAAACCAAATAAAACTGTGCATTTTCTGTTTGATTCTGTAGTTTTTATTGTTTTTATTGATTTCAAGTGACGCTTGTAACGAATTCAGAATTGTCAACTCCAATAGTTAGGACCAATTCAAACCTATATTTAAGATTAATATATATGTTTCTTACTCATAGTTTATTTAAATATTTTTTTTCTATTCATTATTAGTAACTATATATATATATATTTCCTATGGACAACTGTAATAGCATAATAGTTTTTGCCTAGTGATATATAAATAAACTTCTGCTTTATCTATATAACATTAAGTTTTTGGATTAATTTTATTCAAATCAAAATATTTGATCTATTAAGTATCTGATGAAATAGCACAGACTCTTGAAACAATTCTATCAGTGTCAAAAATATCACCCAATAAGTAACTATGTTTCTAATTTTTAGTCTAACATTAATACTTAAATACAAGCATAGTATATATACTTAAGCTAGATGTAATTGGATGGGATTGGAACCCTGACTTTTAATTTCCCTTCAGTCATGCATTCCATCATATACGATTAATGTACATGACCACATACATGTGAAAAAGATAAAGTGATCCCTAATATATATAATTTATGCAGAACCAGCATTCATCATTTGGTTCAGATCACTATCTCCCATACATATATAATCAGTGCCTGGTTTATATTAAGATAACAAATTTTCAAACTTTAATGGATGATTGAGAGGATGGCAGAAAGGAGCTTGAAAGTGTGGGAACAATTTTTTTCTAATTCTATATCAGTTAAGTGTATTAACTATACTTTTATTTAACTATTACAGATTCAGCCTGAATTCTGCCCATCCTGCTTCTGAATATGACTTACATCAACTTGGGTATGAGAACAAAATTGGAAAACATGGGCTTTGAACACACCATCATTAGATTTTCAATTCAATAATATTGATGACTGGAGTATTGGAAAGCAGAAAATATTGTTCATTAAAGTTTGAAGACTTGCTATCTTCATATAAACCGAACACTGATTATTTATATATATATATATGAGAGATGATGATCAGAACAAATCGATGAGTGCTGGCTCAGCATAAAATATGTATACTGGAGATCATTTATTCTTTTTACATGTATGTCGTCATGTATTATCAGTTGTATAAGGTGGAGTCTTTTGACAATAATAATTTTATTATTAAATTACGTATTACCTTGTTTAGAGCATAGTCTGCTTTTCTCAACTCTGTTCAATTTGTATTTATTATTTATTTCTGTAAAGAATTGCAAAAATAATCCAAACATCAATAATAATATTAGAAGGGATGAGAGCTCAGACTTTAAAGTTCCCTACAGATATCTACTGTATCTTATACAATTGGTACACATGACCACACACATGAAAAAAAATATGTGATCTCCAATATATATGTTTTGTCTCAAAGATAGTAGGTTTTATCCAGTGGATAAATGTGTAAAATTTTAATTTTTAATTGGTAATAATTTGTTAAGATATTGAACATCAATGTGTAGAGATGAGTTATAGAGTGAAATGCTTGTGGATTATAATTTTCCCACTAAGCAAAAGCTCACTAAGAAATATCTTAAAAAGTGATGATGATCTTGACTGTTTGTGAGACACTGGAAAGTCTGAGAGTGGATATAAATCCCCAAAACATTTTATCACATTGTTCCAGTGGCAGCTATTTTAAATGTTGTTTTAATAGTATTAAAATATTATTGGGAAGCATAAAAATATTTAACACTTTATTTTATTGGTATTGTTAAACAATAATTAAAAATAAACAGCAAAATCAATTTATAAGTCTTCTAAATTTTTTTTATAAACAATCTTTAAATATACTATATTTTAATGTAAATTGAAATGCATCAGTCTAGATGATTCTCACCAGAGGGATAAAACTTAATTTATTCACCTTTTACAGTGATTGGCTCATTTAGAACCAATCCTGCCAGGTAATACAAAGTATATAATATAAAAGTTTGTAGGGGGAAGGGGACTACTCTAAGAAATGTAAATGGAATAAGACTACAACTCCACTTCTGAAGTAAAATAGAAGATATAAGCTAGAAAATAATAATTTTTTTAAAATTTATTGGGACAAAATTTCATAGTTATATGGATTTGAAGAGTATGGAGTAAACTTACTAACCCTGTGAAATCTCTACACTACTTTTCATCGATCTTAGATTCTTAACTTTACTTACTGAAGGAAAAACTGGAAGGACCACTATTTGAATAAGTATTTGCCTAAATATATACCATTGGGAACGAAAAATAATACCAGAAAACATAAGCATTTTATTCTGTTTTCTTTATTTTAATCAATTATCAGAACTAATCATAACACAAAAGTTATTTAGACTGAAGAGAAAAAAAAGATTAAAGTATATTAATTTTCGCGCTGCCATTAATTCAGCATTAAGCAGAAAAATACGTTTGTGTATAAATTGATAGTTCAAGAAAATATTCGAAATCATTTTTAAGAAAAGTTTCAAGAAATAATAAAGAAATTAAAATTTCACTTTAAATCATATAAAGTAATTAGTTTGAAAAGAAAAGTGCATAAAGTATTTCTTATTTCATTGGGAAAGAAATCGTCTGCTCTGATATTCCCTGGGAAGCAGTCACGTATATATATTATTAATAATTGCTTACTATTAAATCAATTCTGCTTAACATTCTTAAATATGAAATAAATTGCCAATAATAGTGAATAAAGAAATATTGATTTTTTTTTCTTGATTATACAACATATAAAGTAATAATATTTTAAGTGTTTAAAATTACCCAGATTATTTAAGATTGTGACAATTACTGTGGACGGGGAAAACAAAGTAAACAAAATTCATAAATGATTTAAAAGTTTATTTTCAAAGATCGTAATAAACTGATTACAATTGTGCTACATTTGGAAAAATATATATGTTACATATTAATTAAAATCGCTTAGAAGATCGTATTTATAATTAAATAGATTCTTCTCAGTATAACTTAAAGCATCATAATTTTCTGATAAAAGGGAAGTGAAAAAAAAAGTATTTATTTATTTTATCGTTAGTGAATAACTTGCAACGTGATAATATTTTAACCGGTTTTAAAATCACCCAGAATATTTAAGAGTATAACAGATCTTCGCGCAGATAAAAAAAAGAAGAAAAACAAAAATAGACAAATCAATAGATATTAATTAAAACTATTTTAAGTGACTTATTCTCGAAAATGTTTTAATATTGCTTCAGTATGCTTACATTAGTACACAAACCGATAAAGGATTTCTATTGTCATTGTAGAAGTGTTTGAATTTTGTCTGAAGATGTTAATATTGAACTGGATAACCAAAATATATATATTACTCCGGAATGTTTGCTTATCATATCCGTTTTCATGTTGTTTTACTTATAAGAATGAATCAAACTTCGATAAAGTCCAATGGTAGAAAATGTAATGTTTGTTTAGTTTGTTAATTGCTATATATAATATTGTAATGCATTTTTTTCTTTCATGTGTTATTCAGACATTAGGTTTTATATATATATATATATATATATCAGGGTATATATATATATGATATATATATATATATATATATATATATATATATATCAGGGTATAGAATATACTAAGTAATGATGTAGCTGTGTATAAAGTTATATACATTTATTATCCATATTTATATTATTTTCCCAATGAAGGGAAAGCATAATGTTAAATATTATTTATCTGGTAAGAAAGAGAAATGTTTATCTCTTTCACTGCTAAAACAGATGTTAATATTATATTGAGATGGGGAACAAATAGACCCAAACTGATCAAAAATATACACATAATTATACCATTGTTCTATTACATAAAATAATTTAATAAGTATTTTTTTTATTAGTGCTTAATTTGGCTTATGAATGAAAATGTCCACTTTAAATACAAAATGTAGTTTAATCCTCCTTGTTTATGTGTACATGGTTTTGCTATAATAAAAGGTATAATTATTATTTTGAAATAATTAATGGTTATTTTACTGATATTGGTGGTCTGTTTATAAAACATTAACAGTTTCTGCAATGTGTAATGGAATATTTATGTTTCCACTTAGATTATTAGTGTTGTTTTACCTTGCTATTGTATTGATCAGAATTTGTGATAGATTTTAGGATGAGTTTGGGCTACATATAAAAGCCTTAGATATAATAATAATTAATATTGTACATGGGATGATGGAGAATTCCCCATTGTTGATTAATATGAGAGGATGATATTGTTGGGGCTGATTAAGAGTTAGTGCTTAGAGCATAGTTAAGCCTAAAAAAGGATGATCCCATGGTCTGAATTCTGTTTTCCAGTGAAGAGGCACTGCCCACACTTTTATACCTATGAAAAGGTATCAGAATTGGCCATATTCTCATACAATTATTATGTTGTTTCTTGATATACAACTATCATGTTGTTTTGTAGAGCCTCCTTTATTTAGATCCCTCAAGAAGTTATATAGTTAATATTCCACCGTGTATGATAAAGTGTAGTGGTTTTTTTTAAATCGAATAGCAAGGATAAGATAAGTCAGATTATGGGAGACTGATATAGCTATAGTGTTGTCTAATTGAAATGATGTCTTTCTGATGCTGTGTAATCTTCATCAGTTTATAAACAGACCAACCAAAACTTACTAGTTTTTGTAGAACTTCTACATAAAAGAGCAATGTGTGTACATGGACAATGTGGATTGTTTTTCAACATGTAGGTATTTACTGATGAATTAGTAAGATCAGTTAATTAATAAATGGTTAAGTTTTGGACATAGTGAATGTTTTTGGTGTCATATGTATATTTAACTTATGATGTTTGCCCCACATCAATGCAATGTTTTATATAATAAATTATAATAAATTATTACTTGTATTGGAATGTGATAATTGCCCTTATCATATTCTAATAACTCAAACAGCTACAGTTTGATATAATAAATTGTTATTTAGGGGTTATTGTTTTTTTTTTACATTTAAAAGTTGCATATATCCAAAGGATATTAATACATTTTGTTTGCAATTTCAATGCTAAGATAGCTCAAATAAGTTTAACTATCTTAGTCTACCTGATAAAATAATAAAGAAACATATCCAAAATGTTTGTCATATTAGTTGGTCATTACTTACCACATCATTAATTTCCATCCCTAATTTTGGAATGGATTTATCTTGTTTCATGTAATGTGTCTGAAAGAGACTTGTACATAATGTAAATAAATATTGTTGTGTTAAAAATTTATTTAGTTGTCAGTATTCTTATTGCTAATCAACACACCCATACATTATATTATTGTTATTGCTATCGACATATCCTGTGATTATAGGGAAATTGTCATCAATCAATATTGTAAAAGTCACTATATGTAGGTATATCAGAATAATTGTGCTAAGCCTTATAATTTATGAGTATATCTAGGGCATCATAACTTAATAATTAAACATACTAACCTAAAGAATATTAGTTTAAATGATATACTAAAAGATTAAAAACCTAATATTGGTTTGATCAGTTCATTTGAATCCACCGATCTATTGTTCACTGGTCTTTATCAAAGCTATTACATTTAGCTATTGAAAAATTACTCTTACTTATTGAAACTTAAAGTTTAGCATAGCTAGGAAATTTATAGAATTTATTTAAAATTATTGAAAATGGTTTAGTAATTCAATTCAGTATTAAGAGGTATTTTGTGTGTGTTATGCTTGGGTAGTGGCAAAATCCCTCTCACTGACCCAAGTGTATCTTGTATATCACTCTTTAAGCTATGTGAACCCTGAGAAGGATAAGTTATATAAATTTGTGATAGGATTTGAATTTAGGGTAAATTTGTATCCAGTTAATTATTGTAATTAGAGTGGAATTGTGTTACATTCACCATGAAATATGGGGTCAACCAAACTTTAAAGTATCTATTACTTCTTTTGTCTGAAATATATAGTTGGTTTTGACTTTATGGTGAATATTCTGGTCTTAGTAGCTTAGAATCTGTATTTTATTTAATTGTCTTATTATCATTTAATTCGATATCAAATTTAGAGTTCTGTACATCATCTTTCATCATCATCATTCCTCTCCTCTATCATTTCAATCTTTCTTTATTTTCTTTTTTTTATCCTAATTCATTATCCTAATTCATTCATCATTCATTATCCTAATTCATTCATCATTCATTAGCTCTTATTCCATTCTCATCTTAATCATCCATTAACTCTTACACATCTTCATTCTCAGACTCATTTTATTTTATTACTTAATTATTACTTATTTGCATCATTCATTTAATCATTTACATCCTTATTTACTTATTGCCTAATTTATACTTCTAATTTCATATTCATTCCATCGATCTAATTATTATTTATTTATTAGTTTGACAAATATGAAGTTTATTTTATAATTTTTTTGTCTGTTTGCTTGTTTGTGGATTTTGAGGCTAGCTTGACCAGAAATTATTAATCACCTTGTGATCTTCTCTAAGATTATAGTTTCATGCGAGCTTAGCTAATAAAGAAATCATCTTTGGTTTATCATTTATTTTAGACATATATTCTAGATTAGTTGTAGCAAGGAAAGTTACAGAGAAAGATATGTTTTCCCAAACATGTAAATTGGACTAGTTAGATTAGCGGGAAGGCTACAGGGAAGATTATAGTGCCTAAAACGTGTGGTATGATTCATTTATAGTTACAGCAATCTAGGAGATGGGTACAATTGGGATTATGCCACGCAACATGGTGGCTTGATTGATTGATTAAGGATGATGTAAGTTATAGAGGATTATGGCACCCAGAAATGTGTAGGACTGATTGTCCAATGATCAGAGGAGAAGGTTACAGTATATATATATAATAAATAAAGTTTGATATCTGTATTCGTTTCACAATATATGTAATATACAAATCAATATATATATCAAAATACAGTACAATTTATATAAATTATATTCTTTTAGAAGTACTTTCGACTATACACTTTGTAGTCTTTATCAACTATATAATGTTGAATAATCAAAACGAGACAACCCTTAACAATACCCATAGTCCCACAATTCTGTTATCTTAACATTTGATGACTGGCGATTCATTAACATTTGACGATTTCTTGAAATCAACATAGCCTCTTTTATTTTACGTTTATTATGACAACGTTCAATTTGAATAATTTTCATATTTTTATAATCAAATTTAAATCCATATTGACAAGATTTATTATGATCAAATATAACAGATGATGAAGGTTTATTTACATCTGTTCCATATTGATTCTCTTTTTGAATTCTATTATATAAAAGCATATGTTCTTTTATTCTCTTCTCAAATGTACACTTAGATTCACCAATGTATTGTATGCCGCATCCACATATCAATCTATATATAATAGAATTTTGATTAAACTTTGAATTTTGAATTTTAGAATTATTAAGCAATCTATTTATGTTATTTGTAGAGAAAAAAGCAATATGACACAAACCATTATAAATTTTCTCTATAAACTTGACCTGCTCATCTGATATAAATGGCATTGAAATCCATTTCATTTTGATATTTTTATTTTTAATTTTATTATAGTGTTGATTTCTTTTAAATCCTTTAATAATATTAGCAATTGCATTTTTATAATAACCAATTTTCAACAAGTCATTAACAAATAAATGTACATTTTAATTTTAT